>JAEQBH010001319.1:600000-796657 GCA_016808115.1 Tetrastigma voinierianum
TTTTCCTCAATAAGTCATAGAGAATCCCACATGAATCTAATTACAATTATATCCACATGAATCCTCTAAAATCTAGATTCAATATATTACGCTTGATTAAAAGAGACAACATTATCAATAATATAGTGTGACAAATAAAAGATGAAATATTACCATTTTCACCTTCAACTTAAGAGAATATTTTCTTTTTTGATACGTATTAGGTAATTTCAAAGGAAAAGAAAGATAAGAATCGATTTGCGATTGGAGAGAACATGAACCATAGAGCACAATTCTTTTCAGTTCTATCCACACATTGCTCTAATCTGAATCAAAGCAAAAACAATCAAGAAACCCGGAAGCATATTATAGAGCGGGAAGCGAGCGGATCATGTATGTCGATCAAATAGCCTTAATTCTTTTATTTTATCCAGATCCCGAGGAATTGGGCGTGCATTTAAATATGAACATAGATAACGGAATAAAAAATAAAATTGCTATTCAACGTTCATCCTAAACCTAAAGGTTTGAAAGCGGAGTGAAGCATGCGTATAAATGTGAGATACAGATGAAACAAAGGTATGATTTTAGGCGATTAATAAGCGATGATATATAGAGGAGAAGAAAAAGGGTTTATGAGAAAGTTGCGGGAATCTACAACTCCATGTATGGAAGAAATGGGGAAAACCGGAAGTATGAAAAAGGGAAGGAAGGGAGCGTGAGTACATCCAGGCACACAAACCCTTTAGTACCCGACCCAGGCCCTCAATTACTAGAATCTACCTCATTGAGCTTCGATGGATCTGCAATGCAATCTACCTCGTCTTCCCTCGACACAACTTACTCATGGATTTTGAGGAGAAAACAATTATGAACATCATCAAGTGAGATCGAATGCGGAGAAACGACATGATGGGAGGAAGCTCATCGGTGCCATCACAAAGAGGTTTTGTTGGGCGCTGTGTTTCGAGGTGAAAGGGAGAGGGGAGAGAAGAGATGTGGTAATGAGAGGAATTTGGGAATCGGGAGGCATATTAGGGGTTAAATTCAAGAGGAATTTGGTGATGTGAAAGGGAGGGAGGAAATTAGGCGGTCTTTGAAAAAATGGGAGAGGGGAATCTTGCTCTAAAGGAGATAGTGTAATTAAATATAATCTATCCTTATAAAAATAATTTGGACATCAATGTCCAGAAATAATATTTTAGAAACAAAATTTAAAAATCAAAACTTCAATAAAAGTCCACTTCTTAAATACCAAAATTGTTTTTTTTTTTATAAAAGTAATCATTATTTAATCTTTTTGCAAAAACTAATGTTTCTAAAATTAGTTATTTCAATTCAAAATTTGAGATATATGAGTTTGGTCACATAATTTGACTTTGAACCTAATTTTATTTTATTCAATTTAATTTTATATTTTTATAAATTATTTATTATAAAAATTGATTTATATTTATCTCAAATTTTAATTTTTATTTATTCATTTGAGTTGAGTCACCATTTGTTTTTAAACATAAAGTAAGAAAAAATTATTCCTTGAAATCCTAAAAATTGTTTTGTTAGATAGTTTCCAAATTTGAAACACTTAGGGTCTTTATTCTATAAAAATATATAAATTTGGAAATTAAACATCTTAATCAAGGACCCTCTTACAATTTTATACATATTAATTATCAGCATTACAATGCATTTATTCAACGGATAGAGTTTTAAATGCACTTAAAAATTCCCTAGTAAATTTATGTGTTATTATTTTTTTTCCACGTACCTTGACATATATAAATATTAACTAACGGTGACTTATAAATTTTTGTCCAAATTCCATCATCCCAAAATCATGGAACAACACAACAAGTTTTATGCCATGTCATTGTGCTTTACCAATCAAATTAACATCTATCTATATTGCTGAATTTAATACACAATATTGACATATATTGTCATAAGTCAAGATAATATATGTCAAGAATTGCATTTTTTTCTTGTAGTGGGGCAAGCTTATTGTTGATGCAGATGGGACCTTTGAGGAGGGACCGGTGCGTATCATGGATAGCTGTTTGTTTGTGAAGATATAGACTAAACCACTCAACTTAACATCTATATAGGATCCTTACAATTTTCCTGTAGTCATGTCAAATTGGATTGGAGTTTTCTTAAAATTGAATAAAACTGAGTTAATGTTCTGGAATTATGGATAGGTTTAGTCTATGACACTACAAGTGCACAGGTCATACAAGTAGTAAAAAATGGATGTAAGTCCAGATATCATTCCCACAGTGATTGACTTGGATTCTGAAATCAGCTACACGTCTTCGAAGATCCATACTATCTAGACCTCAATGATACAATTTATCAACTAGAAATTTAAGGATAATTGTCCTAAAGAGAGCATCTACAACTTAGGATATTAAAATAAGCTAATGAAATTATATAAACTATAATGAGTTGAACTGAATCAGTTCTCTATAAAAATGAACACTATCAAAGAAATACTGTGAAACAGCCAATTTCTGCACCATCATGCATTATTACTCTGTTTTGTGTTGGATTTGGATTTTTCCAAGATGCCTAAAAATGTGGTTGGATTTCTCCATAATTCACCGACTAAAAGTCCATGCTTCTCTCGAAGACAAGGGTCTAACCAGTTACTTGTGCTTTACACAATCTTAACAAGATCTGGGTATTTTTCTTTCTCAATACATCATACTTATTTCTTGAGACTGCAGATTTCTTGCTTCCCAGGTAAAGGTTGTTGCAAAATTTCTACAACTTGATTGATGCCTCATCCTTTAAATCTAGTGGATAAATTTCCATTCCCTTGATTAGATCTCAGCTAACACAAGTTCAAGAGCTTTCCAACAGATTAAGGTGAAATCTCTGATTATTTAAATTGATAAACATTCCCCTCCAACATCATTTATGAGTGAATTGGGAATTTATCTAAGTGAACTCTCAAAGCTCAATAGTTCTTCAATGGTAGTCTAACATACCCACCAATTGAATGTTCCCAACTCTTAGATACATACCTTGGAAGGGTATTCGATACTACTATTGGGAACAAGTCCATTCAACAACACATCAACCAAATAAATTCCAATCCAGGTAATCCTCTCTCTAATTTATGCGAAAAATGTAGCTAACAATAAATCCAATCTAGTGAAGTTGTGCTTCTCAATTACGAATCCTGATATACAATGGAGTGTTGGTGGGCATCACTAACTATAATTCCTAGAAGAAATGAATTCCAAAAATTGTATGAACTTCATTAATTCCATACCGTAATTGGAAAAGGAATAAAAATTAAATCCAGCTTCTACATTCTAACAAAGTACTTGTTCAGATCCAAAGAAAAGAAAGAAAGAAAGTAAAAAAAATCTATTCTAAAAATATACAGTGAGTCTTCCTCCTCTTCCTCCCAGACAGTGGGTTTCAGAAAAACAGAAGCTACTTTACTAAACTATGTACGCCTATTTATAACCTTCAAAAATTGGGCCTGATTCCAAGGCTCTAGGTGGATTTCCCTAAATTCAATGGCCCGACTCATTGTTTTAGGTCGCGACCTTAAAAAACCTTCATGACGTAAAATCTTAGTCGGTTTTGTCGGGTCGGTCGTGACCTTAGGAAGCTGATCGCGACACTTTTAGCTTTGTACTTTACTTGATTGTTGAGTACACAGCTTGATTTTTAATTGCGACTTGTTTCTTGATTCTGATTTGATTAGTGGTCAGGACATGAATTCTTTGTCGTGACTATGTTAGTTATCAACAGTGAGAACTCTGGTTGCGACCTCCTTTTTCTTGTTTCCAGGAATTGGTGTTGCGACCTCAATTCCATGTCATGACCTGACTCTCTCTGCCTTTACTACATTTACGTAATCCCGCATTTGACCTCGATTTGATGTCGCGACATCATTTAATTGTCGGCCCCTCTTTGCTTCTTGAGTGTGACTTCTCTTTGAGTTCTGACGCGCAGTTAATCTTAAGCCTTCAAGCAAATCGTGACTCGACTTTCTTTGATGCCTTTATTTTCTTGTAGCGACGTGGTCATTAGGTTGTGACCAAGTAGTTTCTTTAATCAGTGCAATTCCTGTCATGACCTCAAAAGTATGTCTCGACCTGACTGTTCTTTCTTTTGCTGAAATATATATCGCATCCTCAATTCCATGTCACGACATCATTTCTGTTGTCAGCTATGTTGATCTTTGTTGCGCCCACATTTTTCTGACCCTTTAATAAATTCTATGTCATGACCTTAGTTCCATATCGTGACCTGGCTGTCTTGCTGTCTACTGCATTCGGTGTCGCGACCTCAATTCGATGTCGTGACCTTATTTCTTTTGTTAGCAACTGATTCTTAGTCACAGCTCCCTTTTTCATGTTGCGACTTAAAATTGTTTGTCTTTTCATTGTCTTGTCGCAACATAGGATTTAGGTCGCTCTCCAATCGTTTCTTCTCCTTGTTGAAATTTATGTCGCGACCTCAAAAGCATGTCGCGACATCAATTCATTTGTTAGCCATTTTGATCCCATCAGCTTCTTTTTCAGGTTGTGACTTAGAAAGTGTGTCGTGACTGAGTAGTGGTCCTTCTTACCTTGTTTTTGTCGCAGTGTGATTCGTGCCACGGTAGGGTGATCTGGAATCAACAAAATTTGTTTCCTATGTTCCTCCTACTTGTAATTGACTCTTTAACGGCATAGTGAAGTCTAAAGAGGTCGAACAGGGGATGGGTTTTCTTCGTACAAATGATTTGGTGAAGTCTCAAAATGGTGAATTTCAATTTGGATTTTTCGAGTTTGGTTAAAACGGTGAGGTTTTGGGGTTTAAAACTGAAATAAAATGAAAGAAAGAAAAATAAGAAAGAACTCCTTGAAGTCCAGACCCTTTGGGTTAGGGTTTCTAGGGCAACTAACATGTCCCTCGGGTCTTTTTCCTCGCGTTAGGAAGATGACATATAGTCATTTCCCAGCTCTCGGATCTTCATTTAGCTTTTAAAAGCTAAAACCCTATGATTTTCCTTTTGAAAAACAGCATTTATTGGCGTTAATGTTCCAGTAAGCGTGCCTCCTAGATCTACCTCCGCGGTGACAAATAGAAAGCAACTAATGAATCGGTGGATCTGGCAATAAGCATCCAGCTGAACCTAAGTGCTAAATGCTGATCAATGAAGGCATATCAAACCAGTTCTAACCTAGAGTGAAATAGGAACATAAATAACCAAAAATGTAGTGCGTTAAAAGCCAGAGGACCGTCGTTACCTCCCGACCGTTGCCCGGTAGCCGTCCTCTTCCAAGGAGGAAGAGGCCTAGCAAACCATCCTACGAGTTGTCATCCTCGGTGTTTGGTAGCCCAGAAAGGGAGAAAATGAGAGAAAAGCGAACGGGAGAAATGGGACCTAACTTTATTTCTTGCAAAAATCCCTGAGTCTCCTTCCAACGGTGTATACAGAACTATGTAGCCTTACAAACTAAGTGAAATACCATCAATCCAAACATAAGTGAATAAAACAAGGGTAGAAGCGGGGAGAAAAACCAAAAATTGTAACAAAAAATTTGAAGCGTCAGCGGGGGGAATAATTTCTTGGAGGAACGGTCTTTCGGGATGCCTTTGTGCGGTAGGAAAGAAGCCTTCTAACGGTGGTGCAGATTTCTTCACATTTGCTCTTAACTTTCCTTACGATCTTTGATGCGCAATGTTGAGTTTGATTAGAATTCTTCGTGCTTGGATCGACTCAACAATTTCGGCATAATTGGCTCGCAAAAACTGCAAAATTTTCCACAAAATGTGATCATTAAAATAGTAGGGACCTTAATGTGTAAATTGGTTTAATTACAATGATTAGTACACAAAAAGCACTCAAAACCTATAAAAAATAGGGTTCAAAATAGCACTTTTTGGGCACTAATCACAGTGGCTCAAACTTAGTCGCAACATGTTTTAACTGTTCAGCTCGGTTTTATGTCGCGACATGAATTCCTAGTCGCGACCTCGATTGGTGTCTCCAACTTATATTTTTGTCGCAACCTCAAATTGCCTGGTAGAGACCTTATAAGTCCATTCAGCATTCCTTCTTGGTCACGACATCCATTATCTGTTGCGACCAAGAATGTCTTCTTTTCATGTTGCGACCTTAAAATGATGTCGCGACATGATCTTCCTTGAAGTTCCTTCTATCTTGGTCTCAACAAGTTTTCCATTGTCGCAACAGCTTTTGTTGGGCTTGTAATCACTTCTAGTCGTGACCTAAATTCTCTGTCGTGACTTCAAAACTGTTGTGCTACTGAATTACTTGTCGCGACCTTAGAATGGTGTCGCGATATAGACTTCTCTTTTGTCGCAACAACTTTTCATTCAATATAGTATGACTTCTAGTCGCGACCTCGATTCTCTGTCGTGACCTCACCTGGGCCATTGATCTATTTTCCTTTTGGATTGCAGAATTTTTTTTTTTTTTTTTTTTTTTTTTTTTTTTTTTTTCTTTCTGCCCCGCCCGCCTGCGCACACTTACACACCATGTACCTTACCACCTTTATACTGAACAACTGAGTTTTCTTATGAGGAATGTTAGTTTGGTGATGGTGCGTATTTGTAGCGTAAAGAATAGGCAGTTGCGGTTGTGAGTAAGGTGGAAGATGGATAAGGGATTTATTGGGTTTGCGATAAATCGGTAGCGGAGGATCAAGTTTTAGGCCTTAAGGCCGTGAGGCTAGTAAAGGTGTTGTGGCAACAGAAATTGGAGAAACGACATGGGAGCAACGAGGACCGCAATCGCACCACCTATCCTTTCTTGTTTAAGGATGAAGGTCACGTGGTTGCAGGTTGGTGATTAAATGACTAGTTTGTATGCATGTGATTGTATGCAGGTTGTATGCAGAAAGTTGCCTGGTGTCACGTGAATTTCGAGACCGAAATTCTTTAAAGGAAAGATGTAAAACCCGGGAAAATTTTAATTTTTCTGAAAAATAAGCCAAAAAATAATAAAATTGCTAGAATGGTTCACGAAAGCCTGAAAAATTCTCTAGATCTCGGACTGGCCGTGGGTGCGTCGTTGGATTCATCTCATGAAATCTAGTGACCTGGAAAAGTTTTATCGAATTCTGAGATAGTTGGAATTTTTACGATTTTTCTAGGTAGTAAGTCGCAAGTGACTCCAAGAACGAGATTTTCACGAGAATCTCGGGAGTCGGGAAATGGTTGGGTAAATTCCAATTAAAATAAATTGAACTTGAACCCGGACGGGTCGTGGACACGTGGCGCCACGAGGGGCACACACTTAACTTGAGTTAAGTTAAAAAAAAAAAAAGGAAAAAAAAAAACAAAGAAAGAAAGTTGGAGTGCACGAAGGAGAGGAGAGAAGAGAGAGAGAGAGAAAATACACCTTCTCTCCTACGATCCTACAGTCTCGGGTGATCATCTTAAATGAGCAGGGAACTAAGTTGTGTCTCTTGACGGTTGCATGGATCTGCACCCTGCACTTTGCAGAGAACTTGGCAGGAGTTTTGGAATCCCGGGACTGGCGGGAGATTCGGAAAGTCAAAAGCTTCGTGTTCAGGAAGTGTCTACGGGACTTCCTCGAGGCATTGCTCATGCTCCAAGAGGTAGGGAAAACTTCCTACTTGGATTTATTTTCTGTCTAAGGGCCATCCTTAGCCTTGGTTGAGCCCTAGGGGTTGTTTGGGTATATTCCAAAACGCAAAATAACGAGTTTTAGGAGGTTCTAGGATGAATCGATCAACAGATTGGTCATCGCGTTAGATGCGATAGCATCATTGAAAATCGAGGAACCCGGTCGGTAGGTTGGACATTAGATCTTCGGTTGGATCACGATGCATTGCCGACTATGCCCAAAGGCTTGATGGCGGATGGTCGTCCGGTTGAAGAATCTGTGCTTCTGACTCACGTACACATCGAGGAAAACAGTCAAGCTGGTTGGCCAAAGCGATCGACGATTAGGATGATGGTCAATAGGTTGGTGGCAGGTTCGATCAAACAAATCATCGCGGGAAACATTTGGTACAGTTAAACACGGTTGTGCAACTATTTAAGGTGGTGATCATGGCTGAATTCACGGATGATTGAGGCTTGCTTCGGAGGCTTGTTTTGTGATTGATTGAATTGTCATCCCTTGGTTAAGAGATGGTGTGTTGAATGGCAATATGTATGCCTATACATATTGGATTGAGATTGAAATGATTGTGTGCCATTGCTTGATAATTGAGTGGCAGCTTGGTTGCATATGGAACAAGGCCATTGCGTAAGCTGGTTGTAGGCTATTTATGGACATGGTGTCACAATTAAGCCTAGATAATAATGTAAGTCATTGTTTAATACGGTGATGACTTGTAGATGTCAATCTTATGCATGAAGTGATATGTTGGCATGGTGTGTGTTTATTTAGGTATGTATTGTTAAATGAGTTGTCGAATGATTGCATGGGTGTTATGCATGGTTTAAAATGCACATATAGTATTCCATATGTATGTGGCGTGGTATGAATAGGCAATGGCATAATTGCATTGCATTATGCACTAAGACTTCGCATGGCATGGGTGTGAGTGCAAGGTAAAAATCGACATTGTGTTTGGTGTTCAATGGGATGTCATGGGTACATGGTTAATCGACACTATGTTTGGTGTTCGATGGTGGACTCAGTAAAATGGGACAACATCCAAAATGAGTCGTAGCGTTTTGAAAATGAAAAATATGTGTGTTGGGCATAGCAAGTTGGGGTAGATTACTTTTTACATTCCCAAGGGTGGGCTACGGCATTTCGGTTGAACATGATTGCAGTGGTGAAAGGCGTAGTAAAAATGTTGGAAAGACACGTGGCGTTACGCGGTTTTAAGCCAGAATCCATGGCCTAAGCGGCGTAAGCCTACCTTGACTTAGGAAATGCAAGTTGATATTGAGCCGAATCCGATGGTTTGATTTATAAAACAAAAAGTTTTGTTTTGAAAAATGGTCATTGATGGAACATAATGACAGTTTGGTTTTTCACACTTGGCATATGCATGTGTCAGGGAGTCGGTGAGGACTTGAGACATGGGATAGGGTGAGTCACATTCTCATCCATGACATGTAGACATTCGAGTAGGAACATGCTTGTTTTGCTTGAATGTGTGGTGTGTCATTGCATGTATACTTAGGTGGGGAGTAGCCCTTATAGGAATTATTCTCTGCTAAGCTTTGCTCATCCATCGTGGGACCCCCAGCTGGAGATACGAGGGGGTGTCTGGGCGACGCCGACGAGGCCATGATTATCAAGGAGGCCAACAAGTGGCCTTGAATAACTTTTGTAAAAAGTATTTGTATAAAATAATTGTAATAAAATTCTTTTGGACTAATGTTTAAATAGTCGAGTGTGTAAGTATGGTAAGAGGGCCGTGATCGGACTCTTACGGATTGTAATCAAATATCTTATTTTCATATTTTAGATTTAAATATGAATGAATGAGTCCATTGAAGTAATTATAGTAACTTCGGTGTCACGTGTATTTGGTGATGGTGGGTTCGGGACTTAGAGTCGCAGAGGACCTAAGATAGAAATTCTGCGGGTTGATGGGTTGTCAACGGGACCCCGGAAATTGGGATGTCATAGTATGACTCTCCACTTGCGGGTACCTGATAATGAAGGGTATTAAGAAGCATCATATTCATGTTAAACTCAAATCCTAGTGTTGGGAAACCTCATGGACCCATTCCTATCCATGATATTGTCCACTTTGAGCATAAACGCTCATGGTTTTGTTCTTCGGCTTTTCCCTCAAAAGGCTTTGTACCAATTGGATGTTGTCATGCTTATATACTCATAAGTCTTTCCATTCCTAACCGATGTGGGACATAGTAGGACTTTGGGCACACACCTAGCAATCATCAGCTCAAATAAAGTTTCACCGAATCTTCCCTCAAACCAAGATTTCCTTCACGTTCAGGCACACGTCTTACACAAAGCACCATCTGTCAGGGGGCCCACCACATCATTTTGTTCAGCTTCCATCCACACGGTCTTTGAACAGCTCATTCTCATTTTAAAATCCAGCCTGGATCTTCTATATCCACATTGGTATGATATTGTCCATTTTAGACCTAAGCCCTCATGGTTTTGTTCTTAGACTTTTACCCCAAAAGACCTTATACCAATTGAATGTTGTTCATGCTTATATACTCATAAGTCTTTCTATTTGTAACGATGTGGGACTTTGGGCACACACCCAACACCTAGTCTAACAGGATCGGCAGTTAGAGAACATTAGAAACTAAATTGTTAGTTTCTGAAGATAAGTACATCTGTGAGAAGATGGATGTAGTGCAAATAGAGAGATGAAATGAGAGGATTTTCCAAGAGATTCTGAAACTTGTATGAAATATGGCTTGTCCTGTGTATTGGG
The DNA here is from genome assembly GCA_016808115.1 of Tetrastigma voinierianum. NCBI lineage: Eukaryota > Viridiplantae > Streptophyta > Magnoliopsida > Vitales > Vitaceae > Tetrastigma > Tetrastigma voinierianum. The sequence continues at coordinate 610,365 of JAEQBH010001319.1, forward strand.
CGATGTTGAAGCACTAAGAGGGACAAAAGAAAATCAAAGTGATAATAGGGTAGAAAATCAAGTTAGACATGGTTCAAACAAAAGACTGGAATGGGGGCGAAGTCATTGGAGGATTTGAGTAACCAACTATAAGCAGTTTGGATAGGCTTTTGAGTTGAGTTGATAGAACTGGTGAAGAACAAACTATTCTAATAATTTACTAATATTGAGAGGAATTTCATGTTGGACACGATTCAATCTTCCTAGATCACCATGTTAGAATACAAAACATAATAATAGAGAATGCGAAAATAGCATACACGGTTGGAATCCATGGTTGCTTGATGCGGAATCAGTGAAGATCTGCAAAATACGATCTCAAGATCTTCTCCCTTATCCCAGTTTATGACAACGGCTTAATAGAGGCCGCCCACTCCAGGAGTTCGAAAAATTTTCCTCCCTCTGGCGGATACGTATGTGAGTAAAAAAATAACGTATCCTTAGGGTTAGGGGAGGGACTTGAGCATATTTATAGAGTTCTGACCACGGGCCCTCTCATTACGAGCCGGGCCGTACTCAGCCCACACCAGCCAGCCCCATATTAAACTTATTAAGAATCTATATATCTCACTTTATTAGACCAAATTAATCCAATTAATTTCAATTAATAAAGCCCACATTAATGAAAATCTTACATTCTCCAGCAGGCGATATTAGTGAAACAAAGCGTAATGCGCACCTTCATATTGGTCTAGAGATTATTCTTAATAGTCAATCCCATCCCATAAAGTCTCAGTTTCTTTGAATCATGGTGTGTGCATGTACTCACACAGGCCCTTCCATGGTCACAGTGCTTTGGCTGCGATATGGATTGATATGGTAGTGTGTTAAATGGAATGATACCTCGTAATGAGTGATACTTCATGTGTTATCCATTTTGTTAGTTTCAAATTCTCTCTCCTTAAGTGTCACAAAACCTAGTGTCACCGAGAATATCCATCATGGTTCAGCCGAACACATGTGTTACCTTGATAAGTAACTTTACTTTATGTGTAACAAGACATATTGTTAAGGCTAATGCCAAAATTAACCCCATAGCCTATGCTCAAGGTTTGATACCTCGAGATTTTCAACAATTATTTGTACTCGACGATAAATCTACATTCACAAATACCTTATTGAATGCAAAGAGTTGATACAAATTCAATTATTACAAAAATGTAATGAAATCGGATTCAACTTCATAAGAGCAACATAAAACACGAGAACCACTAATTTACGATTATCCATGATACTCCTAAGCCCATGTTAATGGCGTATCGATCAAATACACAGGCGAAGGCCTTTTGGATTATGGATCTGCAATCATATCATCTGTTGAAATGCTCCCTTTATGATATCCTTTGGTTTGAACTTTTTCCTTTATAGTCGGTGCCGACCTCCATGTGCTTAGACCCCTTGAGACCTCTGTTGTTGTTAATAAACAACATTGCAGAGTTATTGTCACAATACAACTGTATGGGCCTATCCACAAAATCAAATACGATTAACTCCTTAATGAGGTTTCGGAGCCAAATTGCACAGTGAGTGGGTGAAAAACATCTTGCAAGCCTAAAGCTTGCATGGTAGGAAAGTATTGATTACATTTCCTTTTCCATGATACTGCACCTCCTGCTAACTTAAAGATGTAACCTGTTGTTGACTTCTTTTCATCCTGACAGCCAACAAAGTCTGAATCCGAATACTGACTAAATTTGTAGGTCTGAACATGTTTGTAAATATATAGTCTTTTGTTCTCTTTAGAGTACTCGCCTTCTTGGCGGCTGACCCGATGATCGTGTCTGGATTTGGTGCGATATGCGCTAGAAGTCTGATGCCAGAAACGCAATATACGGCTAGTGCATGCTTGAGCATACATAATACTCCAGTGCACTAGCATAAGGTATATTCTTCATTTGGGCTTTCTATATCAGAATGAGGACATTGTAAGCGGACCTCGACTTATCGCCTTCTGAGACGGAGCAATTCACGAAGCACATTGTTGCATCTTGAATCTTTTCTAAATACGATCAACATATGCCCTGCGAGATAAACCAAATAGTCCGGAAACGATTCTGTGAATCTCAATGCCAAGGACAAGGCCTCACGGAGTCCTTCGTATCAAGTTCTTTGATAACATCGCTTTTCTCATGCGGTAAACCAAGGTCCTTTGCAAGCGGGGATATCATCCACATAGAGTATTAGGAAATGAATTTCCTCCTGGCGGCCTTGCGGTATATACATTGATACTGCTTTGTTCTCGGCAAAACCATATGGAAACACTTTAACATGAAACTTTAAGTACCATTGTCACAGAAGCTTGCTTGAGACCATAAAATAGACTTTTTCGGTCTACATACAAGCGTACGATCATTTGCCTCAAAACCGGGTTGCATCATATAGACTTCTTCACATTAAGGTCTCCATTGAAAAGGCAGTTTTAACATCCATGCGAGGTGTAACTCCATATCGAAATGAGCAACTAATGCCATGATCACTCTGAAGAAGAGTCTTTAGAAGAAGGCAGGAGAAAGGTTGCTTCGCCAGTCTCTCTAATATATACAGGTGAAACCTTTGGTACCCGATTACGAGCACAAACTTCTCAATCTTTCCTTTAGGGTCCTTTACAGTCTTATACACTGACTGCGACCAATGGGTCTATGACCTTCGGGTAATTCAACTAGTTCCAAACTCCATTATGCCTCATGGAGTTGAATTTCATCTCTCATTGCATCCGACCACGGTTCGGCGAAGGCCAAGCAACTTCCGCGCATAAGTTATTGGATCGGAGTCAGGCGAATATCGTATTGCTCTCCTATATAGACTAAATAGTCAGGTGGTATGGCCCAGTCGTCTCTCCTAGTGGATCTCCTTCTTGGAGTAGTAATAGCCACATCCCTGCGCTGGACCCTTGATGAACTCAGGGAGGCTGTCCAACCAATGAGGATCAGAGTCTCCAGCGGGTTGATATGGTGTGTGGGAGTTGCAGTGCTCATTATGGGAGAGATAAAGAATGCCATATTATAGTACTATTATCCTCGATAATTACGTGGCGACTACTTTCTTGGCCACATCGAACTCAGCAGGTATGCGTGATTCACACAATTCTTGTGCCTCCATTGGGATTCTCAGGCAGATATCCCTTGGATGTTCGGGAGTAAGATGCAAGTAACAGGAGGTGGATTACGAGTCCGACTTACTTAATGTTGGATTATACAACTTCACTTCACGAGGACATCCCGAGCCTTAAGATGGTTTAAGCTGGAAGCACGCGAGTCCATAACTGAAAATTGATGGAGCGGCTTTTTGTAGGTACACGATTCGGAATGTACAAGATTTGTTTCAAAGCTTCACCCCACAACCGAGGAGTAAATTTTGTCCTACTAATCATACTCTTACCATTTCCATAAGAGTGCGATTAGCCTTTCGGCTATAGTTTTGCTCGGGACTCCCGGGCATAGTAAAGCCCCATTATACTATCCAGAATCCTCTAGAAACATTTGGCGAATGGCCATAAAGCAATCGCATCGCCAGCATGCTTGCCATAATACTCTCCACCTCGGTCAGATCTAACAACCTTTATGACTTTTCCCAACTGTTTCTCGACTTCAGTCCGAAAAATCTTGAACTTGTCAAGAGCCTCAGCCTTTTCTTTAATCAAGTACTAATAACCATATCGAGAATAGTCATCAATAAATGTGATGAAATAAAAATTTCTACACAAGGTTGTCGTATAAGGTCCACTTATATCGGTGTGAATGACCTCCAACAAGTCGAGAACCGGATTTGCGAGTTTTCTTTTCTTGCTATCTTGGTCATTTTACCTCCCTGACAGTCTACGCATATCTAAGTCATTTTAAGAAGCGACGGGATATTAGTCTTTATCGACCTTTCTACTCACATCCTTAGAGATATGGCCAAGTTTATGCCACAATATAAGACTCTTCCTTAGGTAATGGTCTCTTAAAAACAACCTTTTTCCAGTAAAGTATCATGGCATTATATGTCATTGGGAGATAAACTCAATCTATATAATCCGTTGGACATATGACAGCACCCAACCTTATTTGAATTAAGAAATATTGAAATAACATTGCTTTTGATTTCAAAGATCCAATCATATAAATCCAAACCGTCTGGAAACTAAATTCGAGTCTAAAAGAAAATTACATAAAGTGTCTTTCAACATCAATTTAAAACGAATCTAGAATCGAATTCCACATCTCCCACGAACATGACATGACTTTCTCGTTGTTTCCCTAGGTGAGTTTTGATTCATCCTTATTTGGCTTCCCTCAGGTTTATGAATCCTGTATGAGTAAATGCAACATGATTAGTTGCTCAGCTGTCGAGCCACGGGCGGATGGTGCTTACGATGGGTTGGATTCACAAACAAGTGTTAAGAATCATTACTGTAAGCCCGCGTTTGGACATCGAGCTTTAAATTTTGCACACTCCTTCTTCATGTGACCTTTCTTAACACAAAAGAAAGCGGCCCGATCACCATCCTTTTCAAGAATATCTTCTTTGGACTATATTATCAATTGGCGGTGTTTCTTAGGTTCCTTTATAGTCTGACTTTTGGAACTTCTTATTTTTCTTTTTATGGGAACTAGAAGCATATAAGGCCGGATGCTCTTTCTCGCTGCTTAAGTTTCTCTTCTTAACTATACTTCTTTATCAAGTCGTGCTTGACCAAGTCTCATCTTAGGAATTGTAATTTGTCTTTATAATCCCAAAATCAGGTGGAAGGGTGTTTAGGGCTTGATGCAGTAAGCATCGGGAATGGTAACTCGTCAGGCGCCGAGCTTCGATCTTTAGGTCTACCGTCTCGGGATATAATCTCTTGGCGTTACCATCATACTTCATGTTGAAGAGCTTTTGAAGAAGTGTTCCAACCTCAGCATTGGATGAAATTCGATTTCTAGCCTCTATGGCTGCCATCATTTCCTTAGCAGTACAGTCAACCGGTAAACCACCTTTTAAGTGTTCTTGAATGGATTTCTTCATTGTCGATAAGCAAATCAGGTGCTCCTTTCCCGGGTAGCATAGTCAGTTTTCTCGGCTTCAATGCGAATTGTTTGTGATATATGCCAGGCTTATCTTTTGTAGGAAGCGTGAACCTCAGCCCGGCTCAGACCAATGAAAATCTCTTTTATTCTTGGGTTCAATCCGATGGGACCTCGATTGAAATGGAATTGCTAGTTCCTGAAAAATTAATTTGAAAGAACCAAACAAAACAATACAATCGACATCAATGAATACTTGCTCTGATTGCAGCATCATCACATAATCACCTTTGGGCGGAAAATATGACATGCAATTGTACATTCTCCACATGGCCTGGCTGGCCATGAGAAGACATATTCTAATCTTTAACAAATCTTACCTTTAGGTGTATGAACCCTTTAGGATCAGTCATTTCTCGGTACATCTTATACATATGTCTCAATTCATCTAACAGGGGATCCACCTCCTTTGGGAGTATGATCCACTTGTGATTAAAACAAGAGACATCCACGCCTGATATGAGAGGCGGATTTTTTCTCGAGCCCGATTCGAGTGTGCCACTTTAAGTGATCTGTAGATTGAATCCTTGAAAATTTCTCATACCGGGGATATAGCTTTATGTATCACATTCACTATATATATATGTGCGGGCAGTAAGCAGTATTATATCTTACATTACATGTCGTACTAATTATCTTGTTTAATTCATTAATAGTCAATGAATTACACTCTACATAATCCTTATGTGGTGATATACATGCTTGAGCTATCATCGTATTTCCAAAACCATAGAGAAATACAAGAAAACACGCAAAAATACCCTAAAAATACGCGTACATAGAGTTCTTAAAGTATTTTCGAATCTGTAACAGCTTCAAATATGTAAAATAAATATACCACATTGTAGAGCATCTCGATACGAGAGCGTCGGTACCAAGATCGTCAGCGGACGTCAGGATCGCCGCCGCGGCGTCAGTAGTCACGAGCCCAGGTCGAAGTCGGGTCGGGTCGAGGATCGGTCGGATGGCGTCAGCATGGCGTCATCAGGCGAGAGCCGATATGGCGTCGTATGGCGTCATCGGATGAGTCAAAATCGGTGGTCAGCGGGTCGGACATTGGCCGGTCGGGTCAAAAAAGCGAATTGAGTACCGAGCGAATTGAGATGAAGCGTCGGCGTCCATTAACCCAGGCCGGTCTGGCCGGGTCGTGTGAAAGAGCGGTAGCGTCGGCAAACGTGGGGTTCGAATCCCAGTGGCGGTGTCCTTCACGGCCGTGTAATCTTGGCGTGGGTACAGCGTGGCGACGCGTGTTGCGTCGACCTCCCACTCGGTGGCGATGCCGCCCACCGATCTTACCGTCTTGAGTAGATTCCAAATATGCAATAAAATTCAAGTTTTGATTTGAATAAAGTTTCCGAAGCTGGACAGAAACCTGATTTGAATAAAACCCAAAAATAAAATAAAATAAAATAAAATATTCCAATTCATATGTTTTGATTCTAATCCATGGTTGGCTCACGTGCAAGCGTTGGACCGCGATTCAATCTTCTAGATCACCATGTTAGAATACAAGAACATAATAATAGAGAATAGAAAATAGCATACCTGATTTGGAATCCATGGTTGCCTTGATGTTGAATCAGTGAAGATCTGCAAAATACGATCTCAAGATCTTCTCCCTTATCCCCAGATTTATGACACTGGCTTAATGAGACTGCCACTCACGAGTTAGAGAAAATTTTCTCTCTGGATCTGTATGTGAGTAAAAAAATAACGTATCCTTAGGGTTAGGGGAGGGACTTGAGCATATTTATAGAGTTCTGACCACGGGCCCTCTCATTGCAGTAGTAGGTACTCGGCCCACACCCATTGACCCCATATTAAACTTATTAAGAATCTATATATCTCACTTTATTAGACCAAATTAATCCAGTTAATTTCAATTAATAAAGCCCACATTAATGAAAATCTTATTCAAACTTAATTTGAATAGCTTCAAACGAAATTTCCTCTCCTTTCCTTGTGTAAACTGATATGCTATGCTCTTGCCCTCAAATCAGTCATGAAATTCCTTTTCTGAAACAATTTCTGAAAGCATCGATGTATTTACCAGCAACTTTGTGGTGAAAATGGATTTGGAACATTTAGGTTCCTGCATAGTATTTTATCAATTAATTTTTTAAATTCACACTAAATCTATGCATCAAATCATCTCTTCAGATCTTATCATGATGTTATTATCCATTTGTCCTTCATTATCTATATAATTTATCACCAACTAGAAAATTGTTCTGTTTTCTCATTATATAGTTGGTAAGAGTTTGTTTCTAATATTCAAATCTTGTTATCTTTTATCAGAAACAAGTCCGTTAATATGGATTTGAGAGTACAACAAAAATGAACCATCCTTTAAAGATGTTACAAAAATAACTAAACGAGTGCACAAAACAACAACTAAATCTTCATTATGGGAGCAACATATTGAAAGTTTAATGAGGATTCTTGCCAAATTGAATTGGTTGGGTTAACAGCAAATCCACCAAGAGGATCTGAGGGAAGCATTGTTTCTGAAAATTTCTCCGAGAAGAACCACACTGTTCTTCATGTCTTACACTCATACGCATGTATATCTCTCTATCTTATTACTTAACATTCAATTAACTTTGTATGTTCTATATACCTGGATTATGGTGCTTCTTAGACGTTCCATCTTGAAGCGTATATTATGATATACAAATAGATGTAATGAAGTTATAAAAAAGGAACAGGTAGGTGCTATTCTGGCCACAAGCCTATCACTTAGCTTTGATTAGTAAAAAAGAAACATTTTTATCAGATAGTTATAAAAAATCATTGCACTGTGCTTTGTTCTGAAGGTCCTTTTCGTTAGGACATTCCAAGTTGAATTTGGATAGTAATATTTTTATTCAGGAATTTCATAATTTTATATGCTCTTTTTTCCTAGTAGATTATCCAGCACTGTAAAAGTTGGTTAAAAACTGATCCGTGCAGAAGATTATTAATCCAATCTTAGCTTATTTGGAGAAACCATTAAGGCCAAAAAATCCTTGCTTTACTTGAGGATCACAGGATTGCAAAGGATTTGAATTGAAGAAAGACTTGAGTCTTTATATTAAAAACTGTAAATTACAAGTATAAGAGAAGGCGCATATGAATTTAGGCTATACAACCCTAGAAAATACAAATTACAATCCTAAGGAAAATACAAATTATAATCCTAGGAAATTACAAAATAAATATAACAATATAATAATCTAACATCCCCTCATGGTGGTTTAAGAAACCATTCGAGTTTGAAGCTAAAACTGAAAAGTTCTGGAGGAAGTGGTTTGGTGAAGATATCAGCTAAGCGATCACGAGAGGGAAATGGCGAAGTGTGAGGTGTACCACAGGCGAGATGACAAATGAAGTGACAATCCCGATCTCAATATGTTTGAAATACGTTCATGGAAGACATCATTATGAGCAATTTGAATAGCACTTAGATTATCCACGGTAAGTTTAGTTGCAATGGAGCAGTCCCGACACGAGATCTGTGTGGCTCCAAACGTAACCCGAATAAGTTCATTTGTAGTAGTACATCGATTACTCTAGATTCTACTTCCAATCTTTGGGTGAGCAACAACCATTTGTTTCTTGCTTCTCCAAGAGATAAGATAATCACCTAGAAGAAAACAATTTCATGTAGTAGATCGACGATCAGTGGGATCACCTGCCCAATCTGCATCTGAATATGCTTGAAGAGTTAATGAATAATGGGAAGAAAAATGAAGACCATCAAATATGGTGCCTTTCATATATCGAAGAATCGATCGCGGCAGCATGAGAATGCAGGGGCAGCTATGGCGGCCGGCTACATGAGTTTGCATAGGAAATATCGGGGCAAGTAACGAGTGAGATAGATTAGACTCGACAAAGGTACATGCATAGAGTAGCGTCGGATAGTGATTAACGTGTCGTAAAATTGAGCGGCAGTTATACTCGATAGGTCAATATCATTTATCTTGCTATTAGTGAATCTTGACTCGAGAAATTAGATCCAGTATACTTGCTTTGAGTAAGATAATAACCATCTGCAAAGAAGAAACTTCTAGACAGTAATTAAGAGAGTGAGATCTTTCATTTCAAATTGTGACGAAAGTGCTTTAGATCCTGAATACCACATATCATCACATGTAATAATCATATCATCGACATACGAGAGAATAGTAATACCATGACGGGCGAGTCTCGGAAAAAGAAATTTGTATCAAAAGAAGCTGAAAAACCATCTTGAGATAGTAGATGAACTGCAAACCATGCTTTCCCGAGAAGCTTGTTTAAGCCCATAAAGGGTGCTTTCGTCGTAGTCGAGAAATACTACGTGAGGGAACCTGGTGAGGTAACGAATTGGAGCTTCATATAGACTTCCTACGAGTTCACCATTAGAAAAGCATTTTGACGTCCATGCGAAGAGTGGCCGTTTACGAGGCCGAAGCGGCAATAAGAGTCTTTGACGGAAAGTCGAATACGTAGACAAGAAGTCTCCTCATAATCAATCGAAGTACTCTAAGTAAAACCCACAGCGACAAGGCGAGCCTTGTAGCGATCATGATACCATCGATCGAGTCTTGATCTCTTATAAACACATTTACACAGCAGATGCGATTTTCCAAATGGGAGATCAACCAAATCCAATGTTCCAGTTTTATGCAGTGTATCCAACTTTTCTTTCATAGCTTGTTGCCATAAGGGTTGAAGGAGCCTCATGAAAGTCGAGGTTCTGGAGAGGCGAGAAGCGAGAGCGATAGAAAGTCACGAGAGAGGTGAGAAGGAAGAGTAGTTGCAGATGGGACGACAAAGGGCATGAGTCGAAGGACCCGAGCAAGATCCACAGTTGGGAGAGATATCGGTGGGCGAATGGAGTGATCGGTCGCGGGAAGCTCATCGGATGTGCATGAGAAGGAACATGTCGATAATAGAAAGGGAGACTGGACAAAGAGGTGGGAGACTCCTCGGGGTCGGGGAGAGAGAATCAATAGAGGGAATAAGGGAAACGAGACATGAGGTAGTTGAGTAAAACATTTTTGTGTTCCCCGAAGACCACATCTTAGAAACACGAGGCGTTTGCTAATGGAAGTTATAACACCTATAACCTTTTGACTTATTCCATTCGAAAACAACACAAGCGAGCAGGCAGTTTGTTTCTTTCATGATCATGAAGAACAAGAGCAAACTTATCCAGACTCTAAGTAAGTCATAGGAGGGAGAATAAACAAACAACATATCATAAGGAGTTTGATTCTGAACAATGGGAGAAGGACACTAATTGATGGTGTAAACGGCAGTAAGAGCAGCTTCCCCCCAAAACTGAGAAGGAGTAGAAGTGGCAATAGTAGTAGCACGAACAACATCAAAAATATGATGAAGTTTGCGCTCATTACATACATTTCTTTGAAGTGCAGACGAGAGGAATGAGAACAGTACCCAAATTGATGTAGAATAGATGTAAATTCATGGGCTTTATATTCTTGGGCATTTATCGGATCACGAAAACTTTGAAGGTTTAGAAAGCGTGTTTAAATCTATTTTGGTAAAGTCCGCATTATATTTGATAAAGTTAGAATGATTTTTGAAGAGATAAATCCAAGTATATCGGGAAAAATCATCCAAAAAAATAACAAAGTAATGTGACCCACCCGGCATAGTGATTAGTGCCCAAAAAGTGCTATTTTGAGCCCTATTCGAGATAGGTTTTGAGTGCTTTTTGCGCACTAATCGTATCAATTAAGCCAATTGAGGTGTTCATGTCCACTTAGTATCACTTATGCCATTTCGAGATTATTTTTGGTTATTTGCGAGGTTTTTGCATACCTTGGGAGTTCGATGCTCTCGAGATATGTATGCGGAACCATGAAGATTGAAACTATTTTTCGACCATCACAAATACCAAGATCTGATAAAGAAATGAAGGAAAATGATGAAAAAGTGATTCGATTAGAAGGTGCGGTAAGCGAAAGCGGTGAAACAGACAGCCAAATTTCGCTATGATTGCACGAAAATTTATTGGGATGCGAAAATTGCAACCATAAGCGAAAATTTGCAATCCCCAGCGAGAATTAGGAAATTTCGCTAGGCTAGCGAAATTTCGCTACATAGCGAAAATCACTGTGCCTAGCGAAATTCTCCATTTTCGCTATCTCTCACAAATTTCGCTAGGCTAGCGAAATTTCGCTAGCTAGCGAAATTCACTGTGCATAGCGAAAATTTGTGATTTCGCTATCTCTGTGCAATTTCGCTAGGCTAGCGAAATTTCGCTAGGCTAAGCCGAATTTTAAGCTATCTGAAATTCTCTGCATGCGAAATTCTACCTGTCAATTTTGTGTAATTAATGCCCAAAACGACCCTGGATTTTGGTGTATTACCTCCTTGTCCCTTGCATGAGCCAATATTTTGGCTCTTGTATTTTCACACTTTGGGTGGCCTATAAGCCCCGTGATTTTGTAATACAAAGAAACTTTAAGCAATTTTGCATTTGTCTGACCCATGACTTTCATTTTAGGGTTGCTTTTCTCTCTTCTCTCTCCTCTTTCTTTCATTTTCCGGTACTTGACACCCCCTTGAGGATGACAGCTCAGGGATGCTTGAAATTTAAGCCTCTAGTGTGAAGGAAGGTGGCTAGCTTGGTCATGGAGAGCGTTAGGTGGTCCTCATGTTTAAATACTTCACAGTCTTTATTTATGGATCCCGACTTTTCAAATTAGGGTTGAATATCATTTAATGTCATTACTTTGGCAACCTTACCATGCTTTAGAAGTGCCGGTGCATACTTATTGTTAGATGCCTTGTTATTCTTTAGATAGCCTTCTGAGCCGAAATGAGGTTGAGTGTTAGGGTTTCAAGCGAAAGGGGTTGTGAGTGCATATTACGTGTTGACTCAAATGAGGTGATTCTAGGGTGGTTTCTAGTTAAACAAAGATCGGTTATGGCTTTGGTATATGTTATTTGCCATAATGCGAGGATATGACCGAGGACACTGTTGGCCCGTGTTATCAAGTTAGTGGCCCTAAACCTTCAAGGTTGCCATTTCTGATTAACTTTAAGCTTTGCAGGTTAGTCGAGTACTATACAATCTCCTTTGTTTTGAAACAAAAGTCAAAAATCAAACTAAAAGCCTCGCCATTTTCAACAACGTGCCGAGTCATTCCTTAGGATGAAAACCCATCCCCGTGTTCGACCCTAGACCACTATGTTGTAGTAGCTTGACTACGGCAGTAGGAGGAACATAGGAAACAAATTTTGTTGATTCCGCTCACCCTACCGTGGCACGAATCACATAGAAATGGGAGAGGGGCCCCATACATCAGAATGCATAAGATCAAAAGAAGAAAGCGCGTAGAAGCAATTTGTTATTAAATGGTAAAAGCGGTTGTTTGCCAAATTAATGAGAGGTAAGGTGAACTAACAAAGGGAAAACGGGAGTAATGATGCGAAGCGATTAATTTGGTAGCGAACCATGAATGCGGATAGAGTAGGTTCGGTCACGAAGATAAGGTCTCATTATCAATAACTTATGAATAGCTTGTGAGACTGTTGGTAAAGGATCCTAATGGAGAATATGACTTCTGGCTAATTCAAACTCATCACAAAGCCCCATTAAAAACTGAAACAGTCGTCCTTGTTCACGGTGAACATAAACCAATTTGGTGTCAACATAATTGGAGAGAATTGGTTCAGATGCAATTAATTGATCCCAAATAGATTTCAGTATTGTGATATACAGTGATCTGCTCACCTGGTTCCTGACGAATCTGATAAAGTTCGCGTGTGAGCTTGAAGTTGCGAGCACCACTCGGTCGCCTCCAGTAGCGTAAGTCCCGAACTTCTTTGTAATATCAATGTTGTCAAACTCATCAACAATGGATGAAATAGATGTATTACGAAACCCAGTGATCGATGATTAGCATTTCCCAATCCTCGATCGAATGCATAGGCGAGAATCGAGTTTCTTTGTCAGCTTGTTACCGGAATAGGATGGTCACTAGAACCCTTAAGCCCTGACTTGTGGCCTTTGAGACGTATTCATGGCTTGAGACCACTGGGCGAAATTATCTCCATTAAAAATAACATTAATTGGACGAGAAATTTCATCACTTGGCATATCGAAATTCCGAATCGAAAAGCAGAGCAATAAAAAATGGAATCGGGGCGAAAATAGAAGTCGAGAATGCACCTGGTCAAATTTTCGGTCAACGATTAACTGCTGACGTGGCAAAGTCAACGGGATGACGTGGCAAAGTCAACTGTTGACGTGGAAAAGTCAATGGGCTCAGGTCAGGGGGCAACGGGTGCGGGAGGAAACGGTGGCAAACGATGGTGTTCGCCTGCAAAAGAAGCTATACAATGGCTATAATGCTTAAACTGATTAGGCTTGTGGAAAAAAATCGAGAGAGCTGTACGATACCATCGAAAGACTTAGTACTATAGTAAAGCGTAAATTCTGGAGTATAAGAGGAGGCCTTATATAAGCTAGGCTATACAGCCCTAGAAAAATACAAGTACAATCTAAGGAAAATACAAATTATAATCCTAGGAAATTACAAATAAATATAATAATATAATAATCTACTTGTGAATGTTCACTGATCTATTGGTGGAGGGCTCTGTAGCAGTTCCATCTTGGTGATTAGCCTTGGAAATATATTGTTGGATGTGGAGATTGTGAATCTTGCTAGGGGACTGAGTTGCTCTTTGTTATGGAAGTAAGGTTGGCTCATCAGGAGGCTGACAGACTGATCAAGAGAGGAGCCTCTTCTTTTGTAGAGGATCTCATAAACCCCTGGAGTTTTAGAACTTTGTAAACTTAAGGGCAAGAAGCCAAAGGCTTTCTGCTGCAAAATTTCCATTCTATGTTTTTATGCTAACTGAAAATTTTCATTTTCAAAAGATTTCTCCTCATTCGTTCTTTTACATCAATCTAATGCAATACAAGTATGACTTCTTATTAAACATAGACAATGCACACATACACACAAACCCAACCCTTTGAAAAGATTCAATTTATAAGAAAATACATTGATTCTTTCATGAGGTAAATGCTTGTTTATCTTTAGTATGTACATGTGTGGTGGTCACCTTTCTCAGCCATTAGTGAGAGGCAAGTCTCTTTCAATCAATGGAGAGATAAAACAATCGTTGAAAGGTTTTTAGGGGTGTTGTCAAGGGCATTGTCACATTCCTCTATTGAATTTGTTTGTTCCTTTGTGTATGTGTGTGTGTTTTCAGGGGTACATTAGAAAATTGAGTAACATTATCATTTAAGATCGATATATTGGCTGTCTCTATTGAACTTTTAGAAATTGTTGCACTCTGAGTTCTGTGTGCCTTTAGTTGAAGTGGAAGGAGCTGCCATGCCACATCAATAATTTACAAGATGTATTAGGATTCTCACTTTCTCTGGACATATATGAATAAATAAAAAAAATAAGTGCCTGGTTTTGGGTTCATCTGGTTGTATGTTTGTCTTCGGAAAATTCTGTTGGACAGTCCTTTTCCTCATCCATTGAGTCACTATCCTGATCACTTCTCCTCAAATTTGGACTAGGACAGGCTCAGAGAGGAATTTTGACATCAAGAGAGTGAAAAGAAAATAATGAATAGCTTTAGTGGGGATGCTTCCAGTTGAAGGGAAACAAATTGAGCAACTAGAGATCAAAGGACAACATGCAGATATACTCCAGCTTGATGGGCTTCCATAGAGAACAAAAAACAGCATCATGTAATGGAAATCTGTGTTACAACATAACGATGAATATGGATGAATTTCTGTCATTGAAATGTTAAATGATATCCAGTTAAAGCCAGTGTAGCTGCTATTAAGCCGTTTTCTGCTTCTGCATTGGGACAAGCTGTAGTTTTCTGGTTCTTAACATTCCATATGGTACTTAAATTCTGCAACCATACCATGATTTTCTCTTGTCAGTTTCTGTCATCTAATGGAATCCTGACTCCATGAGTCACTTGAAAACAAGTCAAGAACATTAGCAAATGCTTTGGTACTTATAATGTGGAGAAGAAAAAACTGAGAGTGCCACTGATATACAGAAGATTCTGCTTTATGATGTAAATTTTCCATGGTTGACGTCATCAGTGGATTGACCTACAGAGGCAAAGCAACTGGACTTGTGAAGGTTTGTAAAGAATAAGTCTTGGGTACTTTATACAGGAGAGATATGTAAATAAATTGGCTTGAGCTCCTATGACATTCTAACGGTGAGTTGGACTTGGTTAAAGTCCATGGTCCGGTAACCATGTGACTTGTGCATTTAAGATTGTAGATTTTGAATCTTGTGGACATTCTGGTTTGGAATAGGACCAACTAACAGCATAATTTAACCTTTTTCTGGACAGGACTAAGAAGAAATAGTAGGGAAGTGTTGCCAAATGCTAATGCTATGATGCTATCTTTTTTACAGAAAATTTATTGCTCGAATAATCAAGAAAGTTGTGTCTTTTTACTGGGTTGAGAAATTTAGTATCATTGCCATGCAGAAAGGAGAATCAGGATCCTGTTCCTCGAGAAATAAAGAAAAAAATTGATCACTAAACCACAAAAATAACCAAATGAAAATTGTTACCGAATAACCAGCCAGTAGGGCCTATTTTGAACTCTTATGGAGAATGGTGAATCTGATATATGTAGTAAAAATCTTGTTGTTGATTCATGAACATCAGTTCTGAAAGGACATGTTTGCAGGAAGGCTGTTTCTAGTTTTATTTGCCTCGTCTGCCATCTCTTCCTAATTCACAATTTGCATAATCTGAATGCTTATTAGACTGACACAATTGGAGATGGTTTTCTTCAAAATTTTAACTGTTACCTATTCATTACTCTCAGTAACTAATCTGAACTCTATTAATTTGTTGCTTCATATAACCTTATATTTAATTAAGTCTGTCGTTACTTGGATCGTCTGACCTTCGAGGCATCAATAGTGCGATATAAACCTGCAAAGCAGGGGGTACGATGGCGGTATGCCGGTCGCCTCTCCGATGATTAAGTCAACAACAGAGTGAAGAAGATAAAGAAGGGAGTTAGCACGGTTGGAGTTACATACCTTTCTCTCGTGGGGAGTCTTTTTGTTTTATACTCGAATTTCTCCTTAATTATAGAGAAGATAATCTCATGATTTTGGTGATAAAATCTCTCTTTCCTTATCAATGACTAATTCTCCCTTATTAAGGATTTATGTTTTTGAGACTAAGGGATTTGGAAACTAGGAAATCCGTGGATAAATATCTTTTTTGTATTATCCATAATGAACTTCCCATATGCGATAGGATAGCTAGCTGGGGGACTCGGGATCCCAGACGGGGTTTAAAACTCTCCTGTCTAGTTAGTTCCCGCATGGTTTTAATACGGCAAGCCGGCTTGGGCCGCTGCATGATGCGGGCCAGGCGGCGGGCCATCACGAGCGTTGAGCCTATTGAGTAATGGGCCTAGGTCTAAAGGCTATGGTACTCACAAAGCCATCTATTCCAACTACGTCAATGCGAGGATGCCATGTTAATGTGAAGGAAATCAAACATCATTCTATTTTTGAAGTAATCTTCAAGATGTGTTTTTTCTGAATGAATTGTCTTTGACATCTTAGAATTGAATCAGTTACATGAAAATTGACATACTTGGGATTTGTATACGATATGCATTTCAGACATG
The DNA here is from genome assembly GCA_016808115.1 of Tetrastigma voinierianum. NCBI lineage: Eukaryota > Viridiplantae > Streptophyta > Magnoliopsida > Vitales > Vitaceae > Tetrastigma > Tetrastigma voinierianum. The sequence goes on from JAEQBH010001319.1 coordinate 627,111, forward strand.
TCCATTTCTTTGTTAAGATTATGTTGACCATGTGTTTGACGATTTCATTTCAATTATCTGGGCACAACACTGAGTATGCTAAAATAAAATAGAATATTGTTTCTATTAATCTAATTTTCTATGAGCAGCCCCTGTAAAACTCAGAATTTGATTTCTCATGTGTTGTAGTGTTCTAAAAGGGTATAGTCTTCCTGGCATGCTTCCATCTGAGTTAGTCAAGCTTCAGTACCTCCAAGAGATGTAAGAGCATTCTCAACCAAGGCATTTAAAGTTTTACATTTTTCTAACTCTAATTTCTTATGTGCTCTACGAGAAACTGATGGAATTTTAAACACTGAAATTAATTCCATTTTGTCCCATTTATGGAGATTTTGCTAACAATTAATAAGGTGGTACAATACCACGTGAATGGGCTTCAACACAATTGAATTCAATGTGAGAGTTTCTTTTTTCCCCTACTTTTGCTGTAAATTTAGCAATTAGAGCCCCCTTCTTGGTAAAATTACCTAAGAAAATGTTGATGCAGCTCTCCACTTGCTAAAAGCTTATCAGGGGAAATTCCACATGAATTGGGAAATTTCAAAAGTCTCACATACTTGTAGGTTCAATTTTCTAACTTTGGTTATCATTTTTGCATTTTTCCTTCTCTGGTGATCAGATTCCATATGATAGAGGTGAAGCAATGAAAAGTAGCAACAGAATGGGCAATTGGGCTAGAACAAATTTTTTCCCTTTTATTTTTTGTAATTTGTCACTTAAAATTACCATACCACTTTTTTGATGATAGAAATTAAAAATATTAATAGATGTGGTTTACAAATTTATATTAGAGTATACACATATTTAGATGTTAGGTATATGATTACTAAATATACATATGGTTTACAAATTTATATTAGAGTATACACAATTTCAATGGAGACTTTTAACCAGGAACCTTGAAGAAAACAAATTTTCTGGCATTCTTCCCCCTGGACTAGGGAAGTTAATTAATTTGAAAACTTTCTAAGGCATCTTGCTTCTTCTTCCACTTTTAATTTTTACTTTCTGAATTTCATTCCAAATTTAGCATGCATATGAACAATGAAAGAACATCTAATCTGTAGGTTTTGCTCTGTCATGTTACTGAAATTTGCCAACAACACTAGCTGGACTTATAAATTTAACAGATTTGAAAGAAGAGTCATAAATATTATGCAAACAAACAAAAATCGCAACCACCCCCACTCCCCTCCGCAGTTATATTTTCCTCTTACTTGGTAAATGAATTTTTATTATCATACCAATTAAGTGACATTTTGTTGCGACATGCAGTAGGATAAACCATACTAACATCAGTGGACCAATACCAGATTTCATACAAAACTGGAAACAGCTTACAAGGATGTAAGATTCCTTTCTTTCCCTGAAAGATTTAAGTCCTTTGGAGATTAAAAAAATGTAAATATTTTTTAAAACTTATGTGAAAATTTGTGTCGAAGAGAAATGCATGTAAGTGGACTGGAGGACGTATTCCATCAAACATTCAGAAGTCCATGACTGTTCTTTAGGCGCTTGGTTACTTTGTTTTCTTAGTATTGTTTTTGACAATGTCAATTGTGCATACTAGGTTCGTCCATTATGGAGTATTCTTCTTGAATCTATAACAAAATTTCTCAGTTAATCAATTGCACAACATCACGAAACTTCGGAAAGCATTTCTAAAAGTTTGTCCACTATCGAGAATCACATTTAGAAAACGCATCATCTAGAGCTCACTTGGATGTGACTTTGTACATCTATGTATGAATCCTAATGACTCAATTCTCAACGTGTTTCAAAGGCTACCCCCTATCAATTGGCGAGCTAGTTGCCACTAATGAGGAATTGACATGTGGATAATTTGATGCAACTATTGGGGTAATAACATTGCAATTTTCCAAAATAAATAATGCACCACATGACTTGAGTGTTTAACTTCAGAGGTTAACATGTGACTTGATGATTACTTCATAGGTCATGTTCGGGGATGTCAAGAGATAGACATTCACATGCTCGAGAAAGGGGCATCGTAACATAATAGGATAAGTGAGGATGGATCAAATTTGACAGTGAATTCAAATTTCATTAAATTTGATTGCATGTTCAATAGAGCACAAACTCTTGATCAAAATTCATTATGTGACATATGTTCATCAATCTCAACACTAATGGTGCGACCACCAATGTATTGACCGATTTCATCATCAACCTTCACCAATATTCCATCGTGAATAAAGCAAAACATATCACCGTCCATTGTTCAATTTCATGTGTTTTGCATAGTTAAAAAATATAATTATTATATCACACCTAATGAATTACCCAACATTTGTTTACTTCAAACATGTCACCAAAATTAGTTTAGTCATGGATAAGATGAAACTAATTCTAAGAACCCTCAATTGTACCAAAGGTTAATATGTGTAGTACCCATAGCTCATAATGGTTGTACCCAAGGTCAACTCATATGGTACATAAGGTACTAAGTAAATTTACATATAGGTACTATGGTAATATCTATAGTATACATGGGTAGTACCCATAGTTCATTTATATAGGACCTAAGGTTTACTTATGTTGTACCTAAAGTTTTATCCAATACCTTGATAGTTTGTACCTAAGGTTAACCTATGTAATACCCAGAGTTCATAAAGGTTGTACCTAAGGTTTAATCATATGGTACTTACAGTTTATTAATTGCAAAAATTTTCAATTGCTATTAGTAGTACATACGGTATAGTTGGTTTGTACACACATTACATTTAGATTGAAACTAAGGTTTAAATGGGTTGTACATTGGATACAATTTAGTTGTACCTAAGGTTAACTTGTGTAGTACCTAGAGTTCATAAAGGTTGTATTTAGGGTTTAATAATATGGTACTTCGGCTTGCAAACAGAGAGGAATGCAGCCCAAAACCCAAACCCTCGTCAAGTAACTGGTGTGGGCCAAAGCCTAATTAGTCACAGGGATCAAGCGAAAGATTACGAGTGAAAACGGCGTGGGTGTCGAGGAGCAAGAGTATGGGTGGGGTGTAGAAAACAAAAATTAGAAATTACAGCCTTGTCTCTTCGAAAGTGAAGAGACAATGTGGGGGATGAGGAGCGACAGAGAAGTGCTCAACGCACATGTCGGGCGAATAAAGGAAATAATAAAGCGGAGAATTTGGGGAAGGCGGAGGAGGGGAGGGAGCTGAGGGTAAAGGAAGCCGGGCTGGAGAAAATGGCGGATGCGTCACTATCTCGGATCGGAATCGATGCTCAGGTAGGTTCCAAGAGATGCCTCTTCTACGCTGTTGTGGAGTGTTGATGGTGTAGAAGATGGGTTTATACGAGGGGAAAAGTCGAAGAGTACCACCTTGCAGAAGGCGGCTTGTATGGAAGGAGGAATGATCGGAGTCGACACCCGTGTGGGAAGGGAGATTGAGTCAGAGGGGACATCGGGAGGGTGGGGCTTGAGGTTGAAGAAGGCATTGGCTGGGTGTGGGCGGGGAGAGAGATTTTTGGGGCGAGCCGGCCGGGCGAGTCCGTGAGTAGGCCGGCTTCCTCGGGAAGGGTGAGGATGTACCCATCCATGATCTAGAGCGAAGGAACTTCCAGGATGGGTCGGGGCTTATGGGACGACATATGGGTGGGTTGGGCTCTTGCTTCCGATCCGGAGTATTGGAGTTAGTGGAACCGGCGTCTCAGGGTGGATCTGGTGGGCGCAGTGAGCCAGCTATTCTGAGGGGCCTATTCAGACAGGTACAGGTGTTAATTTTAAATATTCTAAGACGAGTTGCGGAGAAATACAGGTGAAACAGAGCCCCAGTGTTCATTTGCTGGCAATCTGTGAGATGGCTTGAGCAGCTCAGGGACTCAATTTTTGGTGAGGAATAACTTACATTCTTAGGGAAAATTAGTGACAGAGGATCTCCTCAGGACGATGTTTGCTTATATACGAATAGGTATGTAACCATTAACCTCAACAACTGTCCCTATTCCCGTTTTTTACGTTTTTTAGCCCGGCCGTGCTTCGAGGCGGAGTTTCGGGCACGGGGGCAATACGGAAATGAAATTTGGAATTAGTGAGGGATGTCGATAGATGATGGTAGGGAAGGGGACAGGTCTCAGGTGATAGCGTGCATTTGGGAGGGTGCATGGTAGTGTTTAGAAGAATAGAGGAGGCATATCGGGGAACCCTCGGTGTTAGTACCTTCTGACGGAGTTGGGAGGTATTTGCTTGGCTAAATTTAGTGAATTTTAGGCTTCTGACAAAGGGGTATGAAAAGGGTGGATTTATTGAGGAATTTAGTGGCTCCATGCGGTAGGAGAAAGGTAATATGTCGAGTGTCAAAGTGATGGAGACTGAAAATTTGAAAAGCATAAGTAATTATAGCGGGAAGCAAACAAGCGAGGAGGAGGGGAGGAGGGAAGGGACAGGGAATATCACAGTTAAGGTTATAATGAAACAAAATCCTATCTTGATTAATCGGAGGGGTGAGCGATCACGAAAGGAAAGTCATGTGTTTATTATAATTCCATGAGTGGACGTGCGCATGAAACTAAGGTGCGAAATGAACATTGAAATGGTTGAGTCTTAGGGTGGGCATTTACCTTAATTTTGATGACTCTAAATGCGGAAGAAGAGGGTCAGGGGGCATTCTTCTGATTTGGGATAAAAGACGTATTAGTTTGGTGGACTCCATGGTGGGTAATTTTTCGGTTCAGATTCATTCAAAATGGAAGAGGGATGGGTTTGATAGGTTTTTTCGAGGGTATAGTGCAGTTGAAAGTCTTAAAGAACTCTTTTGGGAAGAGCTTGGTTGATAAAGGTCATGGGATGAACCATGGTGTGTGGAAGTGATTTCAATGAGATTCTAACTCGATGAAAAGATCCGGAGGGCGGGATTTCCCGACTCCATGAAGATTTGTCGGCATCCTACGAGCGACCTGGGTAGAGATCTCTCGGCTTGAAGTGGAGCCTTTCACACAGCGAGGGTGGCTTTAATGGTAGCTCAAAGTCCGTTTAGGCCAATTTGTAGTCTCGCCGATTGGGAGAGTGCTTCGCAAAGTGATTGTTTATGCGCCCGACTGATCTCGATCCTTTGTCCCCATTCTAACTGGGCGGTAATGGGAGTAAGAATGGGCCCTTCTCCTTTTAAGCTTCGAATTGATGTAGTTGAAAATGAGGTTTCAAAGAGACTTTGAAAGGATGGTGCCTGATCTCCCGGTTCATGGTTCCCTCTGACTTCATTCTCTGCAAAGGCCCGAAAGCTCTAAAAGGTATTTTGAAGACTTGGAACAGAGAAGTTTTCGGTTTAGTGGAAACTATAAGGACGCCTCGGGTGACTTCTGCAGGATGATCACGAAAGGAAAGGATTGAATCTGAAAAAAGTGGGGGCGAATTGGCGAGCCGACTTCAATATTTGGGCCCTCGAGTAGATCTCTTAGAGACAAAAATCCAGAGAGACATGGCTTAAGGAAGGGGACAGGAACACGGGATTCTTTCATAGGACTGCGAATGCCCATAGGAGAAGAAATTTTGTTAATAGTATTAGCATCTGATAGCGAATGCTAGAAAAGGAGAGCGAGATAAAGTGATTTTAGTGTGACACCCAGTGTTCGGCTCCCTGGAGGTTGGAGTCCTTCCACTACGATATGGCATTCAATGAGATCGGTTCGGAGGAAGCCGATAGGCTAGAGGAAAGTTTCGGGGAAGAGATTTGGGCTGACTATTTGATTATGGTGGTGGGCCCCCGGTCAGGAACTGGTTTCCCAATAGCTTCTACGGATTTTTATTTGGGATTTTGTAAAGAAGAGTGGGTTTTTTCAAGGAGTTTCATGAACAGAGCAGATTTGTCAAGAATTTGAATGCGACTTTTTTGGTGTTGATTCCCAAGAAACAGACTGTAGAGGACTTCAAGGATTTAAGGCCAATAAGCCTTGTGGGTGGTTTATACAAGATTCTGGCCAAAGTTTAGCTAACGAATTAAGGGTCCTTGATAAGGTTCGTCTCGAAAATGCTTTTGTAAAGACCGTCGATTTTGGATCGTCTTGAGTGCAAATGGAATTAGTGGACTCCAACGAGAAGGAAGAAACAAGGGGTGGTCTGCAAGCTAGATATTGAAAAAGCTTATGATAGTATCAGTTGGGAGTTCCTATTCCAAGTAATGGGAAGGATGGGTTTTGGCAGCCGGTGGTTAAGCTGGATAAAATTGTGTATATCCACAGCCTCCTTTTAGGTTCTCATCAACGGATCCCCAACTGGCTTCTTCCCAAGCTCTAAGGGGTTGAGACAAGGCGACCCCCTCTCAGCCTATCTCTTTGTAATTGGTATGGAAGCTCTAGTTGTTTGATTAGCATTGGGTTGAAGGGAAATTACCTTTACGCGTGATTCACAGGTGGGAGAGGGGATTTGGTTATTTCCCACCTCCTCTATCTTGATGTTCTGTGTGATTTTTGCGAGGCTAACAAAGATCGGTTAAAGTATCTATTTGGATTTTGATGTGGTTGAATTATCAAGCTTGAAAATTAACTTAAACAAAAGCAAATCATTCCAATTGGCCAGGTGGATAATGCGGAGGGGTGTATTGGTGGGAATTAAGTGGGTTCTTCCCTGCTACACTTTGGGCCTTCCTAGGTGCCAAACATAAGGATGTAGGAGTATGGGACTCGTCGAAGAGAGATTTCGAAAGAGGTTAGCTTCTTGGAAGATTCAGTATATATCTAAGGGCGGGCGGGCCACGCTCATTCGCAGTACTTTGTCCAGTCTTCCGATTTATTACCTATCTCTCTTTCGAATGCCACAAAAGGTCTGTGCTAGATTGGAAAAGATACAAAGGCAGTTTCTCTAGGGTGGGAGCGATCAGGATAGGAAGATACCTTTGGTGAGTTGGGCTACAGTGTGCATGGATAAGAGCAAAGGTGGCATCAGGATTAAGAGCTTCTCTAAGATGAATAAGTGTTTAGCAACAGGAAGTGGGTGGGGTTTACTTGTGAGGAACACGCTGCGGAAGGTTATTTGTAGTAAATTTAGGCGAGTCTTGTAATTGGATGGCATACTGTGAAGTATAGAGCTGGTTCATGAGATTCTGGATTTATGGAAGGATATCGAGAGAAAGAATGGCCAGTTTTCCGAACTAGGCTTTCCTTGGGGATAGTAGAAGAATCTTTTGGATCTGGATCCTTGGGTGTGGAGAGAGGAGGCGTTGTGTGTCGGGTACCTGTACTTTTAATTTAGCTCTTAATAAGGAGGCTAAGGTGGATATGTGGGATAGCGGGGAGGGCTGGTAATTTGGTCACCAGCTTCATAAGAGCTCAATGATCAGGAGTGAAGAGATGGCAAGATTTCTCGACACTTCCACGATAAATTTTCGACCAGCGTCTTCTTTCTTGAGAAGGCTAAGGTAAAGTTCTGGGTTAGATTCATGTGTAGGTTATGATTTGTCCGTAGCGTGATTTTCCCAGTAGGTTGATGCGGAGTGCCGGTCGTGCCTCTGAAAATGGGAATCTTTTCTTGGGAAGCTGCTTAGGGCAAAATACTCACTTTGGATAATCTCAAACGCCGAGGAATGGCTTTCGCTAACAGATGCTTTCTGTGTGAAGAGGACGAGGAGACCATAGATCACTTACTGATCCATTGCAAAAGTCTCAAATATTTGGGACTTGTTTCTATCAATGGGTGGGGATTAGGCGGGTGTTCCCACATTCGGTCCTTCATGTCCTCTTTTAGCTTGGCGAAGTCGTTGTGGGAAGCGGGAAAAATTTGGACCCGGCTCCCTCGTGTACAATTTTGGGCTCTACAGCGTGCTAGAAACGAGGTTGCATTCAGCAGGCTACCAGCCCAGAGGATTAAATTAACTATATCTAATTTGTGGACTTAAGTACTTTGTATAGCAATGCTAATACAAATTCTGTTTTAGATTTCCTCACATGGTTGGGGTGTAGGTAGGTTTTTGTTTGCCTTGTTTGGGCTTTTTCTGGTTGTCCACGTCCTGTGTACTTCAAGGAATTTTCCTTTTTATAATACTTGCTTTTTACCGATCAAAAAAATATATATATATGGTACTTACAGTTTACTAATTGCAAAAACAAACAAGTGTTATTAGTATTACCTACAGTATAACTAGTTTGTACCCACATTACATTTAGATTATACTTAAGGTTTAAATGAGTTGTACTATAGATACAATCTGATTGTACCTAAGGTTAATTTGTGTAGTACCCAAAGTTCATAAAGGTTGTATCCAAGGTTAAATCATATGGTATTTACAATTTACTAATTGCAAAAACAAATAAGTACCTAGAGTATAGCTGGTTTAAACCCACATTACATTTAGATTGCACCTAAGATTTAAATGGGTTGTACCTTGGATACAATATGGTTGAACCTAAGGTTAACTTGTGTAGTACCTAGAGTTCATAAAGGTTGTACCAAGGTTTAATCATATGGTACTTACAATTTACTATCTACAAAAATAAACAAATGCTATTAATAGTACCTGTGGTCTAGCTGGTTTGTACCCACATTATATTTAGATTGTACCTAAGGTTTAAATGAGTTGTACTTGCATACAATCTAGTTGTACCTAAGGTTAACTTGTTAGTACCAAGAGTTCATAAAGGTTGTACCCAAGGTTTAATCATATGGTAATTACAATTTACTAATTGCAAAAACAAACAAGTGTTGTTAGTGATACCTACGGTATACCTAGTTTGTACCCATATTACATATAAATTGTACCTAATGTTTAAATGGGTTGTACCCTGGATACAATCTAGTTGTACCTAAGATTAACTTGTGTAGTACCCAGAGTTTATAAAGATTGTACCCAAGGTTTAATCATATGGTACTTACAGTTTACTTATTACAAAAACAAGTTTTATTAGTAGTACCTAGGGTATACCTAGTTTGTGCCCACATTACATATAGATTGTACCTAATATTTAAATGGGTTGTACCTTGGATATATTCCGATTGTACCTAAGGTTAACTTATGTAGTAGTACCTAAAGTTCATAAAGATTGTACCTAAGGTTTAATCATATGGTACTTACAATTTGCTTATTATAAAAACAAACAAGTGCTATTAGTAGTACCTACGATATACCTGATTTGTACCCACATTACATGTAGATTGTACCTAAGGTTTAAGTGGGTTGTATCCTAAAATAGATTCGGTTGTCGACACAAAACACAATATCAAAGAAATTGTCATTTTATCATTGATTTATGACAAATACACGTAGGCATATGCAATAGCATGCTTCCAAAACCTGATATCGGGAACAAATAACCATTTTATCATTGTTCTTCAACAATGTTGGAACTAGAGTTCACATCCAAAAACCCACCTAGAGCATAGAAATTCAGAATAACACACATTACACATTTTCATAAAAAAAACCCTAGAGTTTTAGAAAAGAAAATTTTGTTTCTTAGCTGGCGAGAGCTTTGAAGGTAGAGAGCGAGAGGGAGACACCATGGGTAGAACAAAGAGAGGGATTGGGTCGTGCTTTGGGGAGGATACGAAGCTTTCTGATCTCACTCCTGGGTCATGCTTTGAGGAGAGACCATGAACTTGAAGATGAGAGGGAGAGATGAAGAGGGGGAAAAGTTGAAACGTCAAATGAGGATTTTGGGGTGTTGAGTTGAAGAAAAGAGGGAAAGGTGGGTTTTAAGGTCTAGGGTTTTGTTTGGTGAGGTTATTTGAATCAAATCAAGTAAAGGGCATTTTAGAGATATATTTGCTTTGCCACCTAATTATTTTGTTCAAATGAGAATAGGGCTAGGTTGGATAAGCTTAGGGCCTAAATTTTCTAATATTTTATGCTAGGGTCCCCCACGGCATAGTTTTCCCAAAATAAAAAAACACAAAACACAAACAAAAGATGAGAAGGCTTTTCTTCCTCTCAAACAGATAACTTCTGTCGCTGTGAAAGGATCCCAGATTAAATCTGCTAAAACCATAAAATGATAAATTCCAAATAGAAGAAACTGAACACATGAGTATCGTCCTCAAATAATGTCTTTAACTTGAAAAACCAAGCCAAGATCTAAACATTTACTATGGATGCAGCCAACGAAATAGGAATAAATAGACTGATTTAGTTTGAAACTCTCAATAGATCGAGTTGAATAACCACCTCATGTTCAATAAGCATATGCGCCTCGAATAGATAAGCATTCATGACTTGAGTAGACAATCGAACAAGCTTATCATATTTCTTTAGGTAACAAAATCTAATTCAAATCCAACAGAGAACAAATCCTTGCCACAAAAGCAGGGAACAATCAATCAAAGGAAACTTCAAAAGGTTCAACATTTTTGTCTAGACATAGGCATAATAGAAAAGGCTACCGAAGAAAATGCTACAGTTGCAACCAAAACTCTTTGCCATGAAGCTCCTCCAATCTCAACGGTTAGCCTTGGCAACTCGCTCGATCTCATCCTTCTTCTTGATGGCATAACTGAGATATAATATAACGTATTAGAGGATAAGAATACGAACCAACTCACTAAAAGCAGAGAGAAGCAGTGCGATTTATTTTTCAAGAGATATATAAGCTGTCTTTTTACCTGTTGGATGAACCCTTTGCAGCATTAATGAGTTCATCAGCCAAACACTCAGCTATCGTCTTGATGTTCCTGAATGCAGACTCACGAGCACCAGTAGTGAGGAGATAAATAGCTTGATTGACACGCCTCAACGGAGAGATATCAACGGCTTGACGTCTAACAACACCAGCAGAACCAATTCGAGTTGCATCTTCTCTTGGTCCACTGTAATAACCAGAAACATTCAGAGAAACAAAACATGATAAGATAATGTGAAATGTGTAGTAAAAAGAAAGTCAATTAAATGGGCTAATACAAACTGCTCAAGTAAGGACTATAACTACATGTGTTACTCTGTAGATTGTAAACCTGTTGATGACAGCATCAACGATGACTTGGATGGAGTTACAGTCAGTCAACAAGTGAATAGTGGCATGTTTAATAATCCTAACAGCCATCAGCTTCTTCCCATTGTTACGCCCGTGCATCATCAGAGAATTTGTGAGCCTCTCCACAATTGGGCATTGGGCTTTCCTGAATCGCTTGACAGAGTATCTGCCAGCTGTGTGGGGGACATAGGTAGCATGCTTGGATGGAATCACAGCAACGTAATCCAGCAAAGACATGTCTTCAATCTGTATGAAACCAAAATTAATTAAAAATCCAATTTTAAATTTTTTAAAATATAGCACTGAAAAAGGCAGAGCAGTAACAATTACAGCTTGAAAGATGTTTCTGGTTTAACCATCACTCCAATTAGTCTCTTAAAAACACAGAATGGCAAGCAATATTGAGCGAAATCTAAGGCATTGATGCAAGGTGTGTATTCAGATAAGAAAAAAAAAAGTTGAATAAACATCATGGATCCTCCAACACTTTGGAAGTATCTTTCTTGTATTCCTGTGAGCAGACTAAGGACACACAAAAACAAAAGTTCAAAACTGATTGACATAACAACCAAATTTCAAGGATAATTCAAGAGGAAGCCTTAAGCATTTAAGGCTGTTCTCTCCTGACATAAGGTACCAAATCAGCATTACTAACTCATTTTGTCAATAACCATGAAACAGTTCAACTTGGAAACATAGAAGCAAGTTGCTAGAAACCATAAGGGCAATTACAAGGGCATTCACATGTTGATCAATAATAATGGTAATAACCTAACCACGATCAGACGCCGAAGCAGATACTACCAATTGTATGTTGTTTGAACGCCATCCCTACAGTTCGCCCGTAGCTGCCAAAGCCAACTGGGACAATTGATTTCAGGGTTATATGGGCAATAACACTCTTGTTGAAGTGTAGTACTTTGAAGTTGAGAACTAATAAGCTTAGAATGCTGAGAATTCTGGAAAACCATCCAGTTACAAGAGGAATATTTGAATCATTTCTCATTTTGGGCCTTTGGGCTTGAGATGTGTGACGACCATCATGACTCAAAGCAGATTTTGGGGCATGATAAATCAGTATTACTAACTCATTTTATCAACAAATATGAAACTGTTCAACAGGTAAATGACAGTAGCAAGTTAATAAGAAACAAGAAGGGCAATTACATCGGGCATTCACATATTGATTAATCATAATGGTTATGACTTAACCACAATCAGACATGGGAAGGCAGATTCTACCTATTTGTGTTAACATTCCACAGAGGTCAATGTGAACATACTTTACTAGTTGAGACCCATCAGAGAAGTAAGATGGGGCACGGGAATAGATTATGTTCCGCTATAGAAACAACAGCCAAATCATTCGCTCAACGCATTGGCCCAGGGTGATTTTCTTAACGCAATGCTAATGTACTAACTCAAAAATGAAAGTGAAACGAAAATAATATAATCTAGAAAATCCGTTTCTTATAAATAAGATCAAAACCAGTATTTCCAGCAGCAGATTTGATATCCAAAACTCATAGTCTCCAACAGATCAGCAAATATGTATCAACAACTCTGTTTACAATGGCTAATCAAAACTGAGGAAAAGAAACGATTTCGAAAGCCTGGACGTCGAATCTCACCGGTTGAAGGCTTCACTTCATTGTGCATCTTTTTCATCATCCAACCAGCAACGGCGCCATACTCCTCCGCTGTGGTTGCTGAAACACGGAAGGAAAAAATGAATGGATAAGCAAGGAGAAGGAAAATCCCAATCATAGGAAGTTCACAGACGAAAGGAACCGCGCAGTAACCTCAGAGCGAAGACGATGGGAAGAGAATACCTTGAAACCTAGGGTTTTATCTTTTCTTGCTCTGACCTACCTGTGCTATAAAATGACCTTCTACCTTACTCTTTCATTGGAGTCAAATAGGGTGTCATAGTCATTTCAGGAGTTCTTATTTTGTATATGTGGTCTATATGCAGGCTCTTATATTGGGCTGTTTCCCTTTAAATTATTTGATTGAGGATATTACGGTTACTTTTCACAGTTTATATTAGGACTGCATCTCGGGCTCGTTGAATCGGGTTAAGAACCAACCTAAGTTTAACCTAAACATAAATATCGGCCAATCTGTTCCGACGTCTCGATGACTCTCTATTTAACCCTGCTTCTTGAGCTTTATTGTGACGTATGAATTGTTTCGGTAAATCTGTTAAGTTCTGTTAACGATTATTTGTTGTTTCTGAATGTGATGGTAGTTAAAAACACTACCAAATTACTATATTATCTTTATAACATACTATATACATATATATGTTTTACTTTTAAAATTATTGATTAGTAAAAATTAGATTATGAAATATAGAAAGTGTAATAGTTGGGTAATTTTAAAATCTTTATTAGTTAAATAGTGAATTTAATATTTAAATATATTTTGAGTAGTTAATTTGTTGAGTGTGGTTGGAGATGCTCTTACAACCTAATGACCTCAACCCAAACTCAAATTATTAACTCAGATTAAACTAGGGTTGATTTTGTATTCATAATATTAATCAGGTTGTTCGGGTCCAGTCGTGGTAGGTTAGGTTGAGTTTTAAAAAATTATTAAATTATAAAATTATTTGATGGTTCTCTATGAATTACAAAATGATTAATTTAATTACAAAATGATTAATTTAATGAAGTACAAAAAAGGGAAAAAATTGCTTAATAATCGTATTTTCAAATTTATAAGGCATTCAAAGTGAAAAAAAATAAAGGAAAATCACTTTCATCGCTACCAACATTATAAAAAAAAAAACAAAATCAACAAAGTTATACTTAAGTCCTATTGATTTAAAAAAAAAAAATTTCAAATCGTCATTTTTTTTTTCCTTATTTTTCTTGTAGCATCCAGATAGAGTCAATTTTTAAAGAAAGGAGATTATTATTAGGGAATCTTTGGAGTTTTAACTCGAAGGTTGATAAAGAAATGCAACGAGGAAATGACTAGTTACAACCTAAAACTTCAATAAACAAAATAAAAAAAATGGTTTATAAAGAATGACAATGATAAAAAAATGGCTTATGATGAATGACGATGGTAGCACAATAGTGGTGATGGCAACAACCAAGCGAATGTAAGAAATGAAAGCAATGGAATGGTGATAACATGTGAAGTAGAAAATGTAGGAATGATAAAAATGTTTTTTTTTTAATGGCTTATATATATATGGTGATTTGTTTAAATTATTTTTTCAAAAACCCAAATTTTGAAATATGACCCTTTCTCAAATTTTGATTTGATTTTGACAAAAATGTTTATCTTGTTTTCTTATAAAAATCTTTTAAAGGACAATGTAAATATATGAATTATAAAAGTACACTTTTATTAGAAATTGGTCATTTAAAAATATATATATATATACATACATATATATAGGAGAAACTTGTGGACGCAAACAAATGGTTACGACTTTTGGAAGCAATTGAATGGTGATGACTTGTGAAGTAGAAAATGTAGGAATGATAAAAATGGTTTCTTTTTATGGCTATAAATATATAAATGTGTGTGTGTGTGTGTGTTGTGTCCAATTTTTGAAATCTGATCTTTCACCAATTTTTTGTTTGATTTTAACAAATATGTTTATCTTGTTTTCTTGCAAAAATAACTAATTATTTTAAAAATCAATGTAAATACATGAATTATAAAAGAACGCTTTTGTCCAAAAATGAGTTATTTTTCAAGAAAAAAATATAAGAGATGTGAGATTCACATGTATTTTATATCTTTTAATCAAACATTTCATATATAAAACATATATATATATATATATATATATATATATATATATATATATATATATATATATATATATATATATATATATAAGGATGCTGGGACATACCACACAAAAATGTGTTTTACTTGCCTGCGACATCTTTGAGACTTTGATGTTTAGGCCTTCTAAAGACAGAGATATTGTAAATCGTGTACCCACAATGCCTTTCCTTTTTCCGTCTGCGAAATTCGATCTTCCCAGTTGGAAAAATAATGTATTTTCTTGGTTGTCGTCAGAGCGATGGATAAGTGTAATGCTCATGTTCAGCGCATGTTTCAGGAGTATGTCTATTTCCTAGTGCTTCGCGTTGACCCAGTTTTTAGTTTTCCATTGGTTGTAACCTGCATAAAAGGATACAAGGTGTCCGGTTTTTATCTTCATTAAGTTAGTTTAATTTTAGTGGATGTGCGCGATGATCATCGCCGCCGGTCATTGCCGGATCTTTGCTAGTCTTTAGGCTTTTCAGTGTTCTTGAGGTGACGTGATGTTGTTGGTCGGTGATTAAAGCGTCCTGACACTAATTTACCTTCCGGGCGATATTTTGAATAACCTCTTTATAGGTGGTTAGCGAATTTGGAAAGCCTCCCTTGACGCCGGCGAAATAAGCATCTCCATGCCGACCCCCTTGCTATGCCTTTGCTTTAGCGCTGCGTTATACGCGGGCGAGTGAAGACTTTTTCCTCTTTCTTGCCAACTCTGTGGCGGCGGAGTTCTTTCTTTTTAGACTTCATTGACTTTCTCTCGACTTTTTCTTCACTTTTCTCTTTTCCTCCAGTTCCCATTCTTTTTCTTATATTTTTTTCACACTTTGTTGTCGATTTTCTTGGATAGACATCATATGCCTCTTGACTCGATTTTGATGGATGGTTATGTAATTATAATGGGCTCAGTTTTATTTTCGAATGGCTTATGTGATTATAGCTTTCACTTGGTTAAAATAATGAAATCCTTGATTGAAATTTGTGTTCGTCTTATTTTTGTTGTGTTTAGCTAATCTGTCACTAGCGTCAACAAACTTCAAGGGTTATGGCGTTTGATGGATACTAGCACGCGTTGGAACTAGGGTTATGGTGTCTGACGTTGATATATTCGAGGACGGATCGACCCGTACGGTTCCTGACTGGGCCCAGCTAGGTTGATTGACCTAAGCCTGTCCATCAGAAGGGGCATAAGGGCACTAACTTAGGGGCCCACGAACTGGCCCACACTCGTTCACTGTGCCCTAGTAAGTGTGAAGCATCGTCAGGATTCGAATCGTTTGGAAGAGTGATGAGTTCAACAGCCCATTTAATGCATCCATAGGGGCTAGACGCCTTTTTCTTAGGGAATAATAAGTGGGTTTTACTTGCTCCTATCTTATCTTCCCCTTTTTCTTGTTTCTCTTCTATTCAAGAGCTTATGTGGATATTTCGCTGTGGGGTCGCGTGTTTTGCAGATAGTCTTTTCGGGCGTTTGTTTTTTCCTACCTTCCAAGTAAGCCCTGTTTTTGTCCCGAGTATGTTAGATTCCAGTCACCGGCATATGTCCGGCAACGTGAACGTAGAAGGGTGTTCTTTGGGTATGTTGGAGTTGGGGGTTTTTCCTTGGCCTGGTGGGTTCGTGTGCGTTTTCACCCTTTTACCAGTTTGGTATTACGGCATGGAACTGACGCCCCTTTTATCTGTCCTTTTGTTGTTGTATGCTTGCAATAGGCAAGAGGTTAAGAAGAGACTTCTACTAGTCGGGTGGGAGCCTGAGGGCACGGTCGGGATCATATACGCAAGCGGCATTATTTCTTCTGCGTTTTATGGAGGTTAAGGTCATCTTGCCACATTCTTGATAATATCGATCTTCGAGTTCTTTGGATGAATTACAGTGAATCCCTTGTGGGAAGATGATGCGATATATTTACTAGGGAGCATTCGCGTAGAGGCACGGCTTTCTAGTTTCATCTCTAATCAAGAAATGTCTACACTTTTCCAAAGTACTGCCTGCTCTTGTCCATCCAAATATCATCCGGATTATGACCGGATGTAGCGTACTGAACCTCCTTTACCAACTAGATATTTCGTTGGTGGAGGTTTTCTTTATTTACACATTGAAGATGGCGAATGGGTAGAGCTCTGCAATGGCCCAAAATACCTCGACTACTGAGTTGTTAAGGGTCTCCCTGACTCGCCTAAGACCGAGGTGAAGGACATGATCTTAGTTAGGGGACCGTGGTATGAGACCTCGAGCTCCCCTAACCTCCCGTTTACTTTGAACCGAGGAATGTCATTCCCAGGTGTGTTCGAGTTTTGAGATTTATACATCGTTGTATGTTTCCCTACGTATTTTCTTGTACAATCACTTTGCTTAGGAAAACGGAGAAGTGATTAGTGGCTGGTGGAAGAGGCTGGTTCAGAGTTATGGGTTATCAAGATTCGAGTGAATAACATCCATTATTTTGGTGAAAATCTTTGTGGATGACTAGCGTCTCATCCGCCCATACTCTTTAGATTATTCTGTATATTCCCATAGTAAATGGGGATGACACCTCATTATTATGACCTTCTTTGTTCCATACGCTTCAATCTCCATTGGTTCAGGGACCGAATGATTTGATGAGATGACGATTCGTCTTGGTCGACGAGTCGTCTTCTTCAGTTGGCGTTGCCGAGACATTCAGGGGTTCGATGAACCGTATCTCAGCGTCTTCTTTGACTCTGATCATGCCCTGCGCATCGAAGAGGACGTTCAACGGTTTGTATGAAGTGGAAGATTTTGTCCATAGTTAATAATATCTGACCTCCGTCTTCGCGAAGGAAAGAAGACCAGATAACATTCGTTCATAACGTTGATCGCGACGCCGATTGATTTTGTGACGGATGCCAGTTGTGGGCGATCATACTAATGGCAGTTTGGAGCAGAGTATGTGTTCCATGGACTCGCACAGATGACATAAATGATATTTATAATTGCTGCTTATTAGAGGGTTCTCTATCTTGAAGCGGGGGGATATTTCTGGGAGCGGTATAGCGTTGACCGAGGTATGTCCATTAGTTGAGCGATGATCATTCAACTCTGATGGTATCTTATATTTCTATCCTCCCTCACAGGACCCCAGCTCCTATAGTAATAAATCCAGGGCGAAGGCACAAGTATCTGACAATTGGGCACCATTCAGCGAGTAGAATGCAGTACCTCTTTGAGACAACTATGCCAGTAGTGTTGGATGTGCAGTTCAGGTCTTGGTGGGGAGGGGTGAAATCATATTGGTTCAGTCACACTGCGTGGAAGAGATCTGACGACCGGTCGAAAACGGCTTGTGGTAATCTGGCTCCTGACTGTCCAATCAGTAAATTTGGTATGTTACTTATTGTCTTGCTTCTATAATATCATTGCTTGAATTATAACGCATTCTAATCAGTTCTTTGAGTGGGTCGGCCATCAGGAACATGACCCACCGGCATCAAGAGTTTCGGACTCGGTGAGGATGCGAGAGAGGTTGCGACTCGCTGTCAGTTATTCGACCCAGTGAGGTGTTGGCCTTCCTTGCGTGAAGGCGGAGTCAAACTCATTGTTGGGAGAATGAAGCCCGGAGGAGTGTTGGGAAAGGGATGGCCCGAGTTGAGGTAGAAAGAGATGCTGCTCGCCATGATGCCTTGATGGCACGAATGGATGCCGATGCGGCAAGGAATGTCAGGGCTAGGGTAGAGTCTGAATTGGCTAGGATGCAAAATGCCAGCTCACTGCGGGAGGAAGCTAGGCAAAGGCGGGACTGACAGGTTAGTGATTCGTGGCGAGCGAGTCTCTTTGCTTTGCTGAACTTGGGACGTAAGGATAAATATCGCTATACGGGTGAGGCCCTTAGAGAGAATGAGGCCCAGAGTGAGGCTCATGAGGAAGGCTTCGACGTGATCTTTAACTATGGGTATGGCTGTTGTGCTTTCGCACATAACATTTGTGGTAGCCCGACCCAGGGGTTAGACGGGATCTGGGACACGTCAAGCCGTTATCTCCATAGTTACTGTAATCCTCGATGCCCCCCAGTGTTGTCCCTGCTTTGAAGCTCGATGCCCAGTGCTTCATTCGATGGAAGTAATGAATACGTTTGAGAGGAAGGCTCCTGCTGCAGTTCTTAAGACGGATAATAGCAAGGCGAGCGAGCATCTCTATGCCGCCGAGGTTGGGTCGGGTAAAGAACCTGCTTTCTCAGAATAACTAGGGAGAGTGAGAGACATGGTGTTTCTTGGTTGCATTTCATAGTTGCTCATTGAGCACTGTTTCTTCACCTATGTATTGTCGCCTCGGTTGTCGTTGTTTTGAAACCCAGTTCAGTAATGAAGCATATGTTATCAATAATAAAGCATGTGGTATTTACTAATCTGATGTGGTTGTTTTACTTCATAGCTAAGTTAATTTAACCGGGCAAGAAAAGATGTACCTTGAGTAGGACATATCTCAGCTCTGGATGAACATTCCAATTAGCCTGGTTCATTGATCCTTCTTCTACTACTTGCCTGGGCATCGTAGTGAATTAGTTGGGCATCGTAGTGAACTAGCTGGGCATCAACCATACCGGGCCGGTAGGACATCAACCTAATCCAGGCTTAGTAATGAACCAACTGGGCATCAACCATACTGGGCCAATAGGACATTAACCTTATCCGGACTTGATAATGAACCAGCTGAGCATCAATCATACTAGGCGGTAGGACATTAAGCTTAGCCGGAATTGGTAATGAGCCAGCTGGGCATCAACCATACTGGGCCGATGGGACATCAACCTTACCCGGACTTGGTAATGAGCCAGTTGGGAATCAACCATACTAGGTCGGTAAGACATCAACCTTGCCCGGACTTCGTAATGAACTAGTCGGGCATCAACCATACTAGGCTGGTAGGACATCAACCTTGCTTGGACTTTGTAATGAATATTTGGGACAGGAACAAAGTTAGAAATTGAATCATTCTTTATTGATAGTACCTTTTGAGATGCATAACATTCCACATTCTAGGTACAGGCGTCCCGTCTAGTTTATCTAAAGCATACGATCCGGATTTACCAGGGCATGTTACAATATATGGTCCCTCCCAGTTTGGTTGGAATTTTCTGGCCGACGGATCGGCTGTATTTTTGAAAACTTTTCTTAGGACTAAGTCCCCTAGTTGAAACATTCGGGGTTTCACGCGCCTGTTGTAAGGGTTTTCTAGCTTGTTGTGGTATGATGCTATTCGCACGGCTGCTGCTTCTCATAGTTCATCTGCCGTGTCTAGATCTTGATCCACCGGTTTCAGCGTTGTTGCTCGGTGGAATCAGTTCGGAGCATGGGCATGTCGATTTGGATTGGGACTTCGCAGCCTCACATCATAAGTGAGTCACGAAGGGACATCTAGGTCGGCCCGGTATTTGTCGTTCTATAGGCCCATAGTACCCCAGGAGTTCATCCACCCACTTGCCTTTAGTTGAATCTAACCGTTTCTTTAAGGCGGTTAATAGGGTTTTATTTAGAAGCTTAAACAGCCATTGCTCTGCCAGTCTGCGGATGGAGTCTAAGATTCTTTATCTTCAATTCTGACTTAAGTTACGTATGCCGTATCCGAATTGAGGCCCGTTATCTGACACAATTGATCGGGGTATACCGAACCCGGCGAGCGATATTCTTCTAGATGAGCGGCGACATCATTATCGCGATTGATCACGAAAGCTGGCTTCTAATCGCTGCTAAAATAATCAGTTGCTACCAGCAATAATTTATTTTGAGCCAAGGCAATAGGAAGCGGCTCGACTATGTCAATGCCCCATTAGGCGAAATGCAAGGGCTCGTAATGGAAATTAAATCCTAAGCGGGTGATCTCAAGATAGGGGCTAGTATCTGGCATCGATCACACTTTCGAACATAGTCGGCGGCGTCAGATCTCATGGTTGGCCAATAATACCCATAAGTATGGGCTCTGTGTGCTAATGTTCTGCCGCTTGGATGATTCCCACATATCCCTTCATCCAGTTCGGCTAATACATAAAGTCCCTGTTCGGTAGTTAGGCACTTTAAGTATGGTCCGTCTAAGGACCGTTTAAACAACTGCCCATTAATCAAAGAGAACCTGGCTGACTAGATTTGGACTTTGTGAGCTTTGTTTCTGTCATCCGGGAGTTCTCCCGTGTTGATATACTGCACTATGGGCTCCATCTAGGAAGGAGGCCCTGATCCTTGCATACCCGAGCGGCTGACAATTGATGATTATTTGATA
Organism: Tetrastigma voinierianum; assembly: GCA_016808115.1. Taxonomy (NCBI): domain Eukaryota; kingdom Viridiplantae; phylum Streptophyta; class Magnoliopsida; order Vitales; family Vitaceae; genus Tetrastigma; species Tetrastigma voinierianum. The sequence continues at coordinate 648,087 of JAEQBH010001319.1, forward strand.
ATAGATGGGCGGGATCAACTGTTTACATTATTGGAAGTGGCGCGACGATAAGCCAACCTTACCTTTCTCATTGCAGTCTCTAGTGATATGCTTAAGCTTCCAAACTAAAAAGCCGTCTAAGCGTTGTTTCACCAAGGATATATATTTCGTCATTCGGGGGTCTCATGACTCATATTCTTCATTCCACGCCCCTGACCAAGCGTGAATCACTCCCAGGAATCGGAAGCCTGTTAGCGGGACCTGATGATTGCTAGTTCAATTCCGGCTAGTATGGCCTCATATTCTTACTCGTTGTTAGAGGCGCTAAAGCCTAAACAGATAGCTTGCTCAATTCTCTCCCCGACTGAATATTTAAGTTGCAAACCGATGCCGACTCCAGTTTGGCGAGACGCCCCGTCTACATTAAGGATCCACCAAGTCATGCCACCCTGGCTCGCCCTTGATTGGGGGATTTTTGCTAGAAAATCTGCACAGACCTGTCAACTTTTAGCCGGTCTTGGCTTGTCTTGGAATACGAGTCGGTCCAGTTCAATCAGCCAGACCGTCTTCCTGAACAAATTCGAACGTGAATGGTGCTCCCGAGAGAAGGTTCAACGTTAACACGACAATGGGGTGTGTGGAAATTATGGGGCGGGCTTCTTCGTTCACTTTGGAGAGTTAATGTCGACACTTTCGAGGTGGGTTGTACCGGGTTTTAACGTGACCAAGGACTTGTTGACAAAAAACATTGGCCTCTGCTTTTTATTATCATCTTCCTTGAACAGGGCAGCACTTACTGAGACATCTAAAACTGCTAGGTACAAGAAGAGTGTTTTGTCGGCTTCCGGGCTATCAAGGACTGGAGGTTCTGCGAGATACTGTTTGATAGCAGTGAGGGATTCATCACATTTCTCATTCCACCCGGCCCGATTGGCCCCCTTGAGGGTAGCAAAGAATGGCTTCAGGCGGTCATCGCTAGAGAGATGAGCGCCTTAGGCTGACGGCCAGGCTAGTCAGGCTGTTGTACTTCCTTTCTAGTGGCGGGAGCCGGGACTCCAAAATAGTTTTGAGTTGAGCGGGGTTGGCCTCGATGCCCCTCTAAGTCACCATAAAGCCCAAGAATTGGCCCGCGCTAACTCCGAAGGCGCATTTTGAAGGGTTGAGCTTCATTTTGTATGCCCTCATGAGTTCAAAAGTCTCTTGCAAGTGTTCGAGAGCCCATGGTCCAAAGTTCTTTCGGATGCTACCGGCGTATCGTTAATATAAACCTCCATGGTCTTTCCCAGTAATGGCTTGAACATTTTGGTTACTAGCCTCTGATAAGTTGCCCCAGTGTTTTTTAAGCCAAACGACATTACATTGTAGCAGAACAGGCCGTATGGGGTGATGAAGGCCATTTTCTCCGCGTCTGGCGGGTGCATGCGTATTTGACGATATCCATAGAAGGCGTCCATAAATGACAACATCCCATGCTCGGCTAACGCATCGATAATCTGGTCTATCCGAGGTAGAGGGAAACCGTTTTTCGGGCATGCCTCGTTGAGATCCGTGTAGTCCACGCACACTCTCCATTTTCCGCCTTTTTTTTTGGGACTACCACTACATTGGTCAGCCATTCCGGGTACTTGATTTCTTTGATGTATCCCACTTCCAATTATCCACTTAGCTGAATAACTTCGATATATCGGTCGGGGTGGAAACGCCTAATTACCGTCAGCCCTGACCTAGTCGAAGGAATGACACTCAGTTTGTGAGAGGCGTGAACAGGGTTAATGCCGGCCATGTCTGAGTGAGTCCAAGCGAACACATCCATATTATGGAGCGAACCTGCATGGTGAAGTGCTCTCCGTGTGGGATAGAAGGGAACTAACGTAGGTGGATTTATATGACTCAGCTAAGGACATTGATTCTAGGGGGTCAACGGCTAATTGCTCCTTGTCTTCCACTTGCGCCCGGGCGACGATCTGTAGTTGCTATTATGAGGCTTGAGTATCGAGGGCCGGATTATGGGAGCTTTCATTTTTCTCATGCTCCTACTTGTGGTAGGTAGCCTTTGTCGGACTACCCATTTGGCTACTCGAGGAGAAAGATCAACTTACCTAGTGTTAGTCAAATAAATGATCATTTGATTGTAGGTGGACGACACGACTTTCATTGCATGCAGCCATGTTCGACCAACAATGGCGTCGTATGGAGCAGGGTCTTCATGACTAAAATAGAACTGTTGGACCATTGGCCTGCCTTTGTGGGGAGGTAATGTTACCCGTTGTCATTGTAGTTGCCAGATTAAAGCGGATAGGACTTTACCGTTCCAGACCTTTATCAAGGAGATGTTCATGCACTTTGAATCTTGATCGGTTACAACGAATCGGTATCTTCTTAGGATCATCTAGTACCACTATGCACATCGAAATCATTGATCGTAAAGTGAAATCTGAGTCGTCATGGTGTGGAATAATAACCACAGACGGGTTAATGGGGGAAAGGATATGGGGTAAAGTCGATGAACATTTACTCTTCTTGTCTAGGCGTGGATCGTGTTTATCTAGGCCCAGACGATGGCTGCGCGTAACATCCTCTTCTTCTACTGGCGCTTAGATTGATATTGATTGTTAGTCGGGCCGCCCAATATATAGTTGATGGTGGGTCGAGGTTCAAGTGGGAGCTCTGCGCCGATCGCTATTCTTTCGACTGCAGGGATGGCCTCAGCTACATAGACTATCTCTCGGATATACCTCCACGAGGTGGCTAGGCCACGATTATCTTTCCTTTGAAACTTCGGGCTTTGACATCGGTGGTCTCATTGCAGTGGTCCCACTGGTAGTCACACCTTAAAGAATGGTTGTCTTTGTGTGGGATCGGGGCCCAGATAGGTGGGCCATTTAAAGTCGGGATGATCCCTGATGAGCGGAAGAAGCCTATCATACTAGATGTTCAGAGGGGTAAACTATGGAGGTTCCCTCTTTCAATCTTATTAGTCTCGAGAGCGTTTTTGGTTCTTGCTCCCCTTTTGGTTCAGGCTGACCTTTAGTGGCCGGCTTCCCACTTTGAGCGGTGATCATCACTGTCTGGGAGGCAGCCCAGATGTTTTCTTCTATTGATCCACCCGTTTGTATAATTCTTTCATTGTCGTAGGCGGATCTAGGGATATCGAGTGGAAGAACGGTGTGGTTGGCCCAAAGCTCCTCCGGAAATTTTGGAGGACCGCATCCATACTATATGAATCAATTTGTTGGACGGCCCCCCCAAATCTCCTTGTGAAATCACGGATGGACTCATATTCTCGGTTGAAGATGGTTTTATAGAGGAAGCGATGTTTCCCATACGTCGGGGCGAGCACGGGTCTTGAGCAAATGCCGCCCATGCTTCATTAAACGAGGTTGATGAATCTCAGGTGGGAGTTTGTGGAACCAAGCCAAGGCGGGCCCCTTTAGGTTGGCCGGGAACACTTTGCATAATAGACGGTTGTCTCCTGCATTGAGTATCATCTCCTGATTGAAGTGCAGCATGTGGTCATACAGGTAAGAGGAGCCATCATACATGACAAATGACGGTATGAGCAAAGCCCGCTTGATTAACGTAGCTGGAATGTCTTTGGCCCAGCCAGAGGAGGATAACATATCTTCTAGTCCCCCGAAGCAGTGGTAAGGTGCGGGCATATCTGAAATTTGGTGCAACTCTCTTAAGGTGGGATACCCGAATGATGACGGTGTTGGCCTACGCTCGTGGAGTACTGTTTTTGAGGGCGTGCTCAGACTTCGCCCCTCTCTTTCTTTGAATTCTCTTCGTACTTGGCGAGGCATGCCACTAACGGATCGGTTGGAACGGCTTGGGGGCCTCTTCCTTAGTCTCAGCCTCCACGTTGGGCCTTTGGGGGGTGCGAGATGCAGACGGGAGCTACCATAAGATAACTCGTTGTCATTTACTACGTGGTGTATCGTCTGGCGGGATAGGCTCAGCCTTTATTTTGTTCTTAGGGGGTGCGAGGGTGCGTTGCTTCCTCTTGCATTTTTAATCTGTTCGTCTTCCAGACGAGCCCGTAAGCGGTCGTTTTCTTGCTGCGGATGGTCAACACGGCTCTACAATTCAGCCATACGTAAGTGCATTCCTCTACTTTGTCTCCATATCTTGACTTGGCCAGAAGGGGCCCCGGTCTTCAGAGAGGCGGTTTGCTAGATTCGCAGCCATAGCGACTAGATCCACGTAATTTGGATGAATGGCGGAACTACCGATTCTTCAGGGAGCGAGGGATCGCTTGATAGTCGACGAAGCCTCGCATGTTGCCGATGCGACTTTTTACTTGGTCGTTCCCATAAACGGTGCCAATTGTTGTCTCTTTGATTCTCGAGTCCATGGATCGTCGAGGGCATGAACCTTGACAGAACACACAAAACAAACAAAGGGGTGGCGGTGGTTTGCCAGCCGGCTCCGTCTTAAGTTAGTTAAGGAGATCGAGAGCGTTCTAACTATCAATCTCACAGATCTATATTTTTCACATATATTTTTCTTAGCGTTACCTCCGCATTTATGAAGAATGATGATTCGCTCTGGGAAGTGGGGTGGTTTAGAAGGGAAGGAGGCGGGCGGCGTCTCTTGTGCTTCAACCGTTTTTCTTTTTAGGTAACCAAGTTGTCCGAGTCTTCCGCCTCAAAGATCGGTTGAACATCTTAAGGGTAGTTTCGTACGAGGTTTGCGGGAGGATATGTTCTTCAATTGTCAAGGAATCAGTCGGGAAATCATTGGTCGACCATCTTCTTAAAGATGGCAGCCGACTAGAGGAGGGAATAGATGTCCACAGGTCGGACTTTAGGCCTGGATCCATGTTCATGTAAGGATGTTTAGGCCTCTTTTAGGCTTTGATCCGTTTGGGCTTTCTACGTGGAGATGTTGGGCCAAAATTCATGGTACCCACAGGTGATTTTTTGGCAATTCTTGGCCTGAAATCACCCCTTTGCATATTTTTCTTTCATTTTCTTGTTTAATAAGTGGGGTTTCCATAAAGATTTAGGTTTTATCTTGCTATTTAGTGTTGTCGTCAATTTATTGATGTTTGGTTTGTTGTTCACTTGTTACGACGTGGTGTTGTTCGTCATCTTGTTGTAGTGTTTTATTTGTATGGGATCGATTCAGATAGGCAAAGCGGATTTGATCAATCCAAGATATCAAATTAGGTCATCAGTTTGTGAAGAATTGGAGTCGTGAATATTCTAGTTACTATATTATCAAATTTATAGGCTTTATGTAATTTATTATGCTATTAACCTAGATATCATTTCATCATGTATGGTTTTTAATTATTTATATCTTGGATCTATTGATTTATTGCAAATTTGAATCAATAATATTATTTTTCCTTTAAAAAAAATCATGAACTAAAAATAAAAAGTAATTAAAAAAAAGAACGAAAGAAAAGTCATGTGGAGTTCTGAATTTTTTAGTTGATGGTGATGATTATGAATTATAAAAAAAAATAGTAGGAAAGTAACTAGTTTTATAAAAGGGAAAACTATGCTATGGGTACCCAGTATAAATATTTGAAAATTTAGGCTCAAAGCTTATCAAACCTATTCCTAGTCTCATTTGAATAAAACAACTGATAAAAAAAACTCATAATAATCGATAAGGAGTCTTTTAGGTGGCAAAACAATTTTATCCCCCTCTACTTGATTTGATCCAAACATCCACCCTCACAAAAAAATAAAAAAAAAAAACTAGTCCTAACTTGATCTTACCCAAAAACCAATCCCTTTCCCTCTTCTTCTTCAACCTGACACCTCCCTCCCTCTCTTCTTCATTTAGACGTTTCAACTTCCCCCTCCCTCTCGCCTCTCCCTCTTCTGCTCATAGTGGTCTCTCTTGCTTCTTCCCAAAAACCCATCCCTCTCCCTCTCGTCTTCAACCATATCCTCCGCAAAGCACGACCTAAGAGTGTACCAAATAGAAATCGTAGCTCGACCAATCTAAGCGATTGGCCAGAATTCTTATTCTGGCTTCTTTGTTCATCATCAACTTTGTTGCTCATTCTCTTTCTCTCTTTCTTTTCCACATGTTTGGTTGCCAAGAAAACTTAGGAAAATACATTAAATAGGGTCATCTTGAAATCCATATGTATTGCACTCAACTCGTAATTTTATGAAATTTTCTTTATACTACTAGTTTAGTCTCTCAAATTGAAAATTCCCATGACTTTTATATGAAGTTGTTCACACTAAAAATAATTTTTTTTTTGGGTCCAAATGGTATTTAAATAATTTTTTCAGCCCAAATGGTAGTGGAATGAGACGAATAGATATGTCAAGCCCAAATCTTGCGAGCCTAACCTAATCCGATAAAGCCCAACGCAAGAAAATGTCAATCCGAGGTTTATTTCTCAAAGCCTAATAGTTATTTCTCCAACCCATGAAAATTTTAAATTGAAGGAAATGGTCATATGGCTATGTAAAGTAAATATTGGAGGAAAGACACGTAGAAGAACAACTATGCAGAGATGTTGAAGATCTAGCAAGTTAAGGTAGTGGAAAAAGTCAAGGACACGTGTAAAGGTGAGATCAAAGGACTATGGAACGTAAGGAAGTTATAAAGTATTCCCCAAGCAAATAGTGGGCTAGTGTGGTTTCTCTAATTGGAAAATAAGGAAGAGCAGTTTCTTCAAGGAATGAGTTAACTGAAGTAGTTGGCCTTAGTGGGAGAGTGGGACAACAGTTGAGAAAGAATGTGGAAAAGGGAACGTAGGTAGTCATTTGGACCTCTATAAAAGGGAATCAAAGCATCAAAGAAAAAGCTGTGACGCCCCAAATCCGAGGGTCCCGTTGACAACCCGTCAACCCACGGAATTCCTGTGGATTTCGGGTGACCTGATACCACACTATTGTGTCCCATTTATCAGGATCCATATTTTCATAAAAAATCGGGCTGAGTCTCCTTTGTTCGGGAAGCTCTACCCAACATACAACCTGTATAACAAAATAATCATAACCCATCTAAGGTCTCAACAAAAGTCGTTTCTGATCATATATATCTAATATATAATCACGCATTCGTTCTTCATTAAATCAAATATAATATTGCGACAATGCAATCAGTCGATCGACCTCTTACATAAATATTATTCATGGTATTAGATCGATTGTGGATCTTATAATCTTTGCAAAATGTCAGATAATATAAGTGCGTTCTTTGTAATCATGTCGAGATCGTCTACTATTATGGCACGAGATCTTCTGATGATAAGTGATGTGAAGTGAACACTCCACTTAAATGTGACCATGGCGATCAATCACATTACTTATAAATAATGCAATCACATATGAAATGTTCGTGTCATGCATGAGATGAGACTCCTCATACTTTGCTTGAGTCCCGACCGACTTCCTCACACCTGCAATGCCAAGTGTGAAAATTAGTAATTGGTGTTTACCCAATGACTTAACCCATTGGACAACTCTCCAATATTCATTTGAATTTTATCAAATCCCGTGTGTTTATTCATGGGACACGTCTTTTTTGGGGTCACACCGCAGGATCGACGCAAGCCTTCCGACATTTTTACGGGCTTTCATTGTCGATGATTATGTGTAACTACATATAAATTTGGGTCTTTCACCCTTGGGGGGTGGGAATCCACCCCCGTGCTACATGCCCCGAGCACGTATTATATTATTGTGTTTTATACCACCGTGAGTCTCGATTTGGACGTGGTCCCATTTCCAAGCTCACCATGCATTCACCAAGAATGGTGAATAACAATACCATGCACCCACACCCGACTCGACGCGATGTGACCGTGCATATAAAATGCAATCATGTCATTTCATGCTATGTCATGCTACATGCAACATTTATAAATTTCGGATAATTATATTTTTTTACATATAATTTCCATTCATCATAATTTCCATGTTAATACATCACTTTCGAGCACATATTAACATGATTTTTACCACAACATCCTTATTATTTATTTTTTCAAACAATACACACAAAATAAGCCCCGAATCTTGGACTCATATAAAGCAGGGCACCCTGCTTGGTCCCTTCGGTTAGATCACTTAGAATTACTATGATACCAAAACACACCACAAGGCTTCGAAGACATCGGTCCGGGATCAAACCAAACCTAAGCAATCCGAACTACGGAACCGGTCCCAAAATTTTCCAATATTTGGTCCAATCTTGTCAGTTTTACGAAAACAATCAGAAAATTCATCCAATTTGTCAGAAAATAGTCTAGAAAATTCCCTACTCTCGATTTGAAATTTTGGGACTGAAATTTCTGACACACTCTCGCAGCCTCTAGAAAACCTCAAATATGAAATGACCTTTAGGCTAGAAATAACCAAAGTAGGAAAATTCCCTACTCATGGAGTTTGACGAAACTCAGATTTTGGTACCCATGCGTAGCTCTCGATGCGTGGACCGACTTTGCCTTTTGCTCCGATGAAAACCTATGGTATGATTTCCATAGATCTTAAAGAGAAGCGAATTTTTTTTTCTCTCTCTTCTCGCTCTCACTCTTTGCCCTTTTTGCCTTCCAAAATGGCCTTATCCCATCTTTTTTGACTTTTCTCATTTCCTTTTCTTTTTTTCTTTTCCTTATTTTTTTTTTGTGTTTTAACTTTCCCATTATTTCCTCCACTTGACACTTGGTTCAATGTAAGTCATTCACACAAGTGCACCACATATCATGACATGTGTCACCCGACACCTCATGCCTCGAAAAACGTGAAATTTCGACTGTCTCGGAATCCGATGAAATTCGACGAGGTAACTAGATTTCACAAGATGAATTCAACGGTGAAGTCCGTTTCATCATCCAAAATCTAGAAAATTTCTGATTTTCAACCGAAATTACCATTTTACCCTTTTATGAAAAATTGAATTTTTCCTGGGTTTTACAAAAGGACCGATGATTGAACACTCAAAACCGAGCAAGAGCATTTCAACATTTTACAGGTTCAACAACTGTCTTTTCTAGATTCCTAGTTTACTTCTATATGTTTTTTCTTTCCAAGCATTTTGTTACTTCAAAGCTTTCTTACTTCAACATTTGATTTTCAGTCCAATTCTATAATGAAATATGTTATTTTTCAAGCTAGTATGTTAAGTTTCCTCTTAGCTTTCAATTCAATCTATGCAATCTAATTTTCAAGATATTTTTCCACTTAGAATATAGGGAATTGTCAAGGGAACTAGGGGATCCATTTTTCGTTTGAGCGAATGTTAGATTTCGACACAATTTCAGTTTGGAAATACTATAATTGCTTGGCACGCCTACACATTCACCAATTTCTATGCTTTTTCTATGTTATAATGAATTTCACTAGAAAATCCACCAAACATATTTTTGGCATGCTCGGTGGGACCTGATTTTTGTTGAAGAATGCCACCAAAATTGAGGAGTAGGACAATTGTATAGTCTCCGGACTCAGGATCTAATGTCGTAGAAGCAACATAGGAAGGAAGAGTTCCAGCCTTGGTGGAACAGATAGAAAACCCGATGAATTCTCTAGTGCAATAGTAGGGGAACTAACCTATTAAACAAGTGAAAGGAAGGGGTGCAGGTAATGTGGATGTTCCTATTCTTTTCTCTAATAATTCTAATGAATTTCAGGCTCTCATGTAAGAAATAAAGAGCCAGCGAGTGATCATGATTGACTTTATGGAAGAAATGAAGCAGCAATCTCAATCCATCCTGGAGAACCTTAGAGGAGGGGGTAACTAAGGCAAGAAGTTGCTTCTAAGCTTGAAAGGCAATTTTCTAACGAACTCGGGGGGCAACTTTCTGAGAACCTACGAAAAGCTAGTGAATTTCACCGCTCACCTATGTAGGCAAAGGCTAGATACCTTCTTTCCCATAGGAGAGAGGGTGGTACTCTAGAGACGTCGCAGGGGAAAGACCTAATGCAGCCAGAGCCACAACCCTTTAGAGGATTTTTGCTCAGACTAATCCACTTACACAACTTGGAGCATATTAAGGGGGCTTTTATTTCAATGGAGGCCCGGGGGGGGCATCATGCAGCCGCATGCGGGAGTGAATGGCAACATAGGACAACAGTTCAACAATTTCCTCAACAACCTTTTAGGCAACCAGCCCTAGTACCAAATTTAGGAGCAATAAGAGAAGTGGTGCAAGAGATATATGGGTCAGGCCTTAGGAAAATTGACTACCTAGAGTTCTACAAACCTTATCCATAAATGATAAACAGTGAGAACCCCTACCCAAGGGGGTATAGGATCCTTGATTTCTCTTTGTTCTTTGGAGAATATAGCCAATCCACCCTAGAGCATGTTGCTAGATTCACGGTGCAATGAGAGGAGTTGGCTAACCACGAGAATTTCTATCATTTCAAGCTTAGATTGTATCCTAACTCTTTGACAGGGGAAGCATTCAGTTGGTATACAAAATTGCCAAGGAACTCCATTCGAAGTTGGTAGGAGATGGAAAGGCAGTTCCACACTCAGTTCTTCAAGGCTGAGCTTGAAGTGTGCATTGCAAAATTATTCAGAGTGACTCAAAGAAATAGGGATACCACTGATTTGTTTATCTCCTGGTTCAAGAAGATGAGAAACAGATGCAAGATCCATCTTCTAGAGGTAGAGTACATGAAAATGGCCCAAAGAGGTTTGGACATTGAGTTGAGGAAAAAATTCTAATGTATGGAATTTAGAGATTTTTATGAACTTGCAGCTAAGGTGATAGAATATGAGGAGTTGCTCAAGGAAAAAAGTTACCAAAGGAAGAAATCAATGGGAACCTATTGTCAAGAGGTGAACCAGGAGGTGGAAATGCCAGATTTCACTACAAGAAAAAAGGTATTTGATGACAGTTTTTCACCGTCAAGATAAGGTATATATGTTAAGGTAGATTGATATGCTCATATGTCATATATGCCAGTGTCAAGAAAGGCTAAAAGCTATGTTGACATATGCATATGCTAAAGTTGAGCTTATTTCTATCAATGATGGGATCTTACTAAAATGACATATAATAATGTCTTTTCTACTTCTGTCAAGGTTAGGTTAGACATATGTGAACGTTGATTCACGATTTTGTCAAGATTATATTCAATATATGTTAAGCTTGAGTATAATATATGTCAATTTTGTTTGATATGATTTTAGATTTAATTTGCATAAATATTAAGATGGTGTTTTTTCATCAATGTTGAAATTTTATTAAGTAACTTTTGTCCTTGTGTCCATAATATAATTTATTGTATGTCAATATTTATTTTTTCATAATCAACGAAATTGTGTTTGTTATGTGAGGTTGCATATAGAATATGTCAATAACTCGACACAATAGCCAAATGTTAAGCACCCTAATTGAACCTGTTGTGAAATTGAATCCATAATCAAAAGTAAAAATCAACTTTCATATTATAGAACTAAAATCTAAGCATCCAACTTCAAAAATTATCTAGTATAAACACCATGCATGATATTCTATTATCGTCAAATACATAATATCCATGGACAATGTTCTATTATCATCGAATACATACAAAACATTGGTAAATATATGTTCGAAAATCCAATAGTTACATGACAAATGAAGCCTGTGCACGATCATTTTCTGTTAAAACTAGAGCTGCTACCACATTCCTTGTAAAACTGCAATTGTTGTTAATGTCACATAACCTTTTGTAAGGAAGAAAAACAACATTAGTTTGTTTATATTTGAAATATTAACATATAAAAATATACAAACATGTACCCAAATGTATTTGCAAATAACCTAGCAAGTTTACATAATCTAAATAGATATTTTACCCAAAAGAACCAAATATCTAGTAGTTTTTGTATGATCATAAAAACTTATGTGTGATCTTGTCTTTACAAACTATATCTATTGTAAATGTCACTAACCTTTAGCAAAAGAAAAAATTAACATCACTTAATGTTTATATTTTAAAGTTAAATTATTAAAAATTCAATGTGAAGAAATCTATGTCCTAGATGCATTAAACATGTCACTTAACCCTTAGCAAATATGAGGAAAACAACATTGTTTTATGCTTGAAAGTCGATTGGAAATATATAAACATATATCTAAATACATTTCAAAATATATTAGATACTTAACTTGTAACTATACATATCTTATCTTGTGTATTAACAAATATGAAAGAATGAATATATACAAAAAAATAGCAAAAAAATTAATAATAAAACTGCACACTGACAATTACAGAACATACTTGATCTTGTACTTTAAAAATACAAATATAACCTCCACAGCCTTTAAAAGAAGGAAAAAAAGGTAATATTATTTTTGTTCATGTTTCATTTAAAAAAATGAAAGAATATATATATATATATATATATATATATATATATATATATATATATATATATACACTTGTATATTACCAACAAATATATTTAATACCTCTTGAAAAAAAATAAAAAGACAATATTAGTGTATGTTTAAGTTTAATAGCATTAATAAAAAGGATAAACTTGTACCCAACTATAACTAAAAAAATTCAAGCAACTCATGAATTTTAGGAAAGAAAAATACAAATATATAGAATTATGTACCTGAAAATATAAAAAAGAACTAGTTGCAACTTGACATGGTGGCAAGAACCTATACATAATGTTATGTTCTCAAAATTGCAATTCTGCAATTATCATTCAACCCCTTGCAAGTAGGTAAAAAATTTCATTACTTTTGATATGTTTACTAAAAAAATATTAATTAACATGTAGCATAATATATGTTAAAAGAACCTAACAAACATATATAATAAAAAAATTGACATGAATTTGTATTTCTATCAAATAAATTTTAGAAACGATATCAGTACTAACTCAAAAGCGTTCAAAATCCCAACATTTGTACGTGAAAACAAGATCTCATGCTTGATCTTATAATCTCAAAATTGCAATAGTTGTAGAAGTCACTTTCTACATCGCAAGTAAGACAAAAGTAGCATTAATCTAACCTTATTTTTAAAAAAATGTTAATAATAATAATTTTTACATACCCATTGTATTTGATCCAAGATGAAAGTGGTTAAAAATGAAATTTACATTCAGATCTCACTTCATCTAACTCATTTCATTGAATAGGTTTTTTTTCCCTTTAAACTAAAATATATGGCATCGAATATATGTTACTATGCAACATTAAGTATAAGTTAATGTTCTCATACACTTGTGAAAATAAATAGGTAAATAAACTTGAGATGTTAGGAGGCTTCTATTTGTAATTATATCTCGCATGTATTGCATAACAAAATATCCGCACATGACACCATCCAATTGTTTAGGTCCCTAGGAGCAAAATTATATCAACAAATTTCATGGTCAAATATGACATTATGTGAATTTAATTTTATTTTTCATCTTTCATCTATTTCATAGTAACAATAAATTGCATAATGTTAGCTTCAAGTGCAAATGTATTAGCTTGTTATTATATTTTATATATTGATGTCATAAAAGAAAATTATAGCTAGCAATTACAATTAATAAATATTTTATAGATGAACTATTTGATTAAAAATGGATAAACAAGTTGACCATTTATGTAAGAGAATAAAGAAAGAAAAAAAAATCAAAGTTGTACCTAAGAAAAGAAGTTAACCCTAATTTATGATGCACATAAGGTGTACTAAGTTGACGAGAATGAAGTAGAAAATAAATCTAACCTGTGTAACTTCATTAAATCTATTCAAATGATAGACTAGCTTCCTTACCTATGGATATCTAACTAATTTTAAGTATTCTAAATACATATAAGTTATACTAAGATGAGAAGAAAGATGCAAAGAACAAATCACATCTAAGTAACTTGATCAAATCTATTCAAATGATTGACTTGATCTCTTACCTACACACATCTAAATAGTTCTAAAGATTGTAAATGCAATAGATATATGAATCAAAATTCAAAATTTTTTTTTCTTGTAACCATAATTTCAAATTGATGACATATGTATTCATTAAATCATTAGGTGCATGGATTTTCTAAGTTTGATCTTTCATCAAAATCATCATTGAAAAAATCTTGTACTCATGAATTTTTAGACAAAATCTTATATTTTTCTTATAGTTTCTATTACTATTTTTGAGATATTAATTGTAGAAGTTGAAAATGGATAATGAACCTTTCAATCACATAACAAAATAGATTTATTCATTTTTAGTTATACTTCGTTACTAGTTTAATAGTTGACATATGAATATATTGTCTTCTTAAGAATTTATATTATATTTTCATAAGTTGACAAAACCAATTTATTAATTACTCAACTTAAGAATATGAAAAAATACTAAAAATTATGAGGTAAGAAAATCATATATGAGAACATATAGACTTCGTACATTTCGAAAATCAAGTAAACTTTCAAAAAAGAAACTCAAACATAGATAAGGCTTAAAAAAGTTAAGAAATTGACTAAGTTTTGAATAAGATAAAATTATAACCTCAATTACTATCCACTTCAACTATTTTTTATATTCTTTCTTCTTTTGAGATGTAAAAATATGAAACCCCCTACAAAAAAATTAAATTAAATTAGTGCTCATTTTTTTACAGATAAAACAATACAAATATGGTAAACTTACATGTTGATAATCTTTTTTACATCTTTGTATGACTGTTGTAATAACGAGTCCAAATAGTAGAATATTTGTGATTTTGGGTCAATTGCAACCAAAACCCAATGAAATCTACAATATAGCAACATATAATTTTGATGAATAACATACATAAGTGAGAAAACTTATATATAAATATTAACAACTTACTTTGGGTTATATGGAACAAAAATAAGGTCTGTTGATTGAGAGTGATCAATTAGGCGATCAGCAATGAATCTTGATCTTTTTTCAATCTGTGGGGCAATTGATTCAGCCTTGGACACCATCTCTGGATGAACAAATATAATTTTCTCTCGCGATGCATCATCTAGTTGTTCATGTAACCAACTGATTAAATATCACCCAATTTAGAATTACATTTTAAAAAAAATCAATTTCTACTTATTTATATTATGAATGTAACAAAAGATTACAAGTAGATCTTACCAAATATAGAAGCATATACAATTCATAGTCAACTCTTTTGTAGCAATTACATCCTCCATTTAAGTTATCAAAAGGAAGGTTTGAAATTTTATCCCAAAGATATTGATTGGAAAGTCAATTTTGGTTGCTGGTTTACCCGTCAACACGGTTAAAACTGTTTCAGAAAACAATTGTATATCCCTAGTATTCTCATATTCAATTTTCTTTGAGGATTGTATCTTCTTCAATACATTCTTCTTTTTTCCACCATCCTAAACACATAAATAAATGTGATACATTAAGAAAATAAATCAAGAGTAAAGAATAACATAACTTAACTTGAAAAGTTTATTATAACACTAAAACTCACCTCATCATTTTCATCATCTATCACAAATGGAGCAGGCCATAAAACCTCATATCCAACACCCTCTCTTATTGTGCTAATGCTTTCAACAAGTGGGAAAAGAAGAAGTGCATTAGGTTGAAGAGGGTAAAGTATGACCACTAACATGCAAGGGTAACTATCCATGGAAATCTTAGAATATCGTAAATAAGTTCCATATGCAACAATGTTCCCTTGAGTTAGAAGAGCCAATTTGCATTTACAAACTTATAAAACATATATTGTAATATTTAGTATTTTATATTACTAATTTTAATTATAGTTTTTATAAATGTAACTTAGGAAAAGCCATACTTTAGTTAGTGTAGAAGCTTTCATAGTTCCTTGTGCTAATGAGTCCTCCACATGATCCTTACAGTGAGCCTTTCCTTGGATTTCTTCATGTTGCAACATTTGTTTCCTTATGTTTGTGCTACTGACTTCGGAATGGGGTATTGTTTCTTTTCAGTTTTCAAAGCAACTATCTCCTCTTCTAACATCCTTACTTTCTCCCTTAACATCTCTTCACATTCATTTTTTCAACAGCTTTTGAGGGTTTTGGTGTGTTGAAGAATTGTTTAGGTTTCTTTTTCCCTCCCTTTCCTCTAACCCGTCTAGGATGCTCTGGTGTACCTGATGCTAAAGTGAGGATATCCTTTTGACCAATACATTTAATCCTCCACTTCTTCAACATCACCTGCAAACTCATTCTACAAAACAATATAGATGCTTGATTATACTAAACAAATAAAAAAAGGATTAACTGAAATAAAATATAGGTTTTGACAACTTACTGATCTTTTCAGCTGCGGGTCTTGCTTAACATCATCATATTCTCATTTTTCATTTCTTTAAGCTACAAAATCCATCTATAAATAGGTTTCCCTTGAACTGTCTTTTTCATCTATGAAAAAAACAAAGTAGAATAATTAAACTTTTACAAACATAAATATCTAACAAAATAATATAAGCTAATTCAACTTACCAATTCTTCTTGAAATCCAGCATATCCTTTCCCACTAACTCGATGAATGTAAATATATTTTGTCCGTCTTTCTTTTAAACTTTCTTGATTTAATTTCAAACTCTGACAACCATAGCAACTAGTTTTCTCAATCTTCCAATTGGAATGTAATTGTACTCAGCGGTGGTTGCAAAAAAAGCTCGGGCTTATCTTTATAAGGAAGGGTATGCTCTTTTGTCGTGTGTGCCTAAACGATGCAGCTAGTTCAATTTCTGACATGATGTTGTTTATGCTATTCTCATCAACTAAGAATGCACCCTGGCATTTTCCAACCTTGATTATCCGATAAACATTTAAGTATAAACAAAATCTGGGAAAAGAACAAAATATTATTATATCTTAACACAATGCCATAATTTCTCTCCTTTAATTGAATAGGAACCACCCTCCAATACGTATGATAGACGAACACAGTATTGTTCTGTAAACACACTTTAAGTATGACACAAGTTGTACATATCCTTACTTGCTCCATCACCATCATTATTATATTCAATATGAATCTTTGCTCCTTAAGCTTCTCTTTTTAGTAATTTCATGTTTCAAGTTGGGCCTTATAACCTTTTACGAAGTTATCTCTCATTTGCTTTTCTCCTTCACCCATAATATATATCATTATAATGAATAGGAATCTTTGTTCATTCACTTCTCTTTTTAGAAATTTCAAGTTTCAAAGTTAGACCTCGAAACCTTTTTTTTTTAAATTGTCTCATGTTTTTCTTCTCTTTCACCCACTCTGTCACCATCATCATTATATTGAATATGAATCTTTGCTCCTTCACTTCTTTTTTAAGCAATTGGAAGTTTCAAAGTTGGGCCTCGGAGCCCTTTGTCTGAGGTGATCTTATGTTTTTCTTCTCTTTCATGCATCTACATGACAATAAGAAATATATAATTAGCCTCATAATGCATACTTTATATTTAAATGAAAAGCATGATATTTTAAGAGTTTACCTACCCTTTGTTTCTTCTTGGTAAAGACATTTGTAAACTTGTATCACTATTCTTGCAAGTTCCCAAATGATTCAAAATTATGCAATAATAAAAATCACTTACAAATATATCTCAATTAAATAAAAATAAATTAATCACAAAAATGATTCCATAAGATCATGAAGTTTAATAGGGTAGGTTGTTATCATGTTTACATTTAGTTCATTAAATGTTATTTATCAATTTTCTAATATGATTTTATGAGTTTTGGATTCCATCCATCTTCCATAAACCTTCAACAGGATTACCCTTATATCATATAAAATTTGTATCGATATTAACTAGGTGAGTGACGATTTTATTTTGTCTAATATAAATTGAACTTACAATACTAACATAAACACGATATTTATTTAACTACACGTAAATTAATTTTAAATAGAAATTCAAACTATTTAATAGTAGGAAATATTGTGGTAGTTGTATTTTTTCAAAATGGCTTAGCATGTATATAAAAGGAAAAATAAATTTAATATGAATAAAACACAAACATAATGTTGTTGAACATCATACATTTATATTAACAACACTTCAAAGTCACACACTTACACATATCGCTCGATGATCATAAACACTACAAAAGAAAAGAAAAAAACACTAAGCATGCCAATATATTTAATTTTCAACCCAAGTACCCTCACAATCAGTACGCACACAAATTGCATCAGAATCTTCAACTTCATCAAAGGACTTGTAAAACCCGAGAAAATTCAATTTTTCTGAAAAAAATGGTAAAACGGTAATTTCGGTTGAAAATCAGGAATTTTAATAGATCTCGGATAATGAAAACGGACTTCAGATTCGAGATCATCAAATGAAATCTATCTAAAGTCAATTTTGTTAAATTTTGGGGCGGTCGGAATTCCACGTTTTCGATGCCTGCCAGAGTAGCAGTGACACTTGACACATGTTGAATGGCTCACATTGAGCCATGTGTCAAATGGAGAGGATAAGTCAAATAGTCTAAGGAAATTTGACCTGTCATCACCTAAGGATGGAAATCGAGGGGATTATGGATATAAGACTGGGAAAAACCTAGAAATTTGAATTTTTTTGCTAGGAAAGGGCAAAATGGTAATTTGCGAAATTAACTACGAATCTTGGATAATAACCGAACCGCAGTTGGAATCGTCTAAGTGAAATCCTAGTCACCTAGGTGGATTTTCCACGGGTGAGACGGAGTTAGTTTCACGAATTTCGAGGCGACGGGCGTCAGTGGACCCTGAAAGCGATTTTAGAAAAATCCTAAAAAATGTCAAATATTTAAAGAATTTCCATTTAAGATAGATGGAATTGAGGCAGAGGCAAGAAATAAATTGTTTTAGAGCGGCTTAATCGAAGAAGTGTGACACGTGGAGCGACGTGAGCCACATGTCCACATTATAAATAGCCTAAAATATCTAACATGCCAAAAATATCTCATTTTAGTCTAAGAGAAAACATGATAGAGAGAGAGAGAGAGGGAAGAAAGAAAAAGCAAACCTTTCTTTGGCGATTTCACGGGGTTTTTCCAGTCAGAACTCGGTAGGCCGAGAGTTAAAGCTGCTCTATCGACAAGAGCTACGCGTGGGGTACTGGAATCACAAGATTTCGTCAAGGTCCAAGGTTCGTGTTTTCAAGGAAATCGAGAAAAAGGCGACGTCCCGGGAAATCACGCTAATTGAGGTAGGGTTTTTATTCTACTCGGTTTAATTTATGTCTAAGGGCCAAAGTGGAGAATGTTGTCCAGTTTTTTTTCCTTCGACCCCATGACCGTGTTTTGGCCATAACTTGGTCATACCACATCCGAATTGAATGATTCTAAGCGTCGGGTAAAGTAGACTTATAGGAGAACATATCTCTTTGAAATAGGTCTATCTAAATTCCGACCCCTTTGGACTCAGAAATGCATTCAAAGTGGAGCTATGTTCAGACAGTTTTCTGATGCATTTTGAGATCCATGGCGTGGCTTTGCCATAACTTAGCCATCACTCATTTGAATTGAGTGATTCTAATTTCTGGGTAAACTAGACTTACAGGAGAACATATTTCCTTGAAATAGATCTATCCAAATTCTGACCCCTTTGGACTTAGAAATGCATTCAAATAGGAGCTATGTTCAGACAGTTTCTGGTTATGTTTGAAAACTGAGTAGTCCCAGTTGTTTAGGATATATCTTGAGTTTCGGTGATCCGATTTGAGTGATTCTAGTTAGAAGAACCACAGAGCAAATATCTTTCAAACAGTACAAAGAACAGTGTCAAATTATGGATTAAGACCCTTGAAATAGGGTATGACAGACTATTTCCAGTGTAAGTAGAATGAACTGACCAGTTTGAATGAAAAGGACATAACTTCTTCGTCCGAACTCCGTTTCGGATGTTCATGGACTCTATGGAAAGCCCCTTGAGTAAAGAACCTAGCCATATTCTTGTGGAGGGTAAATGGTATCCACAACCTTGCTGAAAGTTGGTGTTTATACCAAGTGTGTAGGTGGGACACAAGGGTCATTTCCTGTTTTGTTTGCCTCCAACTTTGAACGATCATATCTTTTGCGTCCGAACTCCATTTTGGGTGTTCTTAGACTCTATCAAAAGCCCATTGAGTCAAGATTCTTTCCATGTGCCTGTGGAAGGCAGTGGGTGTCCACAACCTTGCTGAAAATATATGTTTTGCACCTAGTGTGTAGGTTATTTGGTTGTGTCGATGTGAATAACTGGGTTTTGACATGACCATTGCATGGCATATTGTAGGCTATTGTATTAGGTATGAATTTCCATGAGTTAGCCTAAGGAAGGCTATATGACATTACTTGTTTAGTCATGTATTGATGAATGCTAATAATCATGATACTACGATATCTATAAAGATTGGCATGAAATGTATGGAACTTATATGCTTGCGATATATGTTGCATGATACTTGACATGAAGTATGATTGATTAGAATGTTCCATGTAGTGTGCATCATACATGTAACATGAGAATTTATAGTGACATTAGCATTGCATATGCACAGGGACATCAACATATTGGGTGTGTGCATGGATATGGTCATTCATCATCAGTGTTGATGAATGGAGTAGTGGCTTCATGCTGGACTGACGTCCAATAATCGATGTCTCAGCGGTTTTAAAACATAAAAATAAATATATTATTGTTGGGTGGAGCAAGAAGGAATTTGTTGCTCCCTCAGGTAAAAAGCCTGGAACATGGGTGTAAGAGACTCGCGGTGTGATCTGAAAAGTTTTGTAACATGGGTGTAAAAGACCCGCGGTGTAATTCGAAAAGTTATGTTGCCCAAAGAAGACACACGGTCATGTTTATCACATAGACTTTAGGTTGTGTGATAGGAGTCGGGATTGACTCGAGATTGGTTTCCCATTAGCACTTGCATTAGGTGCTTGGTGGCTGGAGTAAGGGGGCTCGATACATGGGTCGTGGTAATACCCGGTGGCCGGTTTTCCTACTTGGCATAAGCATGTGTGGCGAAGTCGATGAGTGACTCGGGATTTGGGCGTGATGACATTTCATGCATGACATATGACATTCATGTAGACATTTTACTTGGATGTGTGTTTATTGTGTGACCATTGCATGTGCACTTAAATTGGGAGTAACCCTTGTAGGAGTCATCCTCTATTGGCCTTTGCTCACCCCGTCGTCGGACCCCCTTTCAGGTACAGGTCTGGTGCAGGTGTCTGACCCGCATATGGGACCGCATGAGGGATAAGAGCTGGATGCGACTTTGTTTTATTTTGTTTTTGTCTTGTATTATATTCGAGCATAACCAAAACATGGATACCTTTTTGTTGTATAAAAGGACTATTAAATGGACTATTGGTTAAATAGTCTATCATATATTTTTGTATATTTGTGAATTAAATATGTAGGAATGGGTCTCAATATATGAGACAAATGAGTGTGATATCGGGACACCCGATATTTACAGGTTTCCGCAGGTTGACGGGTTGTCAACGAGACTCTCGGGATAAGGGTGTCACAGCTTGGTATCAGAGATTAGGTAAACAATTACCTAGGGAGCTAGAATGTGGGTATCCACAAGTATGGTCCTGATACTAGCTCTATCATTAAATTATCAGGAATACCCTTGCGTTACCGCGGGGGCTAATGGGCGTGAGTCTATATCATGCATTTATTTGATTATTGATGATTGATTGTGTTTATCTTTGTGATATGTGTGGTGATTTGTGTGAATAATACACATGGTGGATTGTATATGGAACTCTAGGGTTAGAAAACATAACCTTAGGGTTTCAGAAAACAAAATGAACATGATAGTTCGGGAACTAATGTGTATTAGTGTTTGGCATTATGCACCACTAAGGAAAAATGGATGAACAGTGTAGTTCATGATGTTAAGTCTATTAGTGGTTGGTATGTGCACTACTAGAGATTGTGTCCAGGCGGGCGGGCCGGGCAGACCGACCAGTGGAGCCGGGCGAAAGCGGCCGTTGAAGTAGTGGTTTTTCGAGACGAAAATTTTAATGGCAGGCCGACCCAAGCCAAGGTAGGTCGGGCCAAAATGTCACCTAAGGCAAAAAAATTTACAGGCTGGCCAAGTGAGCCACAAGGCGAGGGCCCGTATCGGGTCGGGCCAAATTTGGCTTCGATTTTTAGACCAATAATTTAATAGCCCGGCCCATTTAATTTGGAGCGGGCCAAGGGCTAGCCCACCGGGTCGGGCCAATTTTGCCACCTCTATGCACTACTAGTTAGACTGAGATAGAAATTTGATAACTCTATTGCTATCTGACACGTGTAGATGACTAGTAGAGGAAGAGGATGTCAAAGTGGTGGGAGGGGTAATAACCCACGACCATCGGCTTTAGACTAACAGACCTTCATAGAGGTTGTTGTCGTTGCGACTGCTACCCTTTTGCACACAGGTGTTGTTGCTGCCACCATCGCACAAGCTAGTGAAATTAGGAACCCAGGGGGGTCAAGTAACCTCTAGAGGTTCGAGGCACGTGTCTCCAGGCATGGGGGAAGGAGACGGATGATGGGCGGGTCATTGTTTAGATTAGTCGGAAAAGGATCACAGTGGCCTTAGTCGCCGTGTGCACAAGCGGTGATGGCCAGACCAAAAGACATATACAAATTTATGTACTTATTACCAAAATTTGTCTAATCCGACGGCGCCTTAAAACTGTTGTGTGACCAGCGAAAGACATATACAAATTTATGGCTGCTATTACCAGGAGTATTGTCTAATCCGCCTTTGATTACCATCAACTTGTTGACATCGCTACTATCACTAACCAAAAATCTCTTAGAGAGTAGAACAAAATTTAATTTATTGGTTTTGGTGAAAATTCTGCAAGTGCACGGTCGACAAGTAATAAAATGGACTTAGAATCGAGGTCTCGATCCACAGTCTCAAGAATTTTTTCATCAACTACCTGACTACCGAAATTAATACTATTTGGACCATAAGTGATACGGGTTTCCGGCGCAGAGAATGGAATCAACTATTTCAAGAAATGAACATTCAAATGGCGAAATAAAACACAAATGAAGGAAAATAATTCCTACAAAGAAATGAATGCGAGCGATTATCATAGGAAGACACATTAAGCTTGATCATAGTGAGCGATCAATTTCACATGGTTCATCTTGAATTAATTTCTTGATTATCTCAAGTTCAAAATCTGTCCAAGGCAGTTTTAGTGCAGCTGGATCTCTCCACACTCCACATTTCGTTATCTACTTCTTCACGATTCTCTCGAATTCTGGGAGCAGAGATAACTACTTTTAACAAGAACTTCCTTAAGATTTGGGTATTTTTTCTTTTGCAATACTTCTTACCCATTTTATGAATTTGTACACATAGCTCCCAAGTTATTGGTCAAGCAAGGATACAACTTCAAATTACTCACTTCCCTCGGGGAATGAAATAGATCAACCTTTCCTTGATTAGATCTGAGGCTAACCGCGGAGTTGGCCTCGCTGCTCAGAATTGAGAATTGAAATCTACCTTGTTTAAATAGATAAGTCGTTCAACTCGTTCTTGACTTCAAGTGAAGAGGATTTATCTAAGTGAACTCTAGCTCAACGGATCTTTAATAGCGAGGTTAGTATACCTTCAAAGAAATGTACCAGCTACTCCAGGATTGTCGCTGCAGCCGCTCGAGGAGGACCTCCTTGAAATCGGAAGTAGCAGCTAGCGATTCTTACTTGGGTATAGTAACTGATATTCAGATCAAAATCAATAAACTCCATAATACGAAGTAAATTCGTAAATCGAAATGAGCAGATCGCAAATTACTAAAGGAAAAATCAATTAGACTAACGTTCACTAAATGGAAGATTTGGGTTCTCAATTCTTTGAATCACACGAGACGGCGTCCTTGATCAAAAGAATAAGCGCAATTGGCGAAATAATCGAATCCCGAAATTTATGCGAACCGATGCATTCGGTGAAAGTAGTGCACGAAAGAAATTGAATTATTTTGTATTAAACCCCGACATGATAACATTCAGTCCGAAAAAATAGCCAGCAGAAAAAACTACTACAGACAAACATACGCCACAAAATAAAGAAAAGAAAAGAAAAGAAAGAAAAGAAAGAAAATAAAAGTGAAGCCTAGGCTACGGATCTCTGCTTTTGATGCGCCTCAGGCTTGCTTTACTATTAAGGTAGGCATGTATTTATAGGGTTTCCGGTTGGGTACAATCCCGATATAACTGGCATGGATTTGGTAGCGAGGCCCCGGAGATTCTTGCTCGATTCGCGACCTCGGTTTCTTTGTCGACATCGAACTCATGTCGCGACATCGATAAAGTTACGCTTCCTATATGAAGCTAGTGCGTCCGAGGTTATCCACGACACCAATCTTATGCCCTTGCGGGTTTCAGTTGATGCGCTTGTGATGTCGGCGACATCATGGCCTTGTAGCGACATCCGTCTAGTCCTTTGCGATCTTCAATGGTTGTTCCTACTTGTTCTGATGTCGCGACATCGGGATATTTAGCGCTGACAGCATGAACCGAGTCTCCTGCGCTTCGCGGTTGTCATGATGTCGACCTCGGTTTTCTTGTCAGCGACATCACTTAATGAATACTTGTTTCCTTGAGCGGTGTCCACGATGCCATTGACATCAACCTCATAGTTTCGAAGCCTTGATTGATCTCCTCTTGATGTCCGCGACTTGACGTGAAGTCTACGCCTGTAACTGACGGTTGTTCTTGGTGTGCGACATCGGTCTTGTCGCGACATGACCTTATCTTCTTTGGCAGGTTGCAATGATTGTTGATGATGTCGCGACTTAATGGTTGCAATCGCGACATCACTCTTTTAATTTCTGCTCCTTCTTGGTTGCCTAGGCGTGATTTCCTTGTCGACACCGCATCAAATTCTCTTCAATCTTCTGATCGCGACTTTAAGCTGGTATACGGACCCACAAGTGCATCAATGACTCAGTCAGTTGCTTTCATTTCTGCTCTGCCATTCGACTGCATTTTTATCCACTTATTTCTGCATTTTTCTACTGCTTTTTCTTCTTTCTTGCTTCCTTCATGCTAATGACAAATTGGTGAGTTTCTTCATAATTCTGTATATTAATTATTCAATTTTAACTGAAAATCAGCGGAAAATGTACTAAAAAGAATGACACCCAAGCTCATCAAAGCTCCCCCAAACTTAAGTTTTGCTTGTCCTCGAAACAAAGAAAAGATTGTTTGTCCTCAAACAAAAGGACATTTTTACGTTTTATTTTGACCTTTATCATGCACACCTTTCCCTGTCACAGAACTAAAAGATATCACTGTTAATTCAAGTTTCAGTTTTCAGATGAAAGAATAAAGCATGGTATACCTTTATCACAAAATTTCTTGATAAACTAATGTATTTAAACAGTTTATTTACCAAGTCTTACTCTGTGTGTGTGCAGGTCAACAATCCTTTTCAATTTCGTCTTAGTTTTAGTACATCTTCTGGGAGTTTTCTTAAACTGTTTATTCAAGTCCCATATGCTTGTTTTCATGATCTCCACTAATATAGGTAATTCAACATTCAAGATCAATGGTCTTTCGGGCTTGTAATGTTAGGCTTGGGTAATGGAGTATGATGAAAGGAATTTTAAGTGAAGATTACCACTGAATTTCTACTTGTCCTTTCTTTCTTGTGGTTTCCTTGATACACTTCCCCGATCTTCATATGTGGGACATCAACGATTTCCTCTATTCGAGCTGTAACCAATGATCTTACGACAATTACAACGGAGGGAATTTCTTTCTTTTCGCCCTTCAGGGATAGTGTTGTGTTTTTGTCTATTTAGGCTTTCTAACACTCTTAGCAAACTTTGGGTTAGTAACTCCCATACCAGTTGGTATTAGGGTACTAGGTGTTGAAACACCCCTACGAACTTAATTGTTCTAGAGAGTTAGGCCACAAGACAAAAACCTATTCCCTCAAGCCTTCTTTTCTGCTATAATTTTCTGATTCAGATTTCTTTCTTTTTTAAGTCCTTTTACGTATTTTTCTCCTTGAGTTCCTGAAATTTCAACTCCCCAGGC
Source organism: Tetrastigma voinierianum (assembly GCA_016808115.1). NCBI lineage: Eukaryota > Viridiplantae > Streptophyta > Magnoliopsida > Vitales > Vitaceae > Tetrastigma > Tetrastigma voinierianum. The sequence continues at coordinate 674,002 of JAEQBH010001319.1, forward strand.
TTTGTTTCTTCCTCTTTTTTGAAATCTCACATTGTCCACCCGGTTCTCCTTGAGGGTTGATTCTTTGGGATGGGTTTGTAAACTTGTTGGTTTATTTTTGAAAATAAGGCTTGTTTTGGCTCAATTTCTGGAACTAGGGTATATGCAGCAGCATATAAATAGGGATGGCTGAAATGGCTCAAACTTTCCAAGGATGGCCTGCATCATCTCTTGTCAGTTGTCTTACCTAGAATTTTATGATCAATAATCTAACAAGTTCTAGGACCATGGATTATGATTTTTTTTTTTTTTAATTCTTTTTAAAATCGAGAAAGATTTCCTAATTTCAGACACGAGTTTCAAAGGTGTTGTTGTTTGAGGTGTATTATTTCTTTCAAGACTTGAGTTTATTCACTGTATATTTACAATAATTTTATCAAGTATTTCGTTACATCAGAAAGAACCAATTTCTCGATTCTTTCAACCCCAAACTGAACTTGAACAAAAACAGTAAATATTCTTAGTTCCAATTTCCTTATTCATGCCTCTATTCTTCTCAGATAAATTGAACAGAACAGAAGTATTGTTTTGATTCCCAATCAAATAAACTAGCACAGAAACAAAATTCAAACATCATGATCAACCAATTTGTAAAGTGACAGAATTTTCATTCAAATAAACCGATTTGAAGTTGTACTAAGCATTTCATTTACAAACATTTACGTAACTAAGTTCAAGAAAAACTCTCTATTTCCTATTCTAAAGTCTATATCTTCTCCCAGTTTACGGCCTTCAAAATTTGGCTCTGAACCATGAGCTCCTCGAGAGAACGGTCGACCCGTTAACAAGGTCGTTCGACAAATTAAAATTTGCTTCTCCCTTTTCTTTGAAACGCTGCTTGGTTGATGGATTCCTAACTAATCCATATTCCCCTTCCATCAACCGCTCTCCGGATGAAACCACGTTTTATGGAACAAGAACAGTGGGCGGTTTGTTCAAGACTCCTCATTCCATAAAGCAGTGTTTTCACCTCTCGGGCCTTTGCTGCTCATTCTTCCTTTTCTTCATTATTATTGCTTGATTCTTTTCCCTTGTTCTCCTTCCTTTTATAATTGAGTTGTCCCTTGGGAAGAACAAAGTCATTTATGATTTCCTTCAATTTTTCTATGGGAGGATTAAATGGGGTCATGTTATGTCCCTTCTTATATTTTCAACCCAGTTTGGGCTTTTACGGAGAATTTGGATCGTTCTTCTTGAATTTCTTAATTCTCTTCCAACTATGCTCACTTGGCGAGAATATTCCTGTGATTAAATCAAAGTGGAATGTTCTTGCCTTTATTATCTTTTATTCATAAAATCGAAAGTTGGGCGAATTATAGTTCCATGGACTGGCCGAGACCAAACTCTGCTGGGTTCAATGTCCTCGAAATAAATACCAACTCTATTTATTTTATCATGCAGAAAATTGACAAATTTCTATTATTCTCATATTCAATAGTTAAGCATTCCATGCAAGATAAAGAAAATAAATTCCCCCAGACTTACCCAATCATGCTACTTCAAATATAAATCCTAACAATTATTTCAACTCAAATGCAATTAAAATAAAGGTAGGGAAAGAGTGAGAAACTCCTTTTGTTCAGAATAATGTAATTTCGACTTTCCTCACATCGATTTTAGAGGTTCTTCTTTAATTGCAATCTTTATTCTTTCCACGACTACCTTGGTTTTAAGCTTTTAGTTGGACTTCCTTTCATTCCTTGATGTCAATGCATCCCGACTTGGCCTCTATGGCTGACAATTTGTCCATCACATTCCTTTTGCTCTCTTCAGCTCTGCTATTTCTCTCTGAAAATTCCGAATGAGCTAATGTTGTATTCGGCAAGATCTTTCCTATCAGCATACATGTTCTCACTTTCCCCATGTTTGGAATTAGTAAGTTCCCTTCTTTGTTGGAGGGGAAGTGATAGAGCGAAAATTTACTGAAATAAGCTCTCATTAGCTCCTTCCATGCTGATTCATATGGTAGGGAGTTAAACCATGTGCGGCCATATCTCGTAAGAAAGTGGGAACAAGCTACTTGTTGAATAATTCACGACCACACCATTCAATTTAATTGAATTTGCTATTCTCGAGAGAAATCGCCCCAGTGTTCATTGGGATTTCGATTAGAATGACCAGTGAATTAGTTCTGTTGGACCATGGTTATCGATCTTGGTTCGAGCTGAAATCATTAAGTGATTGCTGGTTGTTCTATTGCTAAATATTTATTGTGTGGATGAATGAATTCCATAAATTCTCCATAGTGTCATCACTCCTTGAGTCTTTTCTTTTGCCACATTCCTGGTTGTTTACATCGTCCCAATCCTTTATCTGTCATGGTTTGTATGAAATTTGTCTTCTGAAATCAAAGTACACTTTCGGATCCAATAGGATTAGCCTAATCAACAAACATTTTCAATATGGTTTGTTAAAGGTGAGTGTTTCTGAGTCACGCGAAAGCCTTCTTTTTGTTCTTTTCTTTTAAAAATGTCCAAATTAGTATTTCCTTCTTTCATCTGAATATTTGATTACTAAAATCCTTGATCCCAAACAGCGCCATAAAAACTGTTTGATAGACAAAAGACATATACAAATTGCAAACATATTTTAAGTTATTAATAATCTACAGTAATAATGTAAAACTTAGTGACTGACCAAAGACATATACAAATTTATGACACTATTACCAAGGACTATTGTCTAATCCGCAGCAGCGCCGTAAAACTTGTTGTGATGACGAACATATACAAATTTATGACGCTGTAAGGACTATTGTCTAATCCCACAGTGCCATCAACTTGTTGACATCATACTATCATAACGAAAATCTCTTAGAGTAGAACAATTTAATTTATTGGTTTTGGTCGAAATTATAACCAGTGCACAGTCGTAGTAATAAAATGGACTTAAGTCGGATATCGATCCATAGGAGATCTCGAAGAATTTTCATCAACTACCACGACTACTTTCGAAATTAATACTATTTGGGCCATAAATTGATACGGGTTTCCGGCATGAAAGATTTGGGAAATCAACTATTTCAAAGAAATGAACATTCAAATAGCGAAATAAAACAAATGAAGAAAAATAAATTCTACAAAAGAAATGAAAATCTTGAGCGTTCATCATGAGAAGACACATTAAGAGAAAGCAGTCATAGTGAGCGATCAAGTTCACAGTTCATCTTGGATTAATTTCTTGATTATCTCAAGTTTCAAAATACGTAGAGCATTTTGTAGTGCATTTGGATCTCTCACGCTCCACATTTCATTATCTATTATTCTGATTCTCTGAATTACGAGGAGCAGAGATAACTACTTAACTAAGAACTTCCTTAAAATTTGGGTATTTTCTTTTGCAATACTTCATACCATTTTAAATGAATTTGTGCACAGCTCCCAGTTATTGGGTGGCTTGAGGATATCTGACTTCAATTACTCTTCCTGAGGTAAAATAGATCAACCTTTCCTTGATTAGATCTCGGCTAACAAGGGATTGGCTGCTATCCGAATTGAGGGTGAAATCTACGCTTTTAAATAGATAAGTCGTTCAACTCGTTCTTGACTTCAAGTGAAGAGGATTTATATAAGTGAACTCACAAAGCTCGCGGATCCCTAATAGGTTAGTATACCTTCAAGAAATGTACATTCTCAGGATTGTCTTCCACAGTATTAAAGCTCAGAAGGACCTCCCTTGAAATGGAAATATGACCCGCAATTCTTAAACGGGTATAGTAAGCGATATTAGAATCAAATCAATAAACTCATAATCTGAAGTAAATTCGTAAATCGAAATGAGTAAGATGCTGCAATTACTACGGGAAAAATCAATTCGACTACAGCGTTCACTAAATGGAAGTGGGTTCTCAATTCTTTGAATCACACGAGGAACTGGCATCAGCTACAGTCAAAGAATAAGCGCAATTCGAAACTGAAATAATCGAATCCAGAAATTTAATGCAGCTCCCCGATGCATTCAGGTAGTAATTTTGAAAAAGAAATTGAATTGCATGTGTCGAAACCGGCAAAGCGATAACATTGAATCCAAAAATATCAAAAGCGAAAAAACTACTAGACAAACATCTGCTCTAAAATAAAGAAAAGAAAAGAAAAGAAAAGAAAAGAAAAGAAAATAAAAGTGAAGCCTAGGCTACCCAGATCTCTCTTTTGATGCGCCTCCGACTTGCTTTACTATGCAGGTAGCATAACGTATTTATAGGGTTTTCGGTTGGGCCCTAATCCAATATAACCTGCTGTGGATTTCAGAGTAGCCAGGCCCAAGTTACTGCTCCGGATTCGCGACCTCGATTTTCTTTGGCCAGCGACATCGAACTATGTCAGCGACATGCGACTAAGTTAAAGCTTTCCTATATGAACGTCGTCCGGGTTGTCGACACCAATCTTATGCCCTTGCGGGTTTAGTTGATCGCTTGTGATGTCGCGACATCGCCAACGCTGTCGCGACATCCATTCGTCCGCTGCGGTCTTCAATGGTTGTTCCTGATGTCGCGACATCAGGATGTTATCGCGACATGGGCTCAAGTCTCCTGCACCCTTCCACTGGTTGTCATGATGTCGCGACCTCAGTTTTCTTGTCGCGACATCACTTAATGAATGCTTGTTTCCTTGAGCGGTGTCCCGATAAGTGACATCAACCTCATAGTTTGACCTTGATTTGATCTCCTCTTGATGTCACGACTTCAGCATTAAGTCTGCTGTAACAGCAGTTGTTCTTGGTGTCGCGACATCGATCGCTGCTTGTCGCGACATGACCTTATCTTTGCGTAGGTTCTGATGATTGTTGATGTCGCTGACTTAATAGTTTGTCGACATCACTCTTTTAATTTCTGCTCCTTCTTGTTTGCCTAGATGTGTTCCTTGTCCACGACGCATCATTCTCTTCAATCTTCACGATGTAGAGCTTTAGAAGCCCGGGCGTGCCCAGACCTGAAGCGCATGTTGATAGCTCGACCCGATTGCTTTCATTTTAACTCGCCATTATTTGCATTTTTATCCACTTATTTACGCATTTTTCTCTTTGCTTTTCTTCTTTCTTGCTTCCTTCACACTTGTGACAAATTGGTGAGTTTCTTCATAATTACGTATATTAATTATTGATTTTACTTGAAAATCAAAGGCAGAAAATGTACTAAAAAGAGATGACTTTTAAGCTCATCAGGCGCGGTGGCTGCTACCATTACGGACTAGTGCAGCGGTGGGCTAGGGAGGAACGAGTAACCTCCAAGGGTTTCAGGCACATCATCCTCCGACATACAATAGGAGGAGGGGTGTAACACCCCAAAATATACCCTAGTCGTTTTCGACATGTTTAGGGTATTTTGTAAGCATAATTGCTTGTTTTTGTGAGTTAAATCGCGAGAAATATAGAAAGCAGACCCGGAAAGTTACAAAACTTAAGGACAAAATTGTAATTTACATCTAAAGGAGCCTAATTGATGAGTTTGAGGCCAAAATGAAATAAAGGGAAACTTGGAATACAAATAGCCAAGAGTTGAAAAGGCTTAAAAGCAATTAATGAAACTTAACCCCGAAATGGGTTTGGAGGGCGAGCAAGGCCTTAGCAAACATGGGTTTTAAAAGACCAAAGTTGGTCTCATTTAGGGGAGAAAAAAAACGTGAAGGAGGAGGAGAAGAGAAGAGGAAGAGGAAGAAGATGGAGGAGCCAAGATCAAAACAACAAGGTATGGAACTACTAACTTTAATTATGGACTTGGATTTTGGTATGGATCACTTGGTTTTGTTTGGTTAATGGTTTGCCCCCGAACCTAGGGTTTGATAAGTTCATTAACATGAGTTTCTTGTTGAAATTGATTTCTTTCTATAGGGTTTGATAGGTTTCATCCTAACCCAATAGATTAATGGGAGTAAGGTGGGTAAAACCCCCGAATGTAAAAGAAAACATGGAATCCTCCTTTGAGGTTGGATTCATTGATTAATTACAAAGGTAAAATAGTTGGGTTAGAACAAACTCAACAAATCCACTTGTATTTGGTATGTATGGGTTATGACCCATATTAGAAGAATGTTTTTGTTAGAAAATCATGAAATAATGTTTGATGAAAGATATCCATTGAAAGATGATTTGAGGATAATTGAGGTTAAAAGATGAATTTAAATGATTTTGGAAGTGTATATGAGTATAGATTTGGTTTAGGATGGAAAAGTGCATGAAAAATAGGAGAAAATACACATTCTGACTTTCGGAGACTTTACCAGTACAATTTGAACTTGTGCAGTACAACTATGTTCTGGTCGTTTTGGCCAGCTTGTCTGGAATTTTATGTGGAATATGTACCAATTTAAGCCTGATACAGTTTTCCAGTTTTGACCAGTTTTAGTATTTTGGCCATAACTTTATCATTTCTTATCGATTTGAGTGATTCAGAAGTGGATACGTAAAATAGACTTCAAGAGAACAAAACTTAAAGAGTAGGTGTCATGAATTCTGATCCTAAGTGGCCTAAAAATTCAGTCAAAGTGGGGCCATGTAGAAGCCAAATTCTGGTTCCAGCTTTGAACATAGAGTAGTTCGGGTTGTTTCGGACGTAACTTGAGTTTCGGTGCTCCAAATTGGGTGATTCCAGTTGGAATAGAACCCTTAGCACCTTAGCTTTAAGGAAGTACAAAGAGATAGTCAAATATGAGTTAAGATCCGGAAAAATTAGTAATACGAACTGTTCTAGTGTAATCGAGATGCAAGCCGACTAGTTTAGCATGAATGCCATAACTTTAGTTTAGATGATCGATTGGATTGATTCCACTTCCAAAGTAGAGTAGATTCATAGAGGAATAAGAATATATGAATGAGGTGTGATTCCACATACATCATACTTCACAAGAATATGAAGTGCCATATGTAATAGGCATGAAACAAGGAAAAATGTAGCAAATGAAAATGAAAACGAATTGAAACATGATTGTGAACATGAGAGGCAATATGTCATGAACACATAATGTGGTTAAGTGATATATGATTATTATCACATATAACCAGAAAATGATAACAAATGATAGGAGTAACGTGAATGAGTATCGTAAATGAATTTATGAATGATTATACATGAATGAGTATACATGAATGGAATACATGAATGAGTGTATGAATGAGTTTATGAATGCATATGTAAATGGGGATATGAATGAGTACACCTGAGATGGTATACGTGAGTGAATACATGAATGAGTATACATAAGTAATTATACGTGAGCAGTACATAAGCGAGTATCGTAAAGTGAGTATATGAAATGTATTTTTATAGATTGAGTATATCTTTGAAAGATATCTGAAAGTGATATTGGAATTGAAATGTGATTATGATAGTTATGAATGCTAATTGTGAAATATATATATAAGCATATATATTGATTTGAATGATTGTTATTGAATTGTTGTCATACATACTCATGTATGCGTGTATTTCTGTCTAGTGAAGTGCGCATAAAATGTGATTTGAAATGTGATATTGAATGACCAACATGACGGGATTCACCAACTGAATTCGTCATGAAGGCAATAAGTAATTGTTAAATCACATTGCTCTTGAATGACAAGCAGACGAGGATTAATGGCCCAGATACATCATGAATCATTAATTCTATAGTTAAAGTGAATCATATTGTTAAATCACGAGAAACCACATTGCTCTTGAATGACAAGCAGGACGAGTTCGACAAGCTGAATACGTCATGAATGTCAATTCTATAGTTAAAGTGAATCATATTGTTAAATGCGAAATCCGCATTGCTGCTGAATGACATAAGCAGGCAGGATTCGACAAGCGAATGCGTCATGAATGTCAATTCTATAGTTAAAGTGAATCATATTGTTAAATGCGAAATCACATTGCTACTGAATGACAAACATACAGGATTCCCCAAGTGAATCTATCGTGAATGTCGACTTCTATAATATGATTGAAGACGGTAATAGTGAATGCGAAATCACATTGCTCTTGACAAACGGTAGAAGTTCCGAGTGAATACGTCGTGAATGTCGACTTCTATAGCCATATGTGAGACGGTATGTCAGTGTGAAATCCGCACTCTTGAATGACAAACGAGGCGAGGATTCCCCTAGTGAATCTGTCGTGAATGTCGACTTCTATAGCTATATGTGAAATCACAAACTGATAAGAAAAATGACATTAAAAATTGTATTGTTTAAGTATCGTTTACATTACATGGACATAGTAAAAAGGCATCATTTTGTAAATGCATTTTGTTGAATGTAAATGTTAAGGGTCTTTTGAAATTATAAGTGTTTATGGGATTGCCGAAAGAAGTGCTTTTCGTAATTAAAGTCTAAAATGAATAACATAAACAAATGTTTTGGAAAGATAATTGAAAATGTCAGATCATGGGCTCCGGCGATCCATGACAGGTCAAGTCGGGGATTCGAGTCGCGACACTTTTGAAAAGAAAAATTTAATAAGACGAAATAAATGTTTTGATTGAAAACGTCGGAGTAAACCAGGCTCCAGCTTGGATCCCATGCTTGAATTGATCGAGTTCGGTCGCGACACTTTTGAAAAAGAAAATTTTATTAAGACGAAATAAATGTTTTGATTGGCGGTCGAGATAAGCAGGGCTCCGACTTGGATCCATGTCGAGGTCAAGTAGGGGATTCGGGTTGCGACACTTTTGAAAATGAAAATTAATAAAGCAGAAAAATAAAGGATTTACTTGGGCATCCCAGGGATCACGAAATGTAATTTCTAAGGGAGTTGATTAAAGCGATCGTGATAGTGATAAAGGAGAGTCTAATATGTATTGGTATTAGTCTGATTTGAACACATGTAAATTGATATGATTTGATTTGTTCTGAATTGCTGTATACGTATAAGTTTACTTTGAATATGATTTGATATATCATACATGTAGTAGATATGAGTTACAACACATGCAAATACACATGACACGGGAAAGTAATATGAACAAAGATAATGATAAGAATTTGAAAAGAATAAAATCTACATGTATGATATGAGATGAGTTAGAAGTCACATAAGAATAGGCTTCGTTATATGCATAAGTAAATGTAAAAATAAATAAATAAATAAATAAATAAAGAGTCCCAGTATATGGTTTCGCACCTCGAAACCGGTTCGGATTCGCTAATCGGGTCGGACCGGGATTGGGGGCGTGACAAGGGGACTCGATGGTAAGGACAACCTTGGCCATTAGAAGAGGAGTAGATGACACATGGAGCATCCGGGATATGGGTGCTAGTACTAAGAGGAAGGAGAATCAATCTTCTTCTAAGATTTTTTTTTATTTTAGTGCATCGCATTCTTTTGTGGTTGCATCTAGTGTGGATGTTTTGGTTTAGAGGTAGAGACCTTGGATGAGCCGTTATACGTGAGTTCTCCCCTAGGGACTAGAGTGAGGATTGATAAGATATGTTGAGATTGTGAGTTAGAGTTCTCAGGGATTCTACTCACAGTGGACCTTCGGGTGATGGACATATCGGATTTTGATATCATTCTTGGCATGGATTGATTGGCTACTTAGAATCGTCATTGGCTTGTGATAGTAAGAGGATTCTTTACACGGGACGGTATCCGTGTGACTTTCAAGGAGTAAGCATGATGCTTTAGCAGGCCGGTGCATGCTCAGATCGTCAGGCCGGTTGATGGGTTGGCTAGCAAGCCTTGCAGCGGAGGCCAGTGGGCAGAATTGGATCTACGCAGTGGTTCTTGCTGATATGAGGATGTTTTTCCAAATTAGCTATCGGGATTACCTCCACACAGGGATGTGGACTTTATCATTGAGTTACACCCTATTACGTCACCCATTTCTATGACTCCTCGTAGGATGGCATCGATTGAGTTGTAGGAACTCAGGTCGACTCTGAGTGAAGATCCAGGCCGGATTAACCTCATGAACAGGGGACCTCAGGCACTCAACGAATATAGAAACTTTTCCTTTAAACCATCAATTAAAATTCATGGACGAACCCCTTCCTGGAGTCCTTAACATATTTTTAGAAAATAATGCAGACCGAAGTGGTAAATTTTTTTCTTTTTCTTTTTTTCTTTTTCAAACACTTGAGTTTTTCGAGGAAAAATCGACGATTTTCTAAAATTTTTGGACTTTCCCAAATTTACAAAAGCTTGAAAACATTTAAAAACACTTCTAATCTTTCAATTCTCAACTTCCATTTTAGGACTCTCGTCCACAACCAATTAAACACACAACTCCAATCAAGCAAAATATATACACATATACATTGTTATTTCAATCAATAAACATTCAAAACTTCTTTAATTCCATGCACGAGTTTTATAAAAGGATTGGGCTTGGCCAGGGCTTAAGCGAGCCGCCCTCGTACCTCGTCCACGAGGATCAAGCCCACGTAGTTCCTTTTTCAAAAATATATACACATATACAGAAATATACATGACAAATATTCAACCTATACAATGCAAAAATATTTATACAATGCAGTCACAGACGTCGTCTCCTCGATGGCTCGACTCAGCTGCTTGCTTGAGGGGATGCCACTAAGCCTTTTTGTCTTGGTTGCGAAAATGGTTTTGAAACATACGGAAAAGAATGAGCTAAAGGAGCTCAGTGAGTGTACATTTTTATTTAGATAACATTTTCAGTATATAGCAAAGTAATAAATACTTATACAATTAAAAATCAATTTATGCCTTAAACTTTCTTTCTTTCTTTATTTCTTTATTTATTTATTTATTTCTTTCTTTCTTTCTTTCTTTCTTTCTGATGGAAACCAGGGGATAAACACACCGAACAGTTTTAGGGTGCGGCCGGTCGAGGACAGGTCTCATTCACAGTCATAACCACTTTCTGTGCTTGGAGAAACTCACGCTTTACATAGGGTTCAGTCCTTAACACCTTATCACGTGTGGGATATTACACTAAAAATCTATTTCCCCTCCCTGCAGTAGTAACCTAATTGTGTTTCCCTCTAAATCCTTACACACTTAAGGTACCTCGGCCGATATCAGTCATTACAGTCATATAGGGTTAGGGTAACCATCAATAAAACCTTTCTTAATACATTTCTAAATCCATTTAAACACTTTTACTTTGTGTATACATTTATGCATTCTTTACCACATTTTAAACTTTCATAATGCCTTAACACATACATATATATATATATATATATATATATATATATATATATATATATATATATACTTTACCTATATATATATATATATATATATATATATATATATATATATATAATTTAATATAAATATATATATATATTGATGCAAGATAAAACATTTCCATATGCCTTAACATTTATATAAACATTTCCACATTAAACTTTTCAGTTTAACATTAAAATATTCACTTTTTAAAACTCAATTGTCAAAATATCATTTTTACACTCACAGTTCACCGCTCAATCCCGCTTGCTTCCCGTCTTTGCTTTTAGCCTACACACTCAACGAATACGGCAACGTATTAATCGCCTACGTATAGCGTAAAACTTAACGTACTTCACAAGCAAGTCACTTTAGGGTCACAAAACATTCATATAAAGCCAAATTAACAAATTACCCTTGATCACTAAAAAAAAACCACTCATTTTGGCCAGCACCAGCAATACTCTATAGACTTTATGACCCAAAAATTATTCAAACGGTCTTCAAAAATTATGAAACTCTCCAGATCAGTCCTTTATATATCCAATGACATCTCTTTAAATTTTCGATTTAAAATTCCTTCTCTAAGGCCCTCAACTACATAACACAAGTTACAGCATGTTTTTGATGCCATTTTGGTTAACTCACTAAATCACCTACTGTTATCCTTGATTTATGGGATCTTAACTCCATAAATTGGAAATGGTTTCTTCACTCATTTGAAGCTATGGTTCTAATGTTTCTTCTCAATTGGAATCACCCAATTTGGATCACCAAAACTCAAGTTATTGTATTTTACATCTAGATGACTCAATTTGGCAGAACAGAATCTGCACATAGCTCCACTTTGTTAAATTTTATGGGCACTTTGGGGTTACAATTTGCATACACTTCCTTCAGATAAATTTTTCCCCTAGAAGTATATTTTACCCAGAATTTTTAATTACTCAATTTGGATGAGTGAAACTCCACTTATGGTCAAAACACTACAACCATACCCAAAACAGAGCAAAATCAGTGAGCTACGATCACCTTTTCCAGTCAAATGTTTGGGAGCCTTAGAGATACAATTTGCTCTTGGACCCTTCTATACATTTGTAGCCCTATCTCTTATGGTTCTTTACCAATTATAATCAATTCATTTGGATGATTATAACTTAATCTATAACCAAAACAAAAATAGGGGTTTTACAAAAATTTTAATGACGATTCCTTTAAAACCCAACATTCTCCTTTGTTTACAACCAATCCTCAAAACCGTAATACCTCGATAATCAACACTGAAAGTCATTCAAAACCCTCCATAACACTTGTATTGGTGGTTTGGAACTCATACAACAAAACCCTAGGTAAAAATCTTATGAATTCAACCAAAGGTCCACGATTCTTCTAAAACTCTCTCGTATGATGATTCCATGTTATTTTACCAATTGAGGTTTTTATCCACAAAACCTCAACAAATCAGGTTTTTGTGTGATCTCTCATCAACCCTAGGTTTGGAACAAACCAATCTCCAAACCCTAGCAATCACACCGGTAACCACTAGACATCAGACACTTGATTCCATCTGAAAAAAACATACCTTTGTTCTTCTCCTTCTTCTCCTTCCTCTTCTTCCTCTTCATATCTCTTCTTCTCGCTTTCTCACTCCAACCGTGAAGCTCTAGTTTGAGAGACCAAAAATGAAATGTTAAGTTTGTCTCATCTCCTATTTAGTCTCAACTTTCCTTTAATTAACATTTGGTCCCCCATCTCTTTAATATTTCCAATCAACTTATGTTATTTCTATTTTGGCATACAATCTTCTTTGCTTATTACCTTTATTTCCCATTTTTTTATCAATTGCAATTCTACCCTCGCTCTAGTGCAAAAATCCCGGGTTCATAAATTTATCATTTTACAATTTCATCGCCAAAATACCACAAGGTGACACTTGGTGCTCGTCTGACTCCTACGATTACATGCTTGTACTCTCTCGGAATGATTGCAAAATCTCTCAGCAGAACATTTTGATCTGAAATGAAAAATCAAATTAAAAGAAAGAAAGGAAAATACCTTTTTAAGGAAAATAATTGAGGGCGGCGGCATACGAGCCTCACGGCTCCCAATGCTCCTCTCTTGTTTGACTCCTCCACAATACCTTCACCGGCGAATAGTCTTGTTCTGTAGAACTTACTCTCGACGATTCGAGGATCTACAAGTTCCTCTTAGGTATGTCAAGTTCTCTTGTATTTCAATAGTTTGCTTTCTGTCCAATACATGTGAAGTGCATTATGTGTACTTCTTGAGGCACAGAAACATGGAAAACATCATGAATGCGATCGGGGTCGGATAAACGCTCACCAATCGATATGCCACCTCCCCAATCCTCTCAACAATCTGTATGGTCCAAATATAAGTGGACACTCATTTCCATTTCCCAAATCTTAGTAAAGCCCTTCCAACGGAAATCCTCAAAAATACCTGTATCTATACCTCGAACTCTGAATCCTGCACGCGATTATTCGCATAACTTACATTGGTCTTGTGCGATTTTGAGTCTATCCCTTATAACTTTGATCTTATCTGAGTCTTGGGCCAAATTTAAGGACCTACTAATTTCCTTTAAGCCTACCTCGTCCCAATGGCGGAGTTCGGCATTTCCGTCCATAAAGAGCCTCATAAGGGCCATACCAATTGGCGTCGCGTTGTGTATGCAAACTCCATGGGGTAGATGGGTGCATCTCGACTCCCTCCCAAACTCCATAACACACATGCCACTAAGCATATCCTCTAAAGTACGTATAGTCCTCACCAGTTGGCCCATCTATACGTAGGATGGCCAATCTTGAAATGTAGTCTAGTGCCAAAGGGCGATACGTAAAGCGGGCGAAACCGTGAGTAAACACGGGATCTCTGTCTGAAACAATGGAAACTGGCGTACCATGTAGTCGATAGTATAACTTATAATTGGGCTGACTTATCGATGAATCACTATTTCACGATAGGGTAGAAATGGGGTGATTTCGATCGATGTCTACAATCACCCATATCGTATCATGGCCACTCCGGCAATGTGGAAGTCACCCGCAAATCCATAGTGATTACCATTTCGAGGATCGGAGTAGTTGCCAATAGTCTACTTGAATACGATGTTCGGCACACTGTGACATGTGAGGCGATAAGACGAACTTCTACCTGATATCCTCTTCATGCCCTTTACAGTAGTGTTCCTTTAGGGTATGATACATCTTTATTCTTCCGGATGCATGGCATAAAGCGGAGAGGAATGGGCTTACGACATAATCTCTCTCCTCACATCACATCACAATTTTACCTGACCTCGTCCCTTGACACGGTACCATCCTCTCTCGGTATTAAATCCCTAGATTGAACTCTACTTCACCTCTTTCAACTTCACTATCTGTGGATCTGAATAAAGCTCTCTAATCGTCTATCAATACGGACGTACATGAAATGTGGCTAACGTGCCTCCCAAAATCTGTCAATTCCGGTCTCACACCCGAACCTGATTCTGGGTAGGGGAAATTTTTGTCAAGTGCGATATGAACTCATGGGTCTCCTACTAAGAGCATCTGCTACCGTTCGCCTTTCCGAGGATGATATTGATGGTACATTCATAATCCTTGATCGGTTCGATCTCTCCTCTGTCTGTGTTTAGTTTCACCACCAGCATTAAAGCGAGATCTTTGCAAAAGCTGCTATGATCAGTAAAAATCCTATAGGGCACTCCATATAAGTAATGCCTCCATATCGCCAGCAAATACTACATTTGCTACCTCAAGGTCGGTGCTGTAGGATAATTCTGTTCATGCTTCTTCAATTGCCTAGAAGCATATGCAATCCTGTAATCTGTTCTCGGGTATACACGACTAGACCCTACACAATCCTGATACAACTGCCAAGCCATCCACACCTTGAAGTAAGGAAATTAATAAGTCTTGAAATTTGAGTTAATCTCCCCTTTAGAGTTCATCGAAACTCTTGACAGCCTCGACCATAAGCGGTTCCTCTTTCCTTATCAATCTAGTCAAAGGTGCGGCTATCTTCACAGAAAACCCCTCAACGAACTTACGGTGACACCACCTGGAAACCTAGAAAACTCCTTGTCTACGTAGCGGCTCGTGGGAGGTTTCCAATTCAATGTAACCGACCTTACGGATCGCGAGACCCTGCAGAGCTATGAGAAGCTGTGAGCGACAGCGTTGGTGTGACACTGCGGGTTTGGCATACTTAACCGTGTTCACGCAATGTTTGCGAAATTATCCTCAGTGCTACGCATGTTTATTCTCCAACGCGAGAATACATTCAGTGTGATCGATAAACACGATGATAACAAAGCCCGATCTAAAGTAAGGCACGAAAATCTGTTCATGAGATCCATGCATGTTTGGGGCGTGCGTGAGTCCAAATGGCATGACTAAAGAAACTCAAAATACCCGTGCCGTGTTACGAATCGTCTTAGAAACATCCTTGTCATGAACTCTCAGCTGATGATAGCGACCTCAAATCCAATCTTGGAGAGCCACGCCGCTCCATGTAGCGGTGAAGATCATCAATCCTCGGAAGCGGATGCGATTACGTGTATTTACCTTATTCAACTCTACGTAATCAATACATAATGGCATGCTTCCGTCTTTCTTCTTCTAGAACAAAGCTGGTGCTCCCCGAGAGACGTGCTGTGTGACCCCTTGTTGACCATTTCTTCCATCACCTTAAGTTCTTTCAATTACTGGGGGCCATCACAGTAGAGCTCTCAATCAGTTACGTCGGGGGCTAGCTGATCAGAAAATAATCTCTCTATGCGGAGGTAATCTGGGAAGATCATAAAACACATCAGGAAATTCTCGACTAAGAAATGTCTTCCAGGTCTCACATCATCCTCTCTCACCTCGGCTACATAGGCTAGATACCCGGATACCTGACTTTGGGAGCATCTTCCATCCATCATTCACAGACATGCCTAGGAAAATATCTTCCTTACCTAGTAATCTTTGGTTCGGTCTCTGAGAACTTACTTCTTTCTGAAGCGATCTTGGTGGCATGATGTCGAGACAACCCGGTCCATCCCTAAGATCACATCGAAAGTCCTGGATGTCCAACGATACCAAATTGGCCTAAACTCATGGCCCTCGATAATCACTCTACAACCCATGTATACTCTTATCGCTATAAGTGAATCTCACGTAGGAAGGGAGACTACCATGCACAATCTATGAGGTACATCTACATGTTCACTCGTCTGATAAATTTCGCGGAAAATAAATGAGTGAGTAGCACCGGATCTATCAAGACATAAGCATCCTATCAAAAACTTGGATAGTACATCATGACCTATGGTGCTACATCGCATCACGTTGGGTGTTGCATATACCACAGCGTGTGCGAGGTCGTCCCCATCGTCCTGCGGATGGTGACCTCTACACTGTTGGTCCTCCCGGAGTCTAGTAAAAGTAGTGGGGCCTGCACGGAGCCCCTCTCACGACTCGACCACGACCTCTACGGCCTTCGACACGCCTACGTCTGTCTGTCCACTCTGATCCATTGCCAGAAACTATCTGTGGGCACTCTTTGGCTAAGTGTCATTTTGTCAGCGCAAAGCAGCCCCGTGCACGTGGAGTGCGCACTCACCATAATGGTTCTTCCGGTAGACACACTGCGGCTTTGGACCCTTGGAGCTACGTACGTGGCCTCGAGACCACTGGCTGGTATTGTCCCACACATTTGGGCTGTGCCCACTTGGGTCAGCATGTCTTTCCTCCTCTTGGACTACCCTGCTGGAACCTCCCCGAACCACGTGTCGACCCGCTCAGTTTACGTCCTTAACTGGCGTAGCGCAGGATTTCAACCCGTGCTCGCACTCCGACCACTGGCTCTACGGCCTGCTACCGGCGGGTGCGTATTGTGGGCTGTCTCGACACTCTTGTGGTCCTAATCGGCTGGACTGGGCCTACGGCAAACCTCTTGGTCTTGACTTCATCATCACGATAAATGGAACATGTCGTAATTTCGAAAAAACTCAGCTCATAATACGTCACGGAGAGTATCCTGCTCCGACCTAAAGAACTCTCGACCTTCGCATCTCTGTGGCAGGTAGACAAACTATCTACGTAAACTCTTCAGCAGGCGTACTTGGGACACTCCCTCTGGGCATCTCCTCTGACTTGCCCTCCACCGCTCAGCATTTCGTCGTAGGAGAGAAAAGCGAGAAAAAGTGACCATCTGCTCATCTGTACACTGCATCACCTGGTAGACTCGCTCATTTCCCTCTAACCATGACGAAGCCTTTTTCGGGTCTCCCAATCCATCATAGTTTAGGTGCCCCTTGCTTTCGCCCCTCTGCATAAAAATTTCTGGGCTCTCGGAGTGTCTTAATGATGGTTGGTGACCATTTGCTCTAAAGATATCTGTCCTCCACGACCTCGAAGGAGAGGCGGTGGCGACCGCAATGCGTGGTGGCTCCTAAAGGCATAGGGTCACTATATGCTTGTGGGTGGAGGAACATCGCAGACTCGTAACATGTTCCTCGGGTGGTGGTACTAATGCCTCGGGAGTTCTCACAGTGGCTGGGTCGACCTCGGCCTGACGCATTTTACGTAATTCAAAAATTTAATATGTCATGTAATGCATATATGATTTTAAATCACATAAATGATTTATGCAATTTTTAAAATAAAACATTAAAACAATCATATGAAAATAAAATTTTCAAATCTTTATAACATTCGAAACCTTGCTGCGATACCACGTTGAAGGATCCCAGGCAGGATTAACCTCGTAGACAGGGGACCTCGAGCACTCCAACGGATATAGGAAAACTTTCCTTAAAACCATCAATTAAAATCCATTAGGTAGACCTTTGAGTCCTTAACATATTTTAGAAAATAATGCGAGCCAGTGGTAAATTTTTCTTTTCTTTTCAAACAATTAGATTTTTAGAAAAATCGGCGAGTTTCTCTGCATTGGGTTCAGACTTCCCAAATTTACCAAGGCTGCGAAAATGTTAAAAACACTTCTAATCTTTCAATTCTCAACTTCCATTTTGCAGACTCTCGTCCGCAGCCAAATTAAGCACACAACTCAATCAAGCGAAATATATACATATACATTTATTTATTTCAATCATCAGAAAACATTCAAAACTTCTTCAATTCCATGCCGCAGTTTTATAAAAGTTGGGCTTGGCTAGGGCTTAAGCCGACCGCCTCGTACCTCGTCCAGCGAGGATCAAAGCCCACGTGGTTCCTTTTCAAAATATACATATATACAAATATACATGACAAAATATTCCAACCTATACAATATGCAAAATGTTTATGCACTATGTAGTCACGAGACGTCGTCTCCTGGATGGCTGACTCAGCTGCTTGAGGAGGGATGCCCTCTGCAGGCGCACCTATCTCGGTTCTGAAAATGGTTTAGAAACATCTGAAGAATGAGCTAAAGGAACTCGGTGAGTGTACATTTTATTTAGATAACATTTCGAGTATATAGCAAAGTAATAAATACTTATACAATTAAAGTAATTTATACCTTGGCTTTCTTTCTTTCTTTATTTCTTTATTTATTTATTTATTTCTTTCTTTCTTTCTTTCACATTTGGAAACCGGGGATAAACACACGAGCAGTTTCAGTGCGCGGTGAGGAACTGATCTCATTCCAGTCATAACCACTACGCTGCGAAGAAACTCACGCTTTGCATAGGGTTCCAGTCATAGCACCTTATCACGTGTAAGGATATTACACTAAAAATCTATTTCCCTCCCTCTGTTAGTAACCTAATCGTGTTCCCTCTAAATCCTTACACTGCGCTTAAAATTACCTACGCGAATGCTCAGTCTACTTGATCATATAGGGTTAGAGGTAACCATCAATAAAACCTTTCTTCAGAAATACATTTCTAAATCCATTTATACACTTTACTTTATTATTCATACATTTATACATTCTTTACACATTTTTAAACTTCCATAATGCCTTAACACATGCATACATATATAATTTAATATAAATATATATATATATATATATTGATGCAAGATAAAACATTTCCATATGCCTTAACATTTATATAAACATTTCCATTAAACTTTTCAGTTTAACATTAAAACCATTCACTTTTTAAACTCAATTGTCAAAATATCATTTTTACACTCACAGTTCACCGCTCAATCCTGCTTGCTTCCCGTCTGCTTTTAGCCTACACACTCTTGAATACGACAAGCGTGTCCTTTGTGTAGCATAAAACGCGTACTTCACATGAAGTCACTTTAGGGTCACAAAACATTCATATAAAGCGAATTAACAAATTACCTTGATCACTAAAAAAAACACTCATTTTGGCCAACCTTTTTTCCAACAATACTCTATAGACTTTACTTAAAAAAATTATTCAAACGGTCTTCAAAAATTATGAAACTCTTTCTAGATCCAGTCCTTTATATATCCAATGACATCTATTTAAATTTTCGAATTTAAAATTACTTCTCTAAGGCCCTCAACCACATAACCTGAGGATTACGACATGTTTTTTGATGCCAATTTGGTTAACTCACTGAATCACCTACTGTTATCCTTGATTTATGGGATCTTAAATCCATAAATTGGAAATGGTTTCTTCACTCATTTGAAGCTATGGTTCTAATGTTTCTTCTCCAATTGGAATCACCCAATTTGGATCACCAAAACTCAGAGTTGTGTATTTTACCATCTAGATGACTCAATTTGGCGAAACGAGAATCTGCACCTTAAGCTCCACTTTGTTAGAATTTTATGGGCACTTTGGAGTTTACAATTTGCAACACTTCCCTTCAGATAAATTTTTCCTTTAAAAGTCTATTTTAAATTTTAATTACTCAAATTTGGATGAGTGAAACTCCACTTATGGTCAAAACACACAACCATACCCAAAACGAGAGCAAAATCGGTGAGCTGAGCTCCACCTTTCAGTCGATATTTGGGAGCCTTAGAATACAATTTTTCTCTTGGAACCTTCTATACATTTGTAGCCATATCTCTTATGGTTCTTTAACAATTAGAATCCTTCATTTTGATTGATTATAGCAATCTATAGCAAAACAAAAATAGGGGTTTCTGAAATTTTGTGACAATTCCTTTAAAAACCAAACATTTCTCCTTTGTTTTTTACAACCAATCCACTCAAAACCGTAATACCTCAATAATCAACATGAAAGTCATTCAAAACCACTCCCACTTAACACTTGTATTGGTGGTTTGGAACTCCCTTCTTAAAACCTAGGTAAAATCTTATGAATTCAACTTGAGTCCATGATTCTTAAAAACTCCTTATAAATATGAGGATTCCATGTTTATTTTACACCAATTGGGGTTTTATCCACAAAACCTCAACAAATAAAAGGGTTTGTGTGATCTCTCAGCAAAACCTAGTTTGAGACTAACCAATCTCCATAGAAAAACCCTAGCAATCACACACAGTAACCTAGACATCAGACACTTGATTCCATACAAAAAAAACATACCTTTAATTTCTTCTCCTTTTTCTCCTTCCTCTTCTTCCTCTTCTTCCTCTCTTCTTCTCCTTTTCTCCTCCAAGCGTAGGCTCTGGTTTGAGACCAAAAATGAAATGTTAAGTTTGTCTCATCTCCTATTTAGTCTCAACTTTCCTTTAATTAACATTTGGTCCCCATGTCTCTTTAATATTACTTGATCGACTTATGTTATTTCTATTTTGGCATACAGTAACTTCTTTGCTTATTACCTTTATTTCCCATTTTTTCAATTACAATTCTACCTCGCTCACAGTGCAAAATCCGGGTTCATAAATTTATCATTTACAGCTTCATCTCAAATACCACAAGGTGACACTTGGTGCTCATTTCACCTTCTACGATTACATGCTGTATTTTTCTCCCGAGGATGAGGCGTTACAAAGTGTTAATAAGGGTTTTATTAGACCGAGCACTTCACTTTGGAGGCGCTCGGTTCTGTTTACTAGGAAAGAGGTCAAAATTCGAATTGAATGACACGGTGAAGGCATTCTAGGAATTGAAAGGAGGCTTACTACGACTCTCTATTTTTGATAGTCTCGAAACGAGGGACAGAAGGTACACGATTAATCTTTGTGATGCCTCTGGGCAGGGCTTGGATGTGTCTTCATGCAGTCCAGAAGGGTTGTGACTTATGATTCTAGACAACTAAATAATCATGAACATAATTACCCTACACAGGATCTGGAGTTGGCGGCCATAGTCTTTGCCTTAAAGATTTGGCACCACTATCTGTATGGTGAGCAGTTTTAGGTATTTTCAAACCATAAGAGTCTAAGTATATCTTCACACAGCGGGACGTCAACATGAGACAACGCAGAGGGATGGAATATTTGGAGGATTATGACTTCACTTTGCATTACCATCTTGGTAAGGCAAATGTAGTGGTTGATGCTCTCAGTCGGAAGTCATGGGGATTACTGGCTAGTGTAACTTCCCGGGAGTGGTAGATGCTCGAGGTGTGGGACCGATTTGGTGTTTATAGTACGGTGGTGGGCTCAGGAGCACTGGGTTTGGTGGCTATGCCTTCCTATTGTGTAGTGATTTGAGTCTAATAGTGGGGACTCAAAGATGGTAATCCATCCCGTTGACGTCTGACGGTCTACGATGACGAGGCTGGGCCGTTCCGCGGATGGTAGCCTTTGGTTTAGGATGAATTATTGGTTCCCGATTAAGCGAGTATCAGAAGTCCTGGGGAACATTTATCTCGTTTGCAATGCATCGAGTGAGTATCAAAGATATCGAATCTCAGTGCGATTATTACTAATGGGATGAGAAGAATACGTTTGGATTTTATGTGAATCATCTCGTATTAAATGATAAACTGACATTAAATTTTGTGAAATGCTCGACCATTGGAATAACGGGTGGAGTGGAACATCGAATGGATTTTTGACTCTTTCTGATTCATGTTAAGTATAAGATTATGGGTGATATTGCCTTATATTGGCACATTTTGGCGTGCGGAACATTTTCTATTGGAAGATGGTTGTACATGCAGAAAATAAATCGGTTGCGCCCGATGCGAAACCATCCTGTTATGTGGATGGGATCTGGGTTTGACTCTTTTGGAAAGTTTCTCAAAAGTATTAGGATATGGGGATAAGTGATTGACATTAGCTGTCTGGGCGAATCTGGTGGTTGGAAGCGACACTGCGGTTTGGGACATCTTGCAAGTATGCTTTAAGGATCTCAAGGGTAGCTAGGAAGAGCATTTTCCCTTGGTTGAGTTCGCCTATAACAACAGTTATTAGGCGAGTATACAAATGGCACCCTATGAGGCATTATATGGGAGGCCATGTCGATCTCTAGTTTGTTGGACGGAGGTGGGAGAGAACTCCACCACTGGTTCGGAGTTTATTAGAGTCACCTCCGACAAGGTGGATTTGATACGGAAGCGTCTTCTCACGACTCAGAGCCAGCAGAAGGGTTACACCGATAGACGGCGACGACCTCTAGAGTTTGAGGCGGGTGATCATGTCTTCTTGAAGGTGATGCCTAAGAGAGGAGTGGTTAGGTTTGGCAAGCAAGGATAGCTATCGCCGAGATATATTGGGCCCTTGGGGGTACTAAGAGAGATTGGGTATATGATGAGTCAAAAACTCATTAGATTTTAATCCATTTTTTGAGTATATTATGAGATAAATGTTGATTTGTTTGAAATGTGGATATTTACTCAATTTCATTTTGCATGAAAATACGACCGATCTTAGCAAAAATCGGAAGAAAGCGAAGCACTGCGGCATAGTGAAGTTACAGTGAAATTTAAGTCGTGAAAGGAAGCTCGGTTACCGACCATTCCAAAGTCACGACATCAACAGAATGACTTTGAAGAAAGAAATAGAAAACTTGAACAAATTGATCGCGACGAAGAAGGAGGTTGCGACAAGCGTGGTCGAGACTAAAAGAAATAATCAAGGAAGAAATTCATGTGGCGGCATAAAACTTTGATCATCGCGGCGCTAAGATGAATGATGTGACTTACTTTGTGGTCGCGACAAGAATCGTCTGACCACGAGAGAGTCTTTGCAAAAAGAAAGTGATTTGCGACTTGTTTTAAATCACGAGCTCCATTTAATGTCGCGACACCACTATGATGTCGCGACATAAACTGAGGAAGATTCAAAGTGCACTTCCAAAATAAAGTTTGAAAGGAGGAATACGCCGCTGTGCCAAATAGAAGCACTTGCCAGAATGAACTTGCGACCTTTTTTCGAATCAAGGATCGAGAAATGATGTCGCGACCACTCATTAGTCGCGACTGAAGGCGACGAGAAGAAGTGGGTTTCAGGCATCACCTTAGGGTCGCGACTGGAAAAATAGGTGGGAAGGAGGAGATTTGTTGCAGCGTGGGGGCGAGGTTGCAGCAGGAAGAAAAGAAATGGGAAGCAAAGAGGGTTAACGACATCACCGTGATCGCGACGTAAAGATGAAACATATGAAGCGAAGACCACCCGACACAATTGCGACGAAATCGAGATCTGACGCTGGAAGTCATCATATAGACAGAAAAGTGGTCACAATCTAAAATTGATGTCATAAACTTTCGGGCGATAGAAGACAATGATGTCGCTGTATGGCGAGTCGCGACGCCGACCTTTAGGAACAACGATAGATGAAATTCGACCCTGGCTTGGGTATGTGACCGATCAAAGCGGTTGCGGGACAAGCGGTTTGCAACTTAAAGAAGAAATTCGCGATCACGAGCAAATCAAGAAGTCTATGTCGCGACATCAACGAGGAATACGCGACATAGGGCGGTGAAATTTGGGCTTTTTTCTTTGGAGTTCCACACGGAGCATTTTAGGGATTCGGCCCCAATTATTTTACCGGGTATAAATAGATAGCTTTAGAAGAGTAAAGTGGGTTTTAAGTCTTCACTACCCGAAGGGAATAGAAAGAGGAACTTCAGTGTATATTTTAAGTAGATTTTTATTTTTTATTTTTATTTTAGTTTCATTTTCGGTTTGAATCGTGAGCGTGCGAGAGGCAGTAGAAATTTGGATTTTAGTTCTATTATTTTTCTTAAGTATTCTTTGCCTGAAAATTTATGAAATCTAGACAAATTTGAATTCATCTCTTTTCGGGTTTTATTGCAATTACGGTGGTTGTGCGTGATCGATGCTCCGTTTCTTAATTGTGATGCGTGTCGGAAGCCGCAAACTACGTTGGATTTGATTACATTTAGTTACAGGTCTTTCTTTTAATTATGAGGAATTAATTTGGGTTCGGTTTTTACTTAGTGGTGTAAGTTTGAATGGATAAGTTCCCGATAGTAGTACCTAATACCGAGTTGAGGAATGTATCTTACTCGATAGCAGATGCCTGCAAGCGCGACACGAGCAGAGATTCTTGAGGCTGAGAGCATTCTTTTCTGGTATGTTGGCTACCATTGGCGGTGAGCTTTGAGGGTTCATTTTGATAAATCCCCCTTCGCTCATAGTGAAGTTGGATGGGTGAATTTAACAATATAAATAATCGAGAGAGTTCTGCTTAATCTAAGGTAAGTTCCAATCCAGGTGTTAGCTTAGATCTAATCAAGGGAAGGGATAAACCCATAGATGCGGAGGTTGAGCCACCAATTAGCGGTAGGAAAACTTTGCGAAAAATCCTAGAAGCGACAAAAGTTACAGCGTCCCACGAGGAAATGGGTGTGGTATTTGAAAGAAAATGCCCGGATCTTGCGAAATTTGGAATCTGGTAGTTGGTTTGATCTTGTGCCCCGAGAGAAACGAGGATATCTAATCGGTGAATATGAAGAAATCCAATTCCAATAATGAGGAAATCTTGGACAATGACCAGATCCATATATAGAACAGAGCAATGTATTTAACTGCTGGAATTGACTGTTTCATTGTATTTCATTGATAGTTTTCGTTTCTCACAGGGAACTTATTTAATCCATTTTTATATATGCAATTTATTTTTATTCAGTTACATTTGTTTTAAGCTTAGTTTGACATTATTCAATATTATAGGATTTTTAATTTTTTTTGTTTAGATAAAACCTTCACTATGAGTTTTGAGTCCAAATAGTATGGAATTTGTGATTGGGGTAGTTGATCTTTAATTAGATGTCGATCTACGTAGAATGATGCACGGACTTATTCGAGATTTTACTACTTGTATGGCACATTACACTTGCGAGTGTCATAGGCGAACCCTTATTTTAAATCCCGAACATTAAGAGAAAATTATTTTATCAAGCAAAATTATCGAAATAACATGGATACAAAGAAGTGTAAGGCTCTTGTAATTATGTTAATTTGAGGAGTTTTAGTCTATATGAAAAGGCAAACAAGTTTTTATGGCGGATTGCGCAGTGATTGAAAGAATTAATTAGATCAATATTCTGATAAAAGAAGGAAATGCTAATTTGGACATTTTATAAATGAAAAGAACAAAAATAGTTTTTCAAGCAGTGGCTACATCAGCCATTAATCTTAAACAAGCCATGTTGAAAATATATGTTTAGTTTGACTAATCCTATTAATTTGAGTGTGTTTTGATTTCAGGAAAACATTTAATGCATAGGAAATAGGATTACGACCCGATTCAGCAGGGTGTGGTGGAGAGAGAACACTCGGGAGCTTAAGAAAGGCAGAAGCGAAGCGTAGGCGGATGAGATACGCGACCGGACAATCGGAGCAGAGGATATGACCCGGAAGGCCTCCCATTGCGACACAATGGAGGGATTTACGGAGGCCTATTATTCGGAAGAGTATTCTAATCGAAGACTGACCTCACGTGGATGCAAATAATTTCGAACTAAGCAAGCCTTGATTCTGATAGTTCCAGTGACATGGTTGGTGTGAGGCTTAAACGACGGAAGATTTCTCCGGATGAATCTGGTGGAAGCTGGTGGTGTGGAACGGGAGGTGATAAGATGCATCTTCATTTCGCTGAGAGAGTCCTTGACCCGTGGTAGCTGAATCATTGCATGTCAGTTGGGTTGGTGTAGGAAGGATTGGTAAACTGCTTGGCGGATCTTCCCCCCTCTCTCTTGGAAGAGAATAATGAAACGTTCTCTTCAGGAAGGATGAATTTCATCTTGAAACAGGAGATTCTCAGAGTTCTTTGGAAGGGATATAAGTCATGGATAGATTGAGATGGATCAGACATGATTAATATTTTTAAATGACATCTGGGCATTATCGTTATTATCATGTGGATCAAAGAAAAATCTTGAAAAGTCTAATAGAAGACGACGAAAATGATATCAAACTCCATGAGTTTCAAGGAAATATCTTTGATTAAATTAGATGATTAATGAATCAATAGTTAAAGACGAATATCTTTGGACTCTTTGATTTTTCAAAATTAATTGTATATGAATTTGTGTGCATCATATAATAAAATCAAAATATCTTATCATTTGCAGGTCCATTATGATTCTGCGTACTTTTACATTATATTAAAATTATGAACCTAAATTATGATGAACATACAATTATTGAAATGGTGCCTCTATTTTAAATAATCTTTATACTGATTAAAATGATGTAAAACTAAATAAATTAGATATATTATATAATACGATACTAATGCATTTGGCGGAATCAGATAAAGATAAACAGATCATAAAATCTTGGTTGTATAATCTGAAAATGTATAGCAGGTGGATATGTTGAATATTGACATATATAGTGGCAGATGTCTGATTAGATCTCTTTGTATGCGACTTTCCACCGTTTTCAGATTGTTTTCTTGTTAATCAGACGTTAATGCCCATACATGACTAACAATTGCCATCGTTGAATATATGTCTTATCTTGACTTCTGCCGAACCATTCATGCCACTGGATCTGTTGATATTTCATTCTTATTGGACATCTTATCGTATTCCGATCTTATGTACCGGATCTTACTCGTAACGTTTGTTCCATTGAATCTCAACGGACTAGTTGTTGGTTATATATCGTGTGAACTATATATATTAAACGGGGTATATCGTACTCATATTATATCTCTTATCATGATGGATCTCATGAGATTATAGGTATCTTACCAGGTATATACATCTTGTTATATTATCCTCCGGACACTCAGTGAGTTGCAAACTAATATATATATGAGACATCATACCTGTGGAGTTTATATTAGATACGTGACCTCTGGAAGATAATGAATATGTAGATGTGTGGAACATGTTGTATTAGGAGCTGCGTGATATTTCAGAGCTATGGGCGTGATGACCTTGCTCTTATATCTCTGAAGTATATCACGGTCTTACATAACATACTTGTGATACGAACTTATACATGTATTTGGGATATATAACTTGTGTTGCAGACTTCATATGTATTTCGGATCTTATCTCACTGATCTTACAGGAACTTATACATGTATTACGGATCTTATGCGTGTTGCAGACTTATTCTTGTCTTACAGGGTCTTATACTTGTTTCTCTGAACTTATTCTTGTGCCACGAATCTTATACTTGTGTTCTGAGGAATTAATTCTTGAATTTCGGATCTTATTCTTGTGTGAAGGTACCCGTAGGTACGATAAGTCGAGCAGTCAGAGAATCATATCACATAAAGTCCAGATCAGACTTATACAGAGATCTGGACATTAGTCGCCCGTAGGTATAGATCATCGAATACATATACGGTTTATCACCGATTGAGAACATATCCTGATAGCAGAGTTGTCGGTTCATAGAGTCATCTTTAGACTTATAATTTCTTATGCTTATAACGAGGCTTATACTTGAGGATCTCCGTAGGAGTTCGGAGCTTGTCGTATAAAAGTACCCATGGGTACTACATAGATTCATTATACGAAAGTACGTGAATTGCACCCCTCTTTGGACTTATACTTATAACGGACTTATGTTCATTGGGACTCCAGTAGGATTCTGAGAACTTAACTTATTTGTGAGAGTACCCGTGTTTTAAAAACTTAATCGATTCAGGAGTACCCATAGGTACTTGAACTTAATTAGTCTGAATTGCACAGTAGAGTGCTATGAGCAGAATCTGAGAGATACATTCAGATCTTTACTCTTATTCTTTATTCAGTGTTTTATCATATGTCTGTCTGACTTCCTAGACCAGTAATACGGAATGAGTAGGACACAACACAATAAGTACCCAAAGATACTATACGATGCGAAGTGTCGTAACCATAAGCAAAATGCCGTGCGAACGGAGATCTTAGTAGCACTAATCGGGACGGGAGTGCCTTAGCCTTAGCGAGAGTCTCAGAAGTACTAATGAGTCTTAGTAGCACTAATCAGGAGTACCGAAGTACTAATCAGGAGTGTCGTAGCACTAATCAGGACTACCGAAGTACTAATCAGGATGTCCACTCATTCATTCTTTGGTCCTAGGTAGTCATATGATCATATGTCTTTCAGAACTCCTAATGTATCTTAATCACATTCTGTGTTCATGACATATTGCTTTTCATGTTCATGTTCATGTTCATGTTTCAGTTCATATTCATATTTCATATACTTATACGGGAATGCTGATGTATTACACATCGTTCATGTATTCTTATCCCTCGATGCATCTACTTTTCTTAGAAATTGGAATTATTCCAATTGAATCATCCGAACGAAAGTTATGGCATTTTCATGCCAAACTAGTCGGTTTACCGGATACTAGGAGCAGTCTGATTTCTTGTTTTTCCAGGAGGTTCTTCATACCTGACCTTGGTTCTTTTTATTGATTTGAAACTAAGGTGCTAAGGGTTCCTCCCTCCAACTGGAATCACCAAATCGAGATCTGGAAACTGGTGCAGTCAAACAAACCCAGACTACTCTATGATCAGCACAGCAGAGTGGCTTGCACATGGCCCCACTTTGAGTGAATTGCAGACTACCTAACATGCTGTTGAGCGTGCTATTTCTATATGTTTGGTTCTCATGAAGGCTATTGCAATTAACCACTTGAATCCACTCAAATCGGATAAAGAAATGGGCAAGTATGGCTAAAATACGAGGGCAGTGGCTTGGGAAAAGCAGAGGCATTTACATGTACCAAATACACGACTGTGCGGGTACATGTGCTCGAATTTACTTAGAATATTAGACTTTTCTTCACTTTTTCCATATATTACTACCCAAATCTATCTCAATACTCCATATACACATCAAAACCACTCCAAATTCATCTTGAAAATGGTGGTTTAGAACCTTATAATCATCTTTCTTACCATATGTTTCTTCAAATCTTGAAAACAACTCTAATATGGGTCTCCAACCATACAAAATCATTAAGAATTTGTTAAGGTTTTATTCTAAACTAACTCAATTACTGTCATTTAACCATGGAATCCAACTGAAAGGGGGGATTCCACATACTTATCTGTTTACTTATGAGTTTTACCAGCCTTAATTTCAAATCTAAAGTTATGATACAATTCTATAAAACTGGAGACAAGCTAAATAACCTTCAAAGCCTTAAAATTCATAGATCCTGATTCTATGAGGATTGGTTTCATACCTTTTATCTCCATATTTATATACTTTCTCTTCTTCTTCTCTTCCTCTTCCTCTTCTTCTCTCTTTTCCTCTTACTTTTATACGGTTTGTTCTTCCTCCAAATGTCATTACTGGTCTTAAATATCATTGGCCCAGGTAAAAACCCGTTTTTCTTTTAACTTTTCATTTTGCATTTTGATTTAAGTTTCTTATTTCTTTCCATCTTTTCTCTATTTGCCTTGAAATCCATAACTTCTTCTAAATTCTAGTTTTGGCATATTATCTTTTGGCACAACTATAGATTATCAGTGGTAATGACTAATTTACCCTTGGCTCTATTATTAATTTCGGGTCTCTCGTTTTATTTCCGAAAATTTCCATTTAGCTTATAATATACCCTAAACAAGTCCGAAAACTACTATGGTACATTTCGGGGTGTTACAGAAACAGCAGAGGAAAAGGGGTGGAGCTATAATGCATAGGATGGACAAACAAGAGAGAAAGATGCACACTGCTCATGAATAGGAGTAGTGGAAAGAGAACTTATGAGAAGAAGTGTTGATGTGCCAATGTATGAAGATTTTATGGTGCCGAGGAGGTTAAGTACGTGAGCGAGCCAATAAATTACCATTTGCCAAATCCTAATCGCCCACACTACAATCCAAGATCGAGGAACCATGAGAATTTTCATATGGTGGAGGCATTACAAGGTCTAAGGCATGGACAACATCCTCAATAAGGATATCGCCAGCTCACCAAGGTTCCAAAGAAGAAGATCAAGGAGGTGAAAGCAAAAATGAATATCGTGGTCGAGGAGACTCAACCATTTGAATAACAAATGCTGCAGTTCATGGGGGACAACAAGAGGCTATTACAATTCCATGAATGTAAAACCGTCTGACTTGAAGCTTCAAGTCTGATAATTCAAATGTTTCGTAAGAAGCGCGTTCGCTGAAAATTCCAGACACAAGTGGTGGCACCGGGCCCTCGAATATGCTAATCGTAGCAAGGGTACATTCCCTACCGACACTTTAAGAACCAAAAGATCGCATGGCAATTCAATTAAGAAGTGGGAAGGATTTGAGCAAAGAACAAAAGGATGTAAAGGAAAAGAAGAGATCGAAAGAAAAAGAAGAGACTAAAAATAAGGGAGAGAAAGAAGCACCCAGACGAATGTACCAAAGGAAGTAACGACCGTGAAAAAGAAGGAAGGAGTACCACTATACACCTTCGCTACTTCCACGTAGACTTCATAAGTCAAGAAGAGAAGAACGACTTTCTAAATTCGACATTTTCAAGAAAATAGAAATAAATATCCCATTTGCAGAGGTAATCAGCCAAATGCCTCTTTATGCAAAATTTCTCAAGGAGATACTGAGCAAGAAAGTGCGGAAGATACCGAGGAGGGAATAGTAAATTTTGATCAAGTACCGCAATGCCATTATCCAAAGAAAAAGCTCCTTCAAAGAAAGATGAAGACCCCGCGCCACCCATTCCCTCGCTTCCATAAGGAAATATGAATTCAAGAAAGCTTTATGTGATTCCTCGTGTTAAGATAACCTGATGCCTCTATCGCCAGCAAGAGACTTAATTGGGAATCTTACCCCAACAAAGAATTACACGCGTGATGGTCGGGACAGATCAATGGCAAACTGTAAGGCATTCTTGAAGATGTGTGATTTGGTCGGTTGTCGGGAAATTCATCTTCCCAATGGATTTTGTTATCATGCGATGGAGGAAGATACCCAAGTTCTTTGCTAATGGAAGACCTTTTCTAGCAACCTGAGCTACTCATAGATGTACAAAAAAGGTGAACCGACACTGTGGTCGAAATGAAGCAATGCATTTTAATATTAATAGGAGTCCGAACATCCCGATGTAAAAAGTGCATAGCTATATGGTCGTAGGAAATACAAATTTTCCAATGTCAATTGAATTCGATTGTATCCCCAACACTCTATCAATGAAATCGAGATGAATTTTCGTGATTCGAGAGTCTCGGGTTGTGAAGTTCTTCCTTCAAATTTGTTTAACAAGGAAACAAATTTCTCGAGTATAAATGAAAATGGGCCAAGATGAAGTATGCAAATTAAACAAGAAACTCATGAAAGGTGGAAACTATGCGTATATAATATCAAAGAATCTGCCTACTATTTAAAAATATGAGTTTTTAGAACTAGAAAAGAGAAAACCAGTGATCATATCAGCTGCATTAACTGAAGTTGAAGAATAGAAGTTGCTAGTAATTCTGAGAAAATAGCAAGCGTAAAGCAATCGCTGGGTCAATCGAGATCCGAAGGGTATCACCCTCCATTTGCATGCACAAAATATTGCTAGATGATAATGCAAAACTTTATCGAAAGCATCAAAGGAGGTTGAACCTGATGAAAGAAGTCATTTAAAAGAAGTTCAAATGGTTAAATGTGTTTTATATATGCTATATCGAGTAGTTCGGTAAGCCCACGCACGTGGTTCCCAAGAAAGGTGGATTCACCGTGGATTTCTCAAATGAAAAGAATGAATCGATTCCCTACAAGAATCGTAATGATGGAGGGTGTGTATCGACTACGTAAAATCAATATCGGGCGAACCGTAGCGATCATTTTCCTCGCCTTCATCGATCGTATGTCGATGTGTCGCGTGACACCCTCATTTTCGCTTTTCGATGGATACTCCGGATATAACCAAATTGCTATTGTACCGAAGATCGGAGAAAACAACTTTACATGCCCATTCGTACTTTGCTTAGAGAATGCCATTTGGTTTGTGTAATGCTCCCGGTACCTTCCAAAGACGCATGATGTCTATATTTTCCGACCCAGCGTAAGAGGTTAAGTGAGATCTTCATGAATGATTTTATAGTGTATGGATCCGCTTTGAACAAGGCTCTATAACCCGGGACAAGACTCAAAGGTGCAAAGACAAGAACCTTAGCTCGACCGGGAAAATGCCATTTTATGGTTACAAAAGGAATCGCTCGGGGCACATGATTTCTCGTAGCGTGGCTCGAGGTAGACCAGCAAAAGTTTCAATTATAAGAAATTCAATGCCACCCTTACACCAAGGGAATTAGAAGTTTTAGACATGGCTGATTTACAGAAGATTTACCAGATTTCTTCCAAAATTGCTAGACCACTATGCGCATTGGCCGGAAAAGATACTAAGTTCTATTACGAATCTCGCCATAATGCATTTGAAGAAATCAAATCCAGACTAGTTGAAGCTCCCATCATGGCAAAACCAGATTAACGTAGAATTTGAAATCATGTGATGCCGTTGATTTTGCAATGGGAGTCAGATTAGGACGTAAAGATGAAAAAATGTTCAAGGCCATCTACTATGCTAGCAAAACCTTTAACGGGCTCAAGAAAATTACTCTACTACCGAAAAGCGAGATGTCAAGTAAATATATTGTATTGTGAAAAATTTAGCTATATTGGGTCCCATGTTGTTATACACACTGATCATGCAACAATTAAGTATCTAATGGCAAAGAAAGAAGCAAAGCCTAGACTGATCAAGTGGTACTATTATTGCAGGAATTTAATTTAGAAATAAAAGACAAGAAGGGTTGTGACAATGTGATAGCTGATCACTTGTCAAGAGTAGAGAAACCCACTGTACAAGAGGAAGGAAGAGAAATAGCATAAAATTTTCCAGATGAGCGCTATTCCGCAATATTACCCAACACCTCAGATGTTGATATTGTGAACTTTAGTCAGGAATTACGCTACCGTAATCTGGCCTACCAACAGAGAAAAGCTAAGGATTGATAGTGTGTACTACATCCGGATGACCTATTGTTTAAAAGAGGAGCTGATCTCGATTATAAGGAGATGTGAAAATACTTGTAAGGTGAGCAAAACAATACTTTACAAGAATGTCATGCATCACCATACGGGAGGATATTTACAAATATAAAACAGCCCACAAAATTCTCCAAATGATTTAATGCTGCATTATTTTTAAGGATCGCTTAATGGGTGAAGTTATGTGGATCAATGCCAAAGAATGGGAAATATCAAAGAAAAAGGCATGAGATGCCCCCGCAAGGTATCCTTCGGTGGTACAATTGCTTGATGTAATGGGAACGGATTTTATGGGGCCTTTTCCATTATTTGGAAATATATACATACTCCTACCAGGATTATGTATCAAAATGGGTCGAAGAAGAGCCTGTCCAAAGAATGATGCCAATACAATGTGGATTTTACAAAGAAATATTCTCACAGATTAGACACCCGTAACTATAATTAGCGAGGAGTGGTTTCATTTTCAAATAAGGTGTTTGACAAACTCATGAGCGATATGGTATCAAACATATTATGAGCTTGGCTTATCATCCTCAAACAAATGGGCGTCGAAATTTCCAACAGGGAGATAAAGAGAATTCTGGAAAAGACTGTGAGTTCCAAAGATAAGAGATCGGGTCAAGCTTGATTTACGCACTACGGAATACAGACTCGCTTTTAAACTCCCATCGAATGTCCCCATGGCCAGCTTGTCTTCGAAAAACCTTGGTCCTACCTCGAGGTAGAATATAAGCTATGTGGGCCATCAAGAAGCTTAATTTTGATTTCAAAGTCGCTTAAGGAAGATAAAGTTACCTAGCTTAAATGAATCGGGAAGAAGCCGAGAAATGAAGCCTATGATAAGGCTAGAATCTACAAGATAAACAAAAAATGGTGATCAATGAATTTTGGAGGAGGGAATTCAAGGC
Organism: Tetrastigma voinierianum; assembly: GCA_016808115.1. Taxonomy (NCBI): domain Eukaryota; kingdom Viridiplantae; phylum Streptophyta; class Magnoliopsida; order Vitales; family Vitaceae; genus Tetrastigma; species Tetrastigma voinierianum. The sequence goes on from JAEQBH010001319.1 coordinate 708,349, forward strand.
AGTGAGGATCGTAGTCTGCTTATTCAACTCCGTACTAAGACTCTTTCCAGAGTCAAATCCAAATGGAGTGGACCATTTACAAAGGGTATCAAGCACACAAATGGGGGGTAGTGACACTTAGAACTGCCAATCATGAGGAGTTCAAAGTTAATGGTCGTAGATTAAAGTAATTACCTTGGGAGAAAGCAATTGGAAGAGTAACCCTTAGTTTGGAACAAGGGAAATTGAAGAAACAGAATGTTCATAGAAATCAGCTAGCATTTAAAATTTAGCAAAATTATGGAAGGCAATCCACACCATTGCTTTAATTTTTCTACTAGTTTAAAAGTTCCTGTGTTTAAATTTCAATAAAGATATTGTGATTTTATTCATTATTGATTGAAGAGTAGGTAAATATATTTTTTTAGTTTTACAGACAATGAAGATTGCGGGTAAAAGGAGAGCATCCGCAATCAAACTTCAATCAAAGATAAGAGACCAAAAAATGTATGATATTCTTCTTGATTTGATTTTAAAATTTGTCTTTGATATAACATGATTGAAAGTTTGGGGGAATTTTTATCTTGTTTTGGTGCTTAAATTTTGAATGTGATGCATAGTGGAAGTTGTTGAATTTTTGCATGATGAAGATGAATTGAGTTGTAGTTGCTTGATCGAATCAATAAACTGAAATTGCCGTGAATTCAGTAGCCTGATAAGCAAGTTGCAACATTAATCCAAAAGTTGCAACCAAAAAAATGCCGGATGTGAAAAAAAAGTGAAAAAAAAATAAAGTAATGAAACCGAGGTCACGATCGAATTAAAGAAGGGAAAGAACATTTTATGTTGCAATATCAAATTCTCGGCTGTGACCACATTTCAAAGCTCACAACAAAATTTTGAAGTTGCGACCAAATAGTCCAAAAGTCAATAAAGTGGATTTTACAAATTTCTCATTTTAAGGCCCCTGCTAAAAATTAGGATTCATTGAAAATAATTAATTTAGAGGCTCAATACTTAATGTCGTGGATTCTACATCATTGCCATGACATTTAACCCAAATACTATTCCACTTCAAATTCCATTAGGCTACTAATTATCTAAACTCTTTCTGGGCTTCAGATCATTCATTCGTAATCTTTTGAAATAAATAGTTATTAATGCAGAAACAGAATTCAATGTCTTGATTGAACGAATTGGTTAGGTATGCTCAGTTTCAAGGAGAATAATCAGAGGGAATTTAATAACTTCAAGAAAAACGATCAATATTCTCAACCAAATTCCCAAAACCTCTGTTGGAAATATCAAGAGAGCAAGAATTTGAGAAACCTCATTCAATTCATTCATCGAAAATTTAAAGAAAGAATAAATGGCCTTGTAGTTCCCAAGAGACTCAAATCACTATAAAAGGATGGGATAACAAAGGAAAAACAAACAAAGAGAATGAAGAGAAGGGAGAATGAGGAAAAGCAAGAGTTCCAAGGTCGTGAGCATGAGTTTATGGAATGAATGGAGTCGAAAAACAAACCACTCCATTCCTTATTCCATAAAACGCCGTGTAATCAAGAGAGTGGTCGACTGAAGGAATCGTGCCATGGCTAATTTCAGGAACCCATCAACCGTGAAGCTCCAAAGAAAAGGGAGAAATGGCTCCAATTTGTCGCGACAACCTTGTTAATAAATTAATCACTCTCGAGCAAGCCTGTCCTGTGAACCAAATGAAGCAGGAGCTGCAACCTTCAGAGGGAAGAGATAGGATTTTAGATCAAGAAATAGAGAGTTTTTCTCTAATTCGTTATAGTCTTATTTTTATGAAAGCGATTGTACAACATCTAAATGTTTTGATATTTGAATAAAATTGGCTGATCTCGAATCGATGAACATGATATATGAAATTTTGTTTTTGTGTCATTTTCTGTTTAGCATAATAAATAAATAAATGTCTTTTCTGTGCAAGAATCAAATAAATAAATCTGTTCTTTCCCAAGAACAACAATTTCAGGAAGAATCAGGGCGTGAATGATTAAACTGGAAATTAGGAGTATTGCATACATTGTTTAATTTCAATATAGATTGCAAAAATTTGAAATTTGGTTATTGCTGATAGAACAAAATACTTGGTTGAAATACTGTAAGTAGACAGTAAATAAATACAAGTCTTGAAGAAATAATACACTTAGGTCAACAAAACTTATGAAACTTTGAGAGGAATTGTGAACATCTTTCTCTCGAAATTCAAGACTAAGAGTCCATAGTCCTAGAACTTGTTAGATTATTGATTGAGGCGAATAAGGTGCAAACAGCCAACAAGAAATGATAGAGGCCATCCTTGGCAAATTGAGCTTTTCTAAGCCTACCCTCAATATATGCTTAAGCATATTCTCTAGTTCCTTGATTTGAGCCAAATAAGCCTTATTTCTTCAAGAAACAAAAACTAAAAACCTAAATTCCCTTCCCAATAAATCCTGGCAAAAGAAAGAGCCCAAATTATCCGCCTAAATTTCGAAAGAGTTTACTATAAAGAAAGAAACAAGTTCGTTGGGGAAAATATTTCCAAATTTTTATAATGATGAGTGAAGAAGCAAAGAAGGTGGCTTATGAAATAAGGAATAAGTTTTGTCTTGTGGCCTATTTCCTCGAAATTAAGCTCGTAGGGTGTTTTAACACCTAGTACCCTAATACCAATCTGTATGGGAGTTGCTAGCCCAAAGTTCTCTAAGAGTAATAGAAAGCCTAAGAAGACAAACATCGTACCATATTCCCAACTCTAGAAAAACAAAAGCAAAAGAGTTCAAGAAACAAAGGAACCGGGCCTCGAATAAAGTGCATATGGAAATCAAATTCCCAAAAAGAATTCAACATGAAGATGAATCAAAGCCAAGATTGAAGAGAACTGAATAAGAACAAAGAAGAAAAAGCGTGAAAGTCAAGGCAACAAGATAGAGAAAAGGTGGAACCGGGTGATTTACAACTTAAAATATCTACCCAATTACCTAAGCCCAACATTACAAGCCCCGAAAGACCATTGATTTCAAGGTTGAATTTACCTACATTAGTGGAGATCAATATGAAAACAAGCCTACTGGACTTTGACAAACAAGCCTCCAAGAAAACTCCCGTAAGATTAACTACATTCAACAACATGAAAATGAAAAGGATTGAAGACTCCGCACACAATACGTAACAAGACTTGTCGAATAAGTCATAAATACATTAGTTCATCAAGAATTTGTGATATAAGTATACCATGTCTTATTCTCGAATCCAAAACTAAAAATTTAAAATGATGTTGGCATCTCTTAATTCCGCATCGTATAATGAGAAAGACTGTGGTATGAATCAGAAAAATGTCCTTAAAATTTTTTAAGCTTATTTGTTTGAGGACAAACAATTCTTTCTTCTCTTTGCTTGGGGATAAGCAAAATTTTAAGTTTGGGGGAATTTGATGAGTCCAAAAACTCATTAGATTTTTAATCCATTTTTCTGAGTATATTACGAGATAAAGGTTGATTTGTTTACAGAAATGTGGATATTTTATTTTTCTCCAAATTTCATTTTTGCATGAAAAATATGCCAGGCTCAAATCTTAGCAAAAATCGAAGAAACCGCACCAGAAAGCGCATCTCATTGAGTCATAACTGAAATTTAAGTTTTAAAGGAAGTTCGCTTGTTACCATTCCGTCACGATATCAACAAATTCGCTTTGAAGAAGAAATAGAAAACTTGAACAAGTGAAGTCATGACTTGAAGAAGGAGGCGTTGCGCATAAAGAAAACGGGTCGAGACTAAAGGAAATAATCAGCGAAGAAATTCGCGTCACTTACATCACTTTGATGTCGCGACGCCAAAAGAAGATGGATTATGCCCACACTCACTTCTGCGGGTCGATAAGGATCCGCTCTATAAAGCCACAAGAGAGGTCTTTTGGTAAAAGAAAGTGGTTGCAACTTGTTTTTAAATGCAAGGTCTGATTTCATGTCGCGACACCACTATGATGTCGCGACATAAAAACAGGAAGATTCAAAGTGCAACCAAAAATAGAGTTTAAAAGGAGGTCGCAACCTGTAGCCAAATAGAAGCACTTGCCAAGAACTGAACTTGCGACCTTTTTTTCGAATCAAGGATCAGAAATGATGTCGCGACCACTCATTAAGGTCGCACCAAGAAGAGCCGAGTTAAGAAATTAAGGTTATGATATCACCTTAGGTCGCACCGAAAATAGGTGGAAGAGGAAATTTGCTGCAACGAACCGAGGTCGCAACTAAGAAAAGAAATGGGAAGCAAAGAGGTCGCGACATCACCATGGTCGCCGGTTACTAAAATTGAAACATACGAAGGCAAGAAGACCACCAACACAATTGCGAACACGAAGAAATCAAAGTCACAACATGAAGTCATCATACGCATGCAGTGCTGGTTGCAACCTTAAAATCGATGTCAGAATCGCATGGCCGAAGAATAGAAAGACAATGATGTCGCGACATACTGAAGTCACGACATCAACAATGAAGGAACACTGAGCAAATGAGGTCGCGACCATTAAACGTATGTCGCAAACTAATCGCTCAGCAAATAAGTAGGACAAATCGGTTGCAACTTAAAGAAAGAAGTCGCTGACTAATCACGAGCAATCAAGCAGAAGCCCATGTCGCGACATCAACTTAAGGTCGCGACATGTGACGTTGAGTCGGGCTTTTTCTTCGAGTTCCACCCGAGCATTTTGCTGATTCATTCAAATTTTTTACAAAAGATAAATAGATAGCCTTTAGAAGAGAGTAAAGTAGTTTTTCCGTCTTCACTACCCAGAAAAGGGAAAATAAGAGGAACTTCTAGTGTATATTTTAGAGTATATATTTTATTTTTTTATTTTATTTTTAGTTTCATTCTTCGTTTGAATCTCTATAACTGTGTGCAAAGATTTAGCAGAGCCGGATTTTTTAGCTATATTATTTTTCTTATCAGATATCGCTCGAAAATTTATGAAATCTAGACAAATGAATTCATCTCTTTCGCTTTATTGTACCATAGTGGTCGTATGCGGATCTAAGGTTCCATCTTAATTCGCACGAAGTAATCGTGAGCACAACTCCGCCGGATTTACTCATACTTAGTTGCTGCCTTTTCCCGTACAATTATGAGGAATTAATTGGGTTCTAGCTTACTTAATTAGTGTCGTTTTGAATGGATAAGTTGCCAATAGTAGTACCTAATACCAGTTGAGGGAATGTATCTTACTCTGATAACCAAGATGCCCTCTGCATGACACAGAGACGGAGATTCCTGAGAGCTGAGAGCATTCTTTTCTGGGTATGTTCGACTACTATCAGACGACCGCGAGCCGAGCTCGAGTTCATTTGATAAACTCTTCGCTCATAATTGAAGTTGGATGGGTGAATTTAACAATATAAATAATCAGAGAGTTCACCTTAATCTAAAGGTAAGTTCCAATCCCCGTGTTAGCTTAGATCTAATCAAGGGAAAGGGATAAACCCATAGATATGGAGGTTGAGCCACCAATTAGGCAAAGAGGAAACTTTGCGAAAAATCCCCAAGAAGGAAAAGCAAAAGTTCTCGTCTACAGAAATGGGTGTGAAGTATTGAGAAAGAAAATACCCGCATCTTGCAAGAGAATTCAGAATACGGTGTAGTCGGGTTCGACCTCGTCTTCGGTATAGCGATGTCTAACTGAATATGGAGAAATCCAATTCCAATAATGAGGAAATCTCGACAATGACCGTGATCCATATATAGAACGTGAGCAATGTATTTAACTCCGGACTGATCGGTTTCATTGTATTTCATTGATAGTTTTCGTTTCTCATAGTGAACAGATTTAATCCATTTTTATATATGCAATTTATTTTTATTCAGTTACGTTTGTTTTAAGCTTAGTTTGACATTATTCAATATTATAGGATTTTTAATTTTTGTTGTTTAGATAAACCTTCACTATGAGTTTTGAGTCCGTGTTTAGTATGGAATTTTAAAGAGTCGTAATGATCTTTAATTCGATATCAATCTCCTCTGTGGAATGATATCCTGACTTACATTCGTATTTTTACTACTTGTATGGCCTCGTGCACTTGCAAAGGTAATAGACTCGAACCCTTATTTTTAAATCCTGAACATTAAGAGAAAATTATTTTATCAAGCAAAATTATCCAAAATAACATGGATACAAGAGAAGTGTAAGGCTCTTGTAATTATGTTAATTTGAGGGGTTTTAGTCTATATAGAAAAAGGCAAACAGTATAGTTTCTTACCGGTTGGCACTACCGTCGAGTTTATCGAGTGTTCACAACGTATTCCATGTCTCCATGCTCCGGAAATACACTCTAGATTCGACTCATGTTGTGGATTAGGGCGAGCTTGTTATTGATACAGATGGGACCTTTGAGAAGGGACTAGTGCATATCATGGATAGCTGAGACCAGGTTTTGCGACGTGAAGGTGCTATGGCGACACCGAGGAGTTGAGGAGGTAACATGGGAGCGTGAGGACACGATGCGCGACCGCCTATCTCTTCATTCAGGTCAAGGCAGGTACATTCTTACCATTTGGTAGCATTCATCGATCATGTATTACATGCATGTGATTGCATATGGTTGTGTAGGAATTTCTCGGATGAAATTCTTAAGGGAGGGAAAATGTAAGACCTAAGAAAACCTAGAAATTGAATTTTTATGAATGGCAAAATGGTAATTTTGGTTAAAATTCTTTTTAGATCTCTGATGACAAAATGGACTTCACCGCTGAATCTTCTCGAAATCTAGTCACACGTGTAAATTTCGTTTGAATTCGAGATACCGATTTTCACGACTTCGAGAGATTGTTGTCAAGGACCTCGAAACGAGATTTTTCGAAAAATCTTGAAAAATGTCAAATATTTAAAGAATGTCCATTTAAGATAGATGGAACTATAACAGGGATGAAATAAATTGTTTCGGGGCGAGAATGGAACCGAAGAAGTGTGACCCATGGCGCGACGTGAGCCACGTGTCCATACTATAAATAGCCTAAAATATTTAACATGCCAAAAATATCTCATTTTGGTTTAAGAGAAAAATGTGATAGAGAGAGAGAGAGGGATGAAGAATGAAGAACCTTTCTCCGGCGATTCATCGGTTTTGGCTTGGCCTGAACTCGACAGGCCGAGAGTTAAAGCTGCTCTACGCGACAAGAGCTACGCGTGGGTACTAGAATCACAAGATTTCGCCAAGGTCCAAGGTTCGGGTTTTCATGAAAACCGAGAAAAAGGCGGTGTCCCAGGAAATCACGCTAATTGAGGTAGGGTTTTTATCCTACTCTTGGCGACTTCGTCTGGGCGGGCATGTGTGTGTGTGTGTGTCAAAATGGAGAATATTGTCCAGTTTTTTTTCCTTCGACCCCATGACCTTGTTTTAGCCATAACTTGGTCATACCTCATCCAAATTTAGTGATTCTAAGTACCGGGTAAAGTAGACTTATTGGAGAACATATCTCCTTGAAATAGGTATATCCAAATTCCGACCCCTCTGGACTCATAAATGAATTCAAAGTGGAGCTATGTTCGGGGCGCTCTGCTATGTTTGAGACCCCAAGGATCGTGGTCACATAACTCTGGTCATCACTCATCCGACCGAGTGATTATGATTTCTGGGAAAACTAAACTTATAGGAGAACATATTTCCTTGAAATAGATCTATCCAAATTCCGACCCCTTTGGATTTAGAAATGCATTCAAAGGGGAGCTATGTTCAAACAATTTCTGGTTATGTTTGAAAACTGAGTAGTCCCGATTGTTTAGGACATATCTTGAGTTTCGGTGATCCGATTTGGGTGATTTCAGTTGGAGAAGAATCCTAAGAACCGTATATTCAAACGAGTACAAAGAACCAATGTCAAATTATGGATTACCCCTGAAATTGGGTATCGCAGACTGTTTCTAGTGTAAGAAGAGTAAACTGACCAGTTTTGAATGAAAAGACCATAACTTCTTCGTCCGAACTCCGTTTCAGGTGTTCTTGGTCTCTATGGAAATCCCCTTGAGTCAAGAACCTAGCCATATTCTTGTGGAGGGTAATTGGTATCAAAAACCTTGCTGAAAGTTGGTGTTTGTACCAAGTGTGAAGGTGGGACACAGGGGTCATTTCCTGTTTTGTTTGCCTCCAACTTTGAATGATCATATCTTTTGCGTCCGAACTCCGTTTTGGGTGTTCTTAGACTCTATGGCAAGCCCATTGAGTCAAGATTCTTTCCATGTTCCTTTGGAAGGCAGTGGGTGTCCACAACCTTGCTGAAAATCTATGTTTTGAACCTAAGCAGCAAGTTATTCGTCGGTCGAAGCGTGAATAGCCGGGTTTTGACATGACCATTGCATGGCATGTTGTAGGCTATTGTATTAGGTATGAATTGCCATGAGTTAGCCTAAGGAAGGCTATATGACATTACTTGTTTAGTCATGTATTGATGAATGCTAATATGTATGATACTACGATATCTATAAAGATTGGCATGAAATGTATGGAACTAATATGCTTACGATATATGTTACATGGTACTTGACATGAAGTACGATTGATTAGAATGTTCCATGTAGTGTGCATCATACATGTAACATGAGAATTTGCAATGACATTAGCATTGCATATGCACAGGGACATCAACATATTGGGTGTGTGATTAGTGCCCAAAAAGTGTTATTTTGAACCCTATTTATTATAGGTTTTGAGTGCTTTTTGTGTACTAATCATTCTAATTAACCCGATTTGCACATTAAGGTCCCTACTATTCTACTGATTGCATTTTGTGGCTAATTTTGTAGTTTTTGCAAGCTATTTCGCCAAAATTATCGAAAGTCACCAAATACGAAGAACCCGAAGCTGAACTCATCAAGCAGTAAATCAAACTCTAGAAGGAAAGAAGAGCAAAAAGTGAAGAACAATGGACCACCGCAGAGTCGCTTTTCTCCTCGCGAGCACGGCTCACGCCTCCACCAAAGATCAGTTCATCCCGTTGCCCACCGGCTCTCCCGCTATTTCATGCGCTTTTGTTGTTTTGTTGCAATTTTTTGTTTCTTCCCATTTTCATTCAGAATAGCTTTTGGGCTTTCGCTTTTTGTAATTTAATTCCTGCTCGAAGCAAGATATGTTTCTGAGTCAAGGTCTCGTAAATAATGAATCACTTCATCAATAATTTTTGGGGCACAGAAGCTTTCGACCCCGCTCTTTTCCATTTTCCTCCACTTTCCCTCACTTTCTCTCCTTTTCTCGGCTGCTAAACACTCCTCTGAGGATGACAACTCAGAGGATGGTTAGCTAGACCTCTTTTCTCCTTGAAGATGAGGGCTACTGGGCTTTGGATTTGAGGTAAACTAACGGTCCTCTGTTTTTAACGTAGGCATTTATTTTCATTTATGTTCCTATCCTTCACTCTAGGTTTAAATCTCCTAGATACATCTTGATTGACCAGTATTTGGCAATCTTTTAGGGTTCATTGGATGCTTATTACTAGATTAGGTGATATTCATTAGTTGCCTTCTATTTGTTACTGTAAGATGGGTCAAGGAGGTAGGTTTTCACTGTCTGGGACCATGAATGTTCGTTAAATGCCATCTTTCAAAAGGAAAAATTATTAGGGTTCGGTTTTTATAACTAAACAAAGATCCGGTTCGGGAAATGACTATAGGTCATCCTCCCCAACGCGATGAAAGGGACCCAAGGACCTCTCGGTTAGGGTAGGACTTTAAACCCAGTGGCCCAATGCTTCAAGGAGTTCTTTTTATATTTTATTTCAATCTATTTTCGCTTTGGTAAACCATAAACTCCCCTATTTTTACCAAAACCCCAAAATCCAAATTGAATTCACCATTTTTGGCCTTCACTGTAAATCATTTGTACGAAGAAAACCCATTCCTGTGTTCGACCCTGGTATAGTCACTATATCGCAAAGAGTTTCTCTCACGGCGAGGATTTGGCGATATAAATATTGTTGATTCTCATACACCTACTGTTGCATGAATCAAATGGTGCCGCTCGTGACTGCGGCTTTAGCGCACTTCTCTTCGACGAAGCTATGGAACACTTGTGATCCTCATCGCAAGTATTGGTGAATTTCTTTTATATTATCGCTGGCTTTTTTTATTTCATTTCATTGTAAAAAAAGTTGTCGCAGGACTGCTTTTGGGTTGCCCTGCCACAAGTAGAATCCATTTTCAAAGTGGATTAAAATTTGGCCAAGGCCAAGATAAAAGTTATGTGGGAAAATTGACTGTGATCAAATGGAACACCTAGAGGGAGAACAATACAGTCAATACACTATGGAGAGAAACCCTAGAGCATACATGTCAATAAGGGACTATAGAAACCTTCCATGGCAAAATCAGCAATCCTTGAGGAGAAATCCAAACCCATCTAGGTCCATGAGGGACTATAAAGACCAATGGATGAGTGCACCCGTCTATAGTGTTCCCTCAACTTATGTACCTCCTGCTTCTCCACATTTTACCTCAACTCCTCAAATTTCCAATTACAACCCACTACGCTAATTTCTCCGCCTGGAGCGTGCAATAATCGAACTCTGGGCAAACTAGTGGATAATTTCATAGAGGAACAAAGGGCGGTGGATGTCCAGGCCAATCAAGAAATTGACATAGTGGAGAGCTCCCGAAGGATCTGATGAGTTCCGCAGTCGAAATTGATGAAAATTTTGACATCTTGCAGCAATCCGTCTCAAAGCTCACCAATCAGCTTGTTCATCAAGAGAAGGAGAATCTGGAGGAAGAGTGTATTTTGGGTGAACAGGCTCAAATGTAACCTCAAGGGGAATTGATACAGGAACCATTAGAGGCTCCTGAGGAACTACCAGCAAAGGAAGCAGAGGGAGGCAGAGGAAAGGGAGCAGGGGAAGAGCACCAAAGGCTAACCCTTCACCCAATCCCCATAAATTTAGATCCAAGTGTCAATGCCCAACCCAAAAACAACCCACTGCCAATCCACATCCTGCCTACACCTGCACCACATGCAACACCTGAAACACCTATAGCAAAGGCCATCCCATTTACACTGTCTGCCAACCAAAACCTCAAGAAGTTAGTGGCCATTGTTCAAACCTTCTACCACCTCTCAAAGTTAAGATGGCAACGCCACACCGCATGGCATAACAGACTGGTGCCGGTTCGGATTTGGAGCACCCAAACCTCAAGATTTCCGAGCTCTGCTCGGGGCCCAAAGCAGCCTCCAAAGGCTTAAAAATCAGTTTGGGGAGCACAAATTTCCCCCAATTTTTTGTTTTCACTTTATCTTATTTTAGTTTTATTTTATTTTGATTTCCTTTAATTTTTCTTCTTAGATTTTCTAATTTTTAGTTAATCTTTGTTTTTAGATTAATTTTTATTTTTCTGCATTTTTTTTTTAATTTTTCTTGTGTTTATTTTTGAAGGTTTTGGCTTAATTTTTGGAGCAGAAGTAAAAATACAGAAAAATTTCGCAAGTTGCGAAATTTTGCAACCTGCACTGTTCAGGTTGCGAAAATTTGATTTGCCTACACTGTGCACTATTTTGTCCTTTTGTGATATATATATATAAATTGTTTTTTTTTTATTATTATTCAAAAATTTCATTGTGTTGCGAATTTTCGAAACTCGCCTAATTTCGCAAAGATAATTTTGTTTCGCTCTATAACTTTTTCATTCGAACTCCGTTTTAGGCGTTCTTGGTACCGTGGAATATTAGAGAGTAGAATCCAAATATATCCAGAAAGAAATACTTTAAAAAATTATTATGAAGGTGTACGGAAAATGCTCCAACTGGTCACTTTTTCCTCTCTCTTTCTTCCTCCTAACTTGTTTATTTGAAGCCCAAACGGAGTGAATAAGGTCGATGGAAAGCTTGCAAAGCTCCTATCCAACAACGAGTACATTTCATCATAGAGCACTTCCTTTCCTCTAACTTTTCCAACTGAGCCCCACATGCATAATGTGACATTTTGGGTCGAGGAGTTAGCTAATAAGTGGCATTTATTTATGTTTTTGTTACTATTTTAAGCAAGCCCATTTTGTATGTTCAGTGGCTTGCTTGTTTTCCTTTTTGTGATGTTGTTATACTATACAGCTTACTTTTTCAATTCAAAACTTGCACCCATTTTTGCATCCATTTTTTTTGTGGTTTTGCCTAACTTGCAAGTTGGAAAATTGAAACTTTGTCTAATCTTGTTGATGTTAGATTGATGCCATGCCTAGTTGAGTGGATGGTTAGTTGAATCCTTGCTGTTTTTGACCTTTTCTTCCAATCTTTAATAACCAATAATACGCTGCACACTCGGCTTTCAACAATAGGCCGAAAACCCGCCACCTCCTAAACATTGTAAAACCTACCCTAGCTGCTGACTCACTTATAATAGGTTAAGGACCCCCATGAATAGAAGGCCAATGTGTCTTCCAAAAGAAAAGAAAAAGAAAAGAACAAGAAAAGAAGAAAAATTGCAACGCTTTGCCTTGAAACCCGAGCACGGTCCGAGGGGTATATGGCGAAAGCCTTTGTGCTTCTATGGGCCCTGCCAACTGGTCGGGAGTCACGACTTTGTGCTCGCTTACATGGGTGGATGGGTGAGTTTAGCGTTGTAGGTGTTGGAGTCTCGAAATCATTCAGAGTCCAGTGTGAACCCAGATCATGGGTTTTAAAGATCCTTATGACTGTGCCCTAAGCCTTAATTGGTTGGGAGTCATCGGTAGATCCCCGTTACATGGACTTTGGTGAGGTCGATTCCTCAGCATTGCACCCCTACAACACAAAAAGAGTTGTGGAATAAGAGTGGGTCCTGATCTATTTAGGTTGGTTAGTATCCTAAGTGTAGGTAGTAGCTTGGTTGGGGGAGAGTGCCTGCTAGCTTATCATGAGAACTGATCAAAAACACTTAGGTTTTGGTGGAAGCTCGTTGATTCACCAAGAAGGGAGGCTCTTTTGATAATTAATTTTGTATAGCATTCATTCTCTCGAGATAGTTATTAGGCAAGGGTTTAAAGGATTCTCATCGAGGGTTAGCATTACCTATCCACAACCTGAAATATAATACCATTTTCGTGAACATTATTTTGTTATCGTTTTGTATGCTCTCTTCTTTCTTTCTTTCATTTAAGGGACTAGCAATGTGCAGGTTGGGGGTGTGATGAGTACCTAAAAAGTGCTATTTTGAACCCTATTTATTATAGGTTTTGAGTGCTTTTTGTGTACTAATCATTCTAATTAACCCGATTTGCACATTAAGGTCCCTACTATTCTACTGATCGCATTTTGTGGCTAATTTTGTAGTTTTTGCATGCTATTTTGGCCAAAATTATCGAGTCAATTCAAACACGAAGAACCCGAGTTGAACTCATCGTTGCAGATCAAATCCTAGAAGGAAAGAAGAGCAAAAAGTGAAGAACAATGGACCACCAAGTAGAATGCTTTTCCCGCAGCACTGCCTATGCCTCCAACCAAAGACTATTCATCCCAGAACCACTATTCTCCTGCTATTTCATGCTTTTGTTGTTTTTGTTGCAATTTTTTGCTTCTTCCCATTTTGTCCTTGTAATAGCTTTAGTTTCCCGGGGCTTTTTTTGTAATTTACCTTTGCTCGAGCGCATATGTCGGAGTCAAGGTCTCAGAACAATGAGAATCACTTCGCACAAATTCTGGGGGAAAAGCTTTCAGCTCTCCCGTTTTCTGCTTCATTTTCTCTCCTAGTCTCTCATTTTCTTTCCACTTTCTCACTAGCCAAACACCCTCCGAGGATGACAACTCGGAGGATGAGCGGCTAGAACCTCTTTCTCCTTGAAGAAGAAGGCTACTGGGTGCCGGATCTTGAGGCAGGCTGAGGTGTTCCATGATTTTGAGTCTCCTTGAATGGTTATTACTTGGTAATCTTTTGGGCTCATTGGATGCTTAATGTTAGATCCATTGATGTTTGTTAGTTATCATTTATGATCCATTGTGAGGTGAGTCAAGGTGATTTGTGTTTTAATGACCAAGGGCACTGATGGCCAGTGGATGCCGTTTTTTCAAAGGATAATTATTAAGGGTTAGGTTTTATAGCTAAATGAAGATCCGGTTCGGGAGATGACTATATGTCATCCTCCCCAATGCGAGGAAAGGACCCCGAAACCCCTCGCCTGTCTCTAGGAATCCAACCCCAGTGGCCTAACACTTCAAGGGATTCTATTTTACATTTTAACTTGTTTTTATTTTCAATTTGAAACCCCAAAACCTCACTATTTTTATCAAACCTGAAAATCCAAATTTAATTCACCAAATTGAACCTCACTGTTAGTCATTTGTGCAAAGAAAACCCATCCTTGAGTTCAACCCTTAGAATCGCTTATACTCGCAGCAGTTTTGCTACTAGCAAAGAGGGAGGAATTTAGGATATAAATATTGTTGATTTCGGATCACCCTACTGTGGCACGAATCAGTGTGTGTGCATGGATATGGTCATTCATCATCAATGTTGATGAATGGGTAGTGAGCTCGTACTTTGGACGACGTCCAATAGATGTCTCATGATTTAAAACATAAAAATAAATATAAATAATGTGTGTTGGGCGGAGCAAGAAGGGGACCGTTAACCCCCTCAGGTGAAAAGCCTGGAACATGGGTGTAAGAGACCCGCGGTGTGATCCGGTAAAAGCGGCGTAACATGGGTGTGAGACTCGCGCGATGATCCGAAAAGTTATGTTGCCCAAAGAAAACACACGGTCAGCGTTTATCACATAGACTTGCTGTGTGATAGAGTCGGACTCGAGATCGCTGCCCAAGAAGCACCACATCGTACTGTGAGCCGATGAGGGCTCGATACATGGGTCATTGATAATACCAGTGACGGTTTTCACACTTGGCATATGCATGTGTGAGGGAGTCGATGAGTGACTCGGGATTTGGGCATGATGACATTTCATGCATGACATATGACATTCATGTAGACATTTTACTTGGATGTGTGTTTGTTGTGTGACCATTGTATGTGCACTTAGATGGGGAGTAACCCTTGTAGGAGTCATTCTCTATTGGGCTTTGCTCACCTCGTCGTGGCACCCCCTTTCAGTACAGGTCCGGTGCAGGCGTCTAACCCGCATAGGGGACCGCATGAGGGATAAGAGCCGGATGCTGCTTTGTTTTATTTTGTTTTTGTCTTGTATTATATTCGAGCAAAACCAAAACATGTATACCTTTTTGTTGTATAAAATGACTGTTAAATGGATTGTTGGTTAAATAGTCTATCATATATTTTTGTCTATTTGTGAATTAAATATGCAGGAATGGGTCTCAATATATGAGACAAATGAGTGTGATATCGGGACACCAGATATTTACAAATTTCCGCAAGTTGACGGGTTGTCAACAAGATCCCCAAGATAGGGGTGTCACAATGGATAAGAGGATAAGGTGTTATCAAAGAGAGGCAATGAGATAGTGACATGTGGTAAGGGAGGACAATCCTAATTTTGAATTACTGACCAAACTGATGGGAGGAAGAGAATGGGGCGAAAGAGCTGGGAGAGGGAAAGGCAGGGAGGCAAGAATTTCCTCTAGAATTTTCTCTCTAGAATTTTCGGCGATCGGACCGTCGGTTTCTATCAGAACAAGAGGCGAAGTTCTTTCATGTGACGAGAGCTTCGCATAGAGACCAGAATCCAAGTTTTTCGACAAACTCTAAGAAGTAGGGGTTTTTCTTTTACTCGGTTTAATTCTTGTTTAAGAGCCATTCAAATGGTTGAGGTGTTTGGGGCTGAATCGGCCATGCATTTCAGTTCCAAAGATTTGAGATTGAATGCTGGACTTTGGGATGCCAGATAGTCCTGAGCCGCTTTTATTGGGCCCGACCGAAATTCCAAGACCGGGTCCCGAGTCAGATTATGAGATCGATTTTCGCACCGTCCATGTGTACACAGGTGTAATGCTGCGCGAATAACATGTGTTCGTGTGGAAAATCATGTGGTTATATGCTCACTGAGGTATTAGCAAGGATTGCTTGATGATGTAATCACTATATTGTAGAAAGATATAATTTTTCACTTAATCATGAATGCTTGATGTATCAAACGGCATAATTGCATGTCATGTGCACAATAATATCGTCGAGCCTGGGTGTGTGGGTGTATGGTATCATATTCACCATTCTTGGTGAATGTGGTGAGCTCCTAAATGACAACATCCAAAATCGACTAATGATTGTATAAAACAAGAATAAATATAAATCATATGTGTTCGGGCAAGAAAGACGGGGTATAACACCCCCCCCCCCAGGTGAAAGACCCAAATTTATATGCGGTTAGATATGATCACAGGTGGTGAAAGCCCGTAAAAATGTTGGAAGGCGTACGACGATCCTACGGTGTGACCTCGAAAAATGACGTAGCCCATAAATAATACAAGGGATTTGGTAAAATTAAATAAATATTAGAGGTTTGTCTAAGGGGTTAAGTCAGTTGCGAAACGCCACGACTGGGTTTCACACCGCATTAGTATGTGTAAGGGAGCTCACAAGACTCGTTGTGGGCATGAGGAGTCTCATCTCATGCATGACATGTTATATTCCATTTATGATTCTATTTCTTCGTATGGAATGTGGTATGATGTGTGTGTGTTACTGTACGTGTACTTAGGTGGGGAGTAACCCTTGTAGGAACATTCATCTACTGGGCATTGCTCACCCCGTCGCGGGAAAATATTTTCAGGCACTGGAGGTACACCGGGGGATGGAGCGCATCCAAGACCTTAGTGGTGAAGAAAAAACCAGATTTGACTATGTTTTGTATTTTGTAAATTTTGGGTGGAAAGCCTAATTTTGTTATGTAAAAAGAACAGAGTTGTAATTAAACTCATTTCAATACATTTTGGCTAGTTTTCTAGGTTTCATGTTGTCTTGTAATAAAAAAGCTATTGTGTGTTGAGATTAGGGTGTATTGAAAGGAAAGAAAAATGGAGAATTAGAGGTGCGTATGACTGTGAGAGTGGCCATTACCCATTTTAGGTTCTCTCACGCGATGCAGAAATTTCGCCGTGATGTGGTTTCTCTAGCCCGTGGTCATGATAGGTTCTTCGCCGTGCGCACAACCCGGCCTAGGCGTGCGCGATGCATGCGATCGGTAGCTGGGACAGGCGCTGCGACAGAGCTTTCGCCTGCGGTCATAACAAGGATCTCCGCGGTCACGATAGGGTTCCTGTGCATACCGAGCGCCTGGCCGTGATAAAGGCTTTCCATCGCGATGTATATAGCTTTGCCCCGTGGCGAGACAAAAATTTTGTGTCGCGACAAGGTTTAGGGCTGGTGTAGGGTGCTTGGGTCGCGACAAGGGTCCCCTTGTATCACGACGGAATTTTCCCAAGGCTGGGTCATTCTTGTGGCGACAGAAGATTTTATGTCGCGACATGGTTTGCAAGGGTGGTGTTAAGTACAGAGTTTCCTCCCTCACGATCCACGCACCAGCCCGCAAGATACCACGTAGCGCTATACCACGCACGACATAAATTCCGGAAGTACGCGCGATGAGCGCGCGCGCACCAAATAAGTGCGGCCGCTGCGGTGTGACAAAGCCCGTGACGATCACGCACACATTGTGGGCATGACAGCAGGCACAACGCGCATGAAAGACTTGTCCAGTTACCAACAAAGGTAATCGTGGTCGCATACTTGGAGATACCGTTCATGTACACTCGCAGTCCCCGTGATTCGGGGGCATCATAGTTTGGTATCAGAGCATAGATATACAAATACCTAGGACTTGTTGGGCATGAGTTTAGATCATGCATGCATTTTTACATTTTCATGGTGTGTTACTTGATTGTGATTGCTTGAATTATATACATGGTAGATTGTATATGAACACTCGGGGTTAGAAACATCATAACCTTAAGGGTTCGGAAAAACAAACTGAATATGATGAAATGTAGTAGTAATGGCATATGCACTACTAATTGAAAAAAAAAAATTTCTCTAAACTGCCATTTGATATGTGTAGATGGCAAGTCAAGGAAGAGGACGTAGAGGTCGTCCACGAAGTGTTAGCCAGGCACCACCTATTTTTGACCAGTAGGCCTTTGTGGAGGTTATGAGTGTTGCAACTGCTACCATTACACAAGCTAGTGCAGCTGGGGGTTAAGGAGGGCCAAGTAACCTCCAACGGTTTATAGCGCATCATCCTCCGACATTCATCGGGGGAGGGAATCCAATGGTACCTAATATTGGTTCCGTCAGTTAGAGAGGATTTTGGAGGCTATGGAAATTACCTCCGATGCTACGAGGATCCGACTAGCCACATTTTGACTAGAGGGCAAATCCCATCCCATATATGGTGGGATTAGGTCAAGGTCTCACGGGATCCGGAGACGATGACATGGGGAGAGTTATGAGAACTCTTCATGGAGAAGTTTTTCCCAGCATCTGCTAGGCATGCAAAAGCTTGGGAGTTCCTTGAGCTGAAGCAAGGGAACATGACTTTGCTCGAGTACGTAGCCAAGTTCACAGAGTTGGCACATTTCGGGGACGACTATGTGGCCACGGATATGGCCAAGGTGAGGAAGTTTAATGGTGGTATGAAGTTGTCCATCTAGGGCAAGATTGTAGGATTCTTCCTATAAGACATGGACTGTGGGACCCCTTTCCCGGCCGACCCGTTTGGGCGGATCCGAACCAAGTCTGGGATGCCCTATTATCACTCAATCACTCAAAATCATATCATTGTGGAAGCGATTACAAAATTAGGCAAGCCCATAAACATTTACATTTAACAAAATACATTTACAATGAAGGCATCCAAGCCTTTTCAAAATTATTTACAAAAATAGATGTTCAGAGTTCAAATTGTTTTTACAAAATATTAATATCCAAAAGAAAACATGAAATGAATGCACATGTCAGAGCATACTCCAAAATTTCATTTTTTATGACTCGACGTTCGATTCAGTCCGTCGATCACCATCTATCACTCGCACTGCCGTAAATAACACGCTTAAGCATTTCATGCTTAGTGGTTCTATACAAATCCATTCCTCGCTCGCCTTAAATCAAATCATGCAATTTTAACAATTCAAAATTTCAAATCCTTATGGACGATCAATGCAAATACAATACATATACTTGTTTTATATACAATCAGTTATGGTTCATTGATCATCCCAAAAATACACTTTCATATTCAATATTTCGCAATCTCAAATCAATTCAATTATGCTCACAAATTCAATTCAATTCTACAATTCAATTCAGTTATGCAAATCAATTCAGTTATGCAAATCAATTCAGCTATGCTAATCAATTTAGTTATGCCCTTAACGAATTTAACCTATAGTTCGGAGCATACAGGATATCGTAGTCACGGTGACGGTCCTACTGGCCGCAGCGTCGGGAGTCAACTGTTTATAACACGCACGTCCCGCTTGGGCTGCTGACCCGGTTATAAACAATCAATTAGTGAACACTACCGATACTGCCCTACCGGGCTACCGATGAGCTTAAAAGTCATCTATTTAGTCCATTTTTCTGCTTTCATTTTCATCTAGAAATGAATAATTAATATACGTAAATATGAAGAAACTCACCAAATTGTTATTAGCAGGAAGAGAGAAAGAAAATAGAAAAATACAGCAATAAGTGGAATAGTAAAATAATGGCGAGCAGAATGGCAAGAACTGGCCGATTCATCGATGCGCTGGTCGACATAAATAAATTCTCGAGGTCGCACACCAAAAGCAATTAGCGAATTTACGTGTGGCGACAAGAAGTACAGTCAGCACTGAAGGGTAATCGAGCTGAGAACGACGCCACGACAGCATTCGAGGTCGCTACAACAATTGATGTCGCGGACGAGGATAAAGAGGTCGCGATAAATGTAAAAACACCTTTTAAACTATGAGAGGTCTGACCGATGAAGTTACCGAACTTAAGTCGATGTCACGACGTGAGATTGATGTCGCAGATTGATGATGTCACGACAAGAGGCCGGGTTACGAAATCTAAAGACCAGTTGAAATCTGCAAATGATGTGACAAGATGTCGCGACAAGAGATTGATGTCGCGACATCAGGAACCATCAGATGAAAGCCGAAGGGAAATGAATCGGGCCGCTACGACAAGAGGGCGGTCACGAAGATCAAAAGCCATCAAGTGAAGATTGTGGCCGGAAGCCGATGTCGCGACATAAGATCGGTCGCGACATGACTCCGCCTAGCTTGAAGGTGAAGTTTCGCGAAAGTGAGGTCGCCGGCAAGATATCGATGTCGCGGACAATCAGAACGATCAGATCAAAGCCGCAGCAGCGAAGGCTCGCCAAGATCAATTCGATGTCGCTACAACAGGAGCGACCGCCAGTTACGCTTTTTCTTAAGACGGCGTCGCGGATGTGAGATCGATGTCGCGAAGATCCAAGATCACCAAAGATCAGATGACTTGAGCTTAGGTCACGACAAGATATAGACGTCGCGACATCAGGAGAGGTGAAATTGAGACCAGCCAAGACGTGAGAAGATGTCACGACTAGATATAGAGGTCGCGACATCATGAATGACCAAATCAAGGTAACATGGAGTAAGTTGATGTCGCGACATCATGACAACTAGTGGAAGGGTGCAGGAGACTTGAGCCCATGTCGCGACAACATCCTGATGTCGCGACATCAGGAACAAACCATTGAAGACTGCAAAGGACTAGAATGGATGTCGCGACAAGGCCATGATGTCGCGACATCACAAGCGATCAACTGAAACCTACAAGGGCATAAGATTCGT
This sequence comes from Tetrastigma voinierianum, assembly GCA_016808115.1. NCBI lineage: Eukaryota > Viridiplantae > Streptophyta > Magnoliopsida > Vitales > Vitaceae > Tetrastigma > Tetrastigma voinierianum. The sequence continues at coordinate 729,066 of JAEQBH010001319.1, forward strand.
GTCGTGACAAATATGAACTAAATTATAGGAAGCGTAATCCTTTATCAATGTCGCGACATGAGTTCAAGTCGCTAATAAAGAGAAGTGAGGACGGAACTGGAGCAGTAACCTGGGCCTCGCTACTCTAAAATCCACAGCAGTCTACATTGGGATTAGAGCCCAATTGAGGAACCCTATAAATACGCAGCTATCCAACTCATTCAAAGGCTGGCGCTACGTGTATTTAGAGGTCCGATTGCTGAAAGCTCATTTTCTTTATTTTTTTCTTTTATTTTCTTTATTTTTTCTTTATTTTCGCTATTTGTAATGCATTGTTTATCGTGATTTTTTCTTTTCTTTCCTTTTCGCTTTGTTTTACTTGGATCTGAATGTTATCGCGGAGTCAAGCCTACCGCCGAAATCAATTTCCTTTCAATTACTACCGACCTATGGAATTTCGCACAAATTCAAATTCAATCGTTCACATTTGCGCCATTCGTATGGATCAGAGTGAATGCCAGATCGCGGTGATTCGGTAATTGAGGAATCCAAATTTTCCATTAAGTGAATATGATAGTCACTTATCTTCTCAGAGATTGTTTACAAGAACTTGTTAATTTCGCTTAATGAATTTATTTCGGTTGGGTTTATTGTCTCAGGATCCGAATATCGCAGATACCCGTTAAGATTTAAGGCCATTGCCTCGACATTTCAAGGAGGTCCTCCGAGTGACACAGGAAGACATTCCCGAGAGTAATGTACATTTCTTCAAGGTATACTAACCTCGCTATTAGGGATCTTATGATTTGTAAGTTCACTTAGATAAATCCTTCTTCTCACTCAAATCAAGAACGAGAGTCAATGAGTTATCTATTTTAAACAAGCAAAGAGTTCAATTCCTAATCTCGGATAGTGAGGATTTAATCCCGCGTTAGCCGCGGATTCAATCAAGGAAAGGTCGATCTATTCTAATTTCGAGGAGTGCCAACTGAAGTTGTATATCCTCGTTTGACCGATAACTCAGGGAGCTAAGGTTTATACCATAAAATGGGTATGAAGTATTGAAAAGAAAATATCCAGATTATGAAGTCTTTTTTAAAAGTAGTTATCTAATCAGATTCGAGAGAATCAGTCATAAATTAGATAATGAAATGTGGAGGTGGAGAGATCCAAATTCGCACTACAACGCCGATGCATTTTGAACCGGAATTAATCAAGAAATTTTATCAGAGTAACTACAGAATTGGATAGTTCACTACACCGCTCTCTTTGATGTCTTTGCGATAATTGTTCGTAATTCATTTCTTGTTATAGAACTTAGTTTACCTTCATTTATTTTATTTCTGTTTATTCTAATTTCATTCTTCATGCTTAGTTATTTCCCGCCTTTACGTCGAACACTACTATCATTTTGTGGTCCAAATAGTATGGAAATTGAGTAGTCGTGGTAGTTGATGATTTAAAATTCGGAGATCTCCGTGCAGGGATCGAGTATCCGACTTAAATCCATTTTATTACTATCGACTCGTGCACTCGGGCACATCGACTCAAAACCAACTTTGAAAAAATGATTTACTCAAGAGATTGGTGGTTTATATAATATAATTCGCACGCATAACTACGTATTGAAATGCGCAACACGCTTTGGCCTTAACAAGTTTTGGTCACACTGTCGATTGTGACAATAGTCCTTTGGTAATAGTGTCATAAATTTGTATATGTGTTTTGGTCATTTAACAAGTTTTATGGCGCCGCTGTCGGGATCGTAAAGAATTTAAGTAAATCAATATTCGTATGAAAGAAGGAAATACTAATTTGGACAACTTTTAAAAAAAAAAAAAAAAAAAGAATATGAACAAAAATAGATTTTCGCTAAAGGGTTCGGCCACTACTAACCTTTAACCGAAACACATTGAATATTTATGATGATTTGACTAACTTATTAATGGAAGTGTTTTGCTTTAAAACTTTGATGCATAGGAAACAAAACACCGATCCGATTCCAAATGACATTAAATAGAAAGACGCCGTAAGTTCGGTGAAAAGACCAAGAAGGCAAGAAACTCAACCATGGAAGAAGAAAGCGCGATCGCCAAATACATACGTATGAGGCTAGAAGGCCTCCAACACCGATACAATGGAGGATTTCGGAGACCAATTGAGGCAGAGGCAACATTACCGCCGATCGGGACAAATTTCTCATATTGATGCTAATAATTTTGAACTGAAGCAAGATCGACATAATGGTCCAAAGAAGACGGCCATCGGTCATCCTAATCAAGATCCAAACGAACACCGAAGATTCCTCAGATGGCTAATACTGTCGAATGGGTGAGACCCGTGTCATAAATGCACTCTATTCCCATTCTCCTTAAGAGATACAGCGAGCTACATGGTATGAATCATTACCATATGGTTCCGTTGATACTGGGAGGAGTTAGCCGAGGCCTACTTGTAGATCTCTTTCCGTACTCTAACCACGTAAAGGAGAGAAATCATTGTGTTCCAAACAGGGGAAGATGATGAAAGTCAGATGTAGCTCGGGAAAGATTCAAACGGTTGTCGAAGATGTCCAATGCATGGGATGATCTGAAGACTCAAATGGACATTGTATATCATGCCATGAATGATATATCAAAAGGGATCATTGATGCTTCATGCTGTGGAGCATTCAAAAGAAAGGCCAAGAGGCAAGGGAGCCGATTGAAGATCTCGGCTGTCGTAACATGAAAACCCTTCCCGAAATCAAGAGGAAACAACAGAGGAAAGTGGAATCATGGAGTCGAAGATGACAGCCATGGAGGCCAGCCGGGATGCCATTATAATGTGTTAGACAAGCAAGAAAGAAAGACACACACCGCTCGCGAAATAGGAGCAATCGGGGTGAGTTAATGACTGAAGTGTCGAGAGGGTAAATCAAGAATTCTATGAGGTCGCAGAGGTCAATTATGGGCGAGCCAAGAGCTTATCATTTTAAACTCCAATCCTAACCTTCCAAAGACATTATCACCCGAAGACTCAGAACCATGAGAACTTCGTACGGTGGAGGGGCTTCTCAAGGCCAAAGGCAGGACGCCTCATCATCAAGGGTATCGCCAGCCTACCTAGGTTCCAAAGAAGAAGGGAATGCATAGAAATGAGCACAGAATGAATACTGTATGAGGAGGGCCTCAATTTTTCGAGGAATTAGATGCCGTAGCTGTATTGGGACAATAAAAGCTGTTGAACCTTCATGAACAAAATTTGGAGAAACTGCGCTACCGCTACCAATTCTCAAATTTTTTTAACACTACCAATGCATCCCCCCCAAGAACCCGGGAGACACAAGTAGTGGCGGGGCCAGCCTCTAACCCCGCAAAGCCAAAGAGGAAGATGCCTTCCCAAGGATACAAGGAAGAACCCAAAAGACCGGTATGGCCGGCAGCCTTAGAGCCAGCGGAGTTAGGAAGAGAGGAAAAGAAAAGATGACAAAGAACAAAGAAGTGGCACACCGTAAGGGGAAGAGACAATGGAGAATGATAAAGAAGGAGTAGAAAAGAAGAACATCCAAGGATCAAAGCTCGGGCAAATTCCATTTCCACAAAGACCGCAAATCAAAGATGGAGGAGCAACTTGCAAGGTTTCGAACTTTCCGTAAGCTAGAAATCGCATGCCTTTATCGATGGTGACTCAGATGCCACTTTATGCAAAATTTCGAAGGACATACCGAGCAAGAAAAGAAAAATAGTGTAAGAAGGAATAGTGAATCTCACCGCTACTGCAGCTACAGCAATTAGAAAGAACTACCAAGAAAGATGAAAGACCTGCAGTTTTTACAATTCCTCAGCGATTGTCGGGAGGACCGAATTCCGTGAAGCTCTCTGTGACTCAGAGCTAAAAGACATCCGATGCCTCTCTCGTTGCCAAGAAATTAAGTTTGGGGGAGCTTACTCCCACAACTGTTACTCTACAAATGGCAGACTGATCGATGGTGAAACCAGAAGGGGTCATTGAAGATGTTTTGGTCACTGCAAAGTTTGTATTCCCAAAGAGACTTCATCATTCGACATGGAAGAAGATTCACGAGTGCCTCACTATTGTGAAGACCATTCCTAGCTATCGAGCCGCCCGATCGACATGCGTAAAGGAGTTCTTATCTTCGAGGGTCGAGAAGAAGTCGCTTACATTTAACCTTTGATCATGCATGACAAATATAGATAGTGGACACAAGGTTGCAATGTAGTTGATTTTGTCTCTACTTCCAACTCGATGTTATAAATGATTGTAACACTCAGCTTTTTATCAATGAAAAGAGATGAATTTCCAAAGATACCCGAAGATGTCTATTCAATTTCCATACATAGCCATTCTATAGAAACTCGTGTTGAACTTGAAGCACAAATTAAAAGATAATGGGGAAAATAGTGAAAAGAGAAAATCATCAAGAGATCACATTTGGGCGGGCTAGTTTTGAAAAGAGTTGCCATGTCATTTAAAGTACGTCACTTAGAATTACCAAGAAAAACCGCTGATTATTTCAGCCGACTCGATCGAGGAACAAAGATCGCTGAAAATATTAAGGAAGCATAAGGAATCTTTAGCTTGGTCCATTGAGGAACTGAAGGGTATTAGTCCAACAAATAAGATGCATAAGATTCTCGCTCGAAGAGACTTCAAACCATCCGTAACATCAAAGAAGCATCAATCCATGATGAAAGAAGTAGCCGAAAGGAGGTACTAAATCATTGAACGCCGGTTTTATCTACGCTTATTTCGTAGATATAGTCCTGGGTGAGCCCACCATGGTTCCAAAGAAAGCGAGGGTTTCATCGTGGATCGTAAATGGAAAAATGAATTGATTCCAACAAGAATGTAAAGGGATGGATGGAGGGTATGTATTGATTACAGGAAGTTGAATACAAAGAAACTTAAAAGATCATTTTCCCTTTTGCCTTTCATTGATCAAATGTTGATAGGGTTAGCAGACACCCTCACTTTTGTTTTGGATGGGCATCAAAAGTACAATCGCATTGCTATTGCACTGCAGGATCAAGAGAAGACCACGCTCACATGCCCTTATGTACTTTGCCTTTAGAAGGATGCCATTTGGGTTATGTAATGCTCCAGCTACATTCCGGTGCAGGTGCATGATGTCTATTTCGCATTTGGTTGAAGAAGTGGATGGATTTTCATGGATGATTTTATATCAGGTATGGATCCAAATTTTGATCAATGTTTAAACAATCGAAACAAGATTTCCAAAGATGCCAAGACAAACAGCTGAAGATCGAATTGGGAGAAATGCCATTTTATGGTAACAAGGTATCGTTTTCGGGGCATGGGATCACTCTCGCTAATGGACTAGAAGGACTACCCAAAGTATCCATTATCAAGACTCTTGCACCACCTATCATGCGAAAAGAGTAAGAAGTTTCAACATGTCAGATTTTACAGAGATTCATCAAGGACTTTCAAAATAGCCACTCACTATGACATCGAAAAGGATACAAGGTTCAATTTTGATGATTCTGCGTGAAGGATGCTTTTGATGAAATCAAGATCGATTGGTACAGCACTAATAGTCACACTGTAATGGGAATCGTGGATTCAAATAATGTGTATGCGATTTTGCCATGGGAGCCGTGGTTTGGGCAAAGAAAGGAGAAAGTATTCAGTGGTCATATACTATGCTAGTAAGACTTTCACGACAAGAGAACTACTCAACAACTCCGAAAAGGCTAGAGATGCTAGCTAGCATTTGCTTGTGAAAATTTAGGCAATACATTTTCGGGATCCCATGTGGTAATTCACGTATCATGCAAGAATCAAATACTTGATGTCGGTGTGCTGGAAGCCAAGCCAAGATTGAGCAGATGGGTGTCAGGCCAAGGTAAGAGTTTGATTTGGAAATAAAGGATAAAAAGGGCTGTGACAATGTGATAGCCGACCACCTGTCCAGAGTAGAAAGAAACAATGATGAAGAAGACAATGTGCAGTTAACAGAGAACTTCCCAGATGAGCAATTGTTTAAGGTTTCCTTCCAACTTCCATGGTATGCTGATATTGTGAATTATCCGCCAGGAGTGTAATGCTCTTCGTAGACCAACCAATACCAACAACGTAAGAGGGAAACTCGAATCGATAGCGTATATTATATCGGGGATGACCTAATTATTATTCAAGAGAGGTATCGACATGATAATAAGAAGATGCGTCGCATAAGAACAAGGCAACATTTTAAATGAATGCCATGCATCACCATATGGGACACTTTTCAGAGAAAGAACAATTTCACAAGATACTCCAATCGTGGTTTTATTGGCCCACTATCTTCTCGTAGATCGTGCGCACGGGTGAAATTGTGTGGATCGATACAAAGGATTGGAAATACAAGAAATAGGAATGAAATGCCCCTAAAAGGTATTATGGTGATACAAATTTTTGATGTTTGGGGAATAGATTTTATGGGACTTTTCCTTACCATCATTTGAAATATTTATATACCGCTGCTAGTGATTACGTCTCCAAACTGGTGGAAGCTTGGCCCGAGAATGATGCTAACATGGGCTGTGAGTTTCTTGCAAAAAGAATATTTTGAGCAGGTTTAAACCCTGCAACCATTATTAGTGTGATGGGGGAACCCATTTTGGTAACAAAATATTTGCAAAACTCAGCAGACATGGGATCAAGCATATAATGAGTTTAGCTATCATCCCCGCACTAAACGGACAAGCGTAAATTTCCAATAGTGGAGATCAAAAGAATACTTGAGCACCTGAGCTCAAGCAGAAGGATTGGTCTTCCAAACTTGATGATGCACTTTTGGGCCTACAGGATCGCATACAAAAACTCCCATTGAATGTCCCCATACGTAGTCAAGGCAAACCATGTCATCTACCTCGAATTGGGACACAAGGCAACACAAATATCAAGAAGCAAACTGATTTTAAGGTCAGCAGAAAGGAAGAGACTCCGCCTCCAACCGGTCTCGAACTGGAAGAACTGAGAAATGAAGCTTATGACAATGTTCGGCATACAAAGATAAGACAAAGAAATGGCATGATCGTGAGAATCTTGAGAAAAGAGTTCAACAGGGGAACAAAGTTCTCGCGGTTAACTAGATCGAAATTATTTCCGTGGAAATTAAATCCACCTGAGCGGGCTACAATGCGAGTATCAAGTAATTACACGGAGCAAGGACACTCGAAGACTAAGCATCGTGAAGAATTCAAGGTCAATGGACAAAGGTTAAAGCATTATCTCAATTGTGGAGGAGGAAGAAGAACTCCAACCGGTTCTTAAGGAAAAGGAGAAGAAGTACCACAACAAAGAAGTCTGCCTAAGGACTCAAAACTCGAGCAAATAATGGGAGGCAAACCCAGAGGATTTCAATGCTGATTTTAAATTTTGAATTATTTCTTTTCTTTTAGTTGCTGATGAATTAAGTCGAATTTGTTTTCTAGAAGGATAGATTTAAATTTTTTTTATTTAGAAATTGATTGTATTTTAACTAGAATCTTCTGGATTATTGTAGTGATCTTCTGCAAGGGTTCAAGACATGAATAGCAAGCAAAACTATAAAAAATGATTCCAAGAACTTGCAGGAGTCGCAACATGAGAAAAAGGGGGAGAACTCTCTCTTTTAACCAAACTCGTGAAGTTATGATTGAACTAATTGTTAAATCAAGGTTCGAAATATACTGATAGATGTTTAAATGTAAGAAACAATAACAAAATTCAAAGTTTGAATCTACTAATTAAAGGCTAGGGTCACAACAGAAGGGTTATACGCACATTAGCTAATGTCCATACATAACATCACGTCGTGACCGCTTTGTAAAGAAATGCGAAGTGGGTAGTAAGGAAAGGGAGATTCATGTCGCGACACCACCGTGATTCGCGATGCTGAATTCAAGTTTCAAATTTGAGAAGGAATTTCGCCACATCTAATAATTCCCGAATCTGCATACGTCGCGACATCCCGGTATGTCGCGACATAAAATGCGACACATGCCAACTACTCATTCCAAAAAGCCCTAAATCAATGATCTCAAATGAAAGGAGGCGGAATTGAAGCTTCGCACAAGTCATAAATGAAGCATTAATTCAGCCACGAACATTGATTGAATTGCAAACTGGATACTATCTCATTCACTCCAAACCATAATTATTCGCCGTCTTCCCTCCGAATCTCAACCTCCGGTGGTCCCCAAGAGCCCCAACCTTCGTAAAAGCCTTGCTTCCAATGGCTGAAATTCTAACACCCGGTCCCTAACTCGACGACAATGAGGGAAACACCAACAATCGTAAGAAGAAGAAACCCACCATGAGAACAATAGATGAGATTCACTGAAGAACAAGCAGAGAGATTTATCGAAGCACCCAAGCTCCGGATTTCTCAAGAAAGGGCGTAAAGGGAAAGGGAAAAAGGAGAGAGAAGAAGAAGTAGAAGATTTCGTCGATGAAGCTTATTCCCGCTGGAAGAAGTATTACGCTAACAAGGGTTTGTTACAGAGAGAGATTCAAACTCAGTGACTCCTTTCTCTCAAGGAGATGATAGAAATCGTAGAGGATGGGAGAGTCTTTGCTGCACTAAAGGCAGGTGATAGGCAAAGACCGGGTGAGAGAGTTTATCTCACATGGTAGGGAAGGAAGGATGGTTGTTTTGTTAGAGGAGTCCGGGTCTCATACGGCTTAAGGCCATCAACGAAGCCTATGGCATGACAACGCACAAGCATGGCTCCAAATTCAAGAAAATTTGAAAAGCCGAATCTTGTGAAAGATTGCCGAGAAGCTCACCGATGGAAGGCCAGCTAGACCGTGAAGAAGGAAAGCCAAGAACTCGAATGGGGAGCCTTACTGGCTAGCAAAGGTATGGTTTTACTTCCCGCGTCCCATGGTTCAACAAGACATTTATGCACAAAGAGAGAACAAGAAGCCGTACTCAACAGATGCCATACTAAAGGTGGATACAAGATCAATATAGGGAGTTATCATTGAGAACTCATCATGAGATATCATGAAGGAAACAAAGAGGTTCAAGCTCACCCGAAGAACAATCACGCTCTTGCTCGGGCGTCGGGAGTGGTGCTGAGCCAGGAGTCGCAGTCCTAAGAGCTTACCCCCTCCTTCGACAGAGTTAGTAAGTGACCAAGAAATCGTAGAGGAAAAGGGAAAGCCGGGGTAGAGAAACGAGGTGAAACCTGTCGAAAAACTGCAAGGAGACCCAGAGGGCCACTCGATCAAGGAGCAGCAGTTGACCCAAAGGACATCACCCGACCACAACAATGATTACATGTTTCAGATAATGAAGTATGTGATGAAGATACCCCAATAGACTTCCATCCCTGCCGCTCCTATCCTCAGACAAAACAGGAATTTCAACACTGAAAGCTCAAGAGGAGCACAAGAGGACAATTCACTCTGGAAGCCTCTCAATTTTGATGCAAAAGAATAGAAGAAAGAGAGAAGGAATGGAACCTAAAGTGTGAATTCGTAGCATGTATGAAAAGAATTGAAAAGAAGAGACCAACAAAGGGGAAGAAGAACTAAATGTAAAAGCAAAGGGAGCATGAGGTGGAGATCCAAAGAAGAGAACAACAAAGGGAAGGGAAGAACCGAATGTAAGAAGAGGAACGTATGGGGAAATGTTGAAGCAAGAAGGAGAGAGTTCAAGAGAGAAATGAAGGAAAGAGATCAAGATCTTTTTATCAAACTCAAATCGAGTCATGAAGCTTCTATAAGCAATGGATCGAGATGCTCAACTCCTAGCATCAGCAGAGGAAAAGAGATAAGGAGCATGACACCAAATTTGGGGAGTATAAGAAGTGGGTTTCAAATTACTTATACAAATCTCTTGTTGCATGAGCCAGGAAAACAAACTCGAATGAGAGAGACAAAAAGCAATGGGAGGTTTAACTGGTGCGTATGAATACGTAGCACTAGATTTACTAACAAATAATCTTTTCTAAAATTCTTGAAGTCAAAGTGATGTAAATGGAGAAATTACACACACCGAATATTTGGGAAGAGACAAGGATGTAATTAACAAGAAAGTTGGATTCTAATGAGATTGTCATTGAAGAACAAACAGAGGGAAACTAAGAATTTAGTAAGAAAGAAGGGAAAATGAAGTTCCCTTCAATTCCTGTTTCATTTGAATAATTTTAGACCTAGATCCCCCGAGCATTTTTGCCACCTTGTCCAAAAAGAAGAAATAGACCTTCTCCTTTACCTAACCTTTCACTCATCCTCCTCCCGTATCGTATCCAATGCTGAAAATCAATCGTAAATAAAATGAGAAAGTTAATGGAATTGTTGTGCACTATTTTGCATTTGATTGTTCAATGTTAGGTTGCTTTGTGGTTGGAATGATTAGGAAATTAAAGTAGGAAATAGTTCGTAATAAAACTCGCGAGAGGACATTATCTTAACTGAATGGCGCAGAGTAGAGTAAGCTGAAATTATGAGGGAAAATTGCGTATCAAGGACAAAAATGCATCTAGTTTAATTGAAAACAAGGTAAAAAATTACTTATATTTAACCGAGCAAGTCCGCATTAGAGGAAGGTGAATATAAATGCATGGAACAAACATATTTTTTGAGTTTGTAAGAACAGAATCAAGGAACCTCGTTGAATATCAATTAACTTAACTACCTATAAATAAAAATGGGTCAAGATTATTCTTATAGTTAGTCACACTGATAAACTTATTCTAGAATTTGTTAGATTATTGATTTATGGAAATCCTAGGTGATTCAAATTTTGATAAAGAGATGATACGGTGCCATTCTGATAGTTTGAGCCATGCTAGCTATCCCTATTCATATACGAGGCATACGCGAGTTCCGGTAAATTGAGCCAATGTCTATTTTTCAAAATAGACAGTTTGAACCTCAACTCATCTTAAGACATCAATCCTTCAAGAAAGAACCTCACATTACCTCCGTGAACGTTATAAAGAAAGAAATGAAGCTCGGAGCTTAATATTGGTGAACCCAAAAGGGAATGAAAAGAAAAGGCAAGGAGCGTAAAATGCGCTAAAAGAAGGCTTTCTAGGAAGTTTTATCTTGGTGGCCTAACTCTCAACAATTAAGTTCTGTGGGTGTTTCAACACCTAGTACCCATGCCATCCGGGTATGGGAGTTACTAACCCAAAGTTCGCTAAGAGTGTTAGAAGCCTAAAAAGTTAAAACACGGCACTATCCCTTAAAGGGTAGCAAAACTAAGGAATTCCTCGAAATTATAAGAGTAAAAACAGGAATACAAGCTCAAACTGTAAGAAACTATATATCCCCAAACATAAAGCTTGTGTTTACTAGAGAAACTATGCTGAAAGAAGGCGGTAAGAAAAGAGAAAATGTTCAGGTGATCTTAACCTAAAAATTCCTTCCATCTCTACCCATTAACCAAGCCTCACAATATAAGCCTAAAAGACCCGATTGATCCGGGAAGGCCAATTCACTCTGGCATTAGTGGAGATCATTATGAAAACAAGCCTATGGAATTTTGAAGAAAGGAAACAATCAAATTGTGAAGAACTTTTTAGGGAGTTAAATGACTACCATGAATTGAGAAAGGAATTTAATTCCTTATTCAACAGGATCCAATGAGTATATTGTTTGTAAAACAATTTCAAAATGATAGTTTGCATAACATAAAAGAGTAGAGACCAAAACCCTTTGAACTCATCTTCAAGCTAAATGTATTAAAATTTCTACATACCCCTTGGTGACTGCAATTAAAATTGAATGAACCGCAGAACAAATCAGCGTAAAAATGTCCCAAAATTATTTTGTTTGAGGACAAACAATTTTTCTTTTCTGGTTTCGAGGACAAGAAACTTAAGTTCAGGAGCCTGACGAGCTTAAAAGTCATCTATTTTTAGTCCATTTTTCTGCTCTATTTTCATCTGAAACAGAATAATTAATATACGTAAATATGAAGAAACTCACCAAATTTCTGTTGCCAGCGTGAAGAGAGAAAGAAAATAGAAAATACAAGAATAAGTGGAAGAAAAGCGCATTTAATGGGCAAGAGCGTAAATGAAAAGAAACGCTGATTCATTGATGCGCTTTTGGGGTTGACACAATAAATTCCGAGGTCGCGGACACCAAAAGAGAAATTCGCGAATTTGATGCGTAGCGGCCAAAGTAAGTACGTGCCGCAGCCTCTAAGGGTAATCGAGCTAAGAGAACGACGTCGCGACAAGATTCGAGGTCGCGATAAATACCGATGTCGTGGATTTGCGGATAAGAGGTCAAGCAACGGTAAACACCTTTAAACTGGCGAGGCTCGAATCGGGAGCGAAGCTACCGGAACTTAAGTCGATGTGACGTGAGACTGATGTCGCGACATTGATGATGTCATCACGACAGCGAGGTCAAGTCACGAAATCTAAAGACCGCTTGAAATCGCGAAATGATGTGACAAGATGTCGCTGACAAGAGATTGATGTCGCGACATCGTGAAACCATCGATGAAAGCCGGCGGGAATGGAACCGGCCGCCACGATAAGAGGGCGGCGTCAATGGCTACATCAAAAGCCATCAAGTGAAGATCGCAAGTCGGAAGCTTCACGTCGCGACATAAGATCAAGTCGGCTAGACCTCGCCAGCTTAGCGCGCGGAAGTTTCGATAAAGTGAGGTCGGTTGAAGATATCGATGTCGTGACAATCAGGAACGACTAGATCAAAGCTGCAGTGTATAAAGCGATGTCGCGACAACAGGAGCGACCAGTTGAAGCTTACAGTTTCTTAAGACGATGTCGTGACAGGAGATTGATGTCGTGACATCCGAAGATCACCAAAGATCAAGAGATGACTCGAGCTTAGGTCACGACAAGATATAGACGTCGCGACATCAGGAGAGGTGAAATTGAGACCAGCCAAGACGTGAGAAGATGTCACGACTAGATATAGAGGTCGCGACATCATGAATGACCAAATCAAGGTAACATGGAGTAAGTTGATGTCAAGACGCGGAGGTCGAGCGCCCGACATCATGACAACTAGCGGGAAGGGTGCGCAGGAGATCAGCCCATGTCGCTGACAACATCCCGATGTCGCGACATCGTGAACAAACCATTGAAGATCGCAGCGACTAGAATGGATGTCGCTGACATAAGCCATGATGTCGCGACATCACAAGCGCATCAACCCGAAACCTACAAGGGCATAAGATCGTGTCGCGGACAAATACGAAACGAATGGGCTCATGTGAAGCGTAACTTTATCAATGTCGCGACATGAGTTCGGGGCGGTCGCTGACAAGAGAAGTGGAGACGGAATCGAGCAAAGAACTTGGGCCCGGCTACTCTAAAATCCACAAAGAGCTTCATCAGATTAGGGCCCAATTGAGGAACCCTATAAATACGCTAGCCTATCCAACTCATTCAGAAGCCATGCCAATGCGCATCGAGGTCTGGATTGCTGAAAGCTCATTTTCTTTATTTTTTTCTTTTATTTTCTTTTATTTTTTCTTTTTATTTTCGTCATTTTAGAACAGATTGTTTATCGTAATTTCTTTTCTTTCCTTTTTCGCTGCTTTGCCTGATCTCGAACGTTATCGCTGAGTCGCTCGAATGCCGAATCAATTTCAATTACTACTGGAACGTATGGCCTCTCACCAACAAATTCAATTGTTCCGCTTCCATTTGCACTATTCCTATGATCGAGGAATGTCAGACGTGTGATTCTGGTAATCGAGGAATCCAAATTCTTCCATTAAGTGAATATGATAGTCGAATTAATTCTTTCCCCGTAGATTGTTTACGAACTTGTTAATTTCTAGCTAATGAATTTATTTCTCGGTTTTGGGTTTATTGTCTTGGGATCTCGAATACGCTTTGTATACCCGTTAAGATTTGCGCTATCGTCTCCGATTCAAGGAGGTCCTCTGAGTGACACAAGGAAGACATTCCTGAGAGTAATGTACATTTCTTTGAAGGTATACTAACCTGCTATTAGGGATCTTATGAGCTTTGTAAGTTCACTTAGATAAATCCTCTTCTCACTTGAAATCAAGAACGAGTTGAATGAGTTATCTATTTAAACAAGCAAAGAGTTCACCTCAATTCGGATAGTGAGACTAATCCTGTTAGCCGTGGATCTAATCAAGGAAAGGTCGATCTATTCTAATTTCGAGGAAAAGCAATCTGGAAGTTGTATATCCTTGCTTGACCGATAACTTGGGAGCTAAGGTTTACAGTCCATAAAATGGGTATGAAGTATTGAAAAAGAAAAATATCCAGATTAAGGAAGTCTTTTTTTAAAAGTAGTTATCTAATTTCGTATTCGAGAGAATCGTGCTCATAAATTAGATAATGAAATGTGGAGTGTGGAGAGATCCACCGCACTACAACGCCTGGGCCGATTTTTTTGAAAACCGGAATTAATCAAGAAATTTTATCAGAGTAACTACAGAATTGATAGTTCACTACAAACTGCTTCTCTTGATGCGGTCTCTTTTATGATAATTGTTCGACCATTTCGTTATGTAACTTAGTTTTACCTTCATTTATTTTATTTCGCTTTATTCTAATTTTTATTCTCTTATGCTTAGTTATTTCTCACCTTTTACATCAACACTACTATCATTTTGTGGTCCAAATAGTATGGAAATTGAGTAGTCAGGGTAGTTGATTTAAAATTCTTGAGATCTCCGTGGGATCGAGACCGACTTAAATCCATTTTATTACTTGTCGACTGCACTTGCGTAATATCGTACCAAACCAACTTTGAAAAAAATGATTTTACTCTAAGAGATTGGTGGTTTATATAATATAATCTTGCATGCATAACTATTGCATAAATGTGCAACACGCTGTCTTAACAAATGCATCGACGGAGTGGACACATCAATACAATAGTTCACAATACCGCTTATTTGACCAGATTGGTATACTCAATCTATCCTTAATACGAACTAAACGGTTAACATCTCTATTAAGGCTCAAATCCTTATAGCAAGGTACAAGATAATATGTACATTTGTATAAATAGTTCAATTTCTCAATAGGTCATGCAATTTTCATATGCAAACATTTTACAATCAGTTTCTTCAAATCATTAAAACAATTCAATATGCTTTTCTTATGCATTTAGAACAAGTCTTTCAAATATTGATACAAGAATAGAAAAAATAGAACAAACATGCAAAAACTTGAAATCGAGGAATAGAAGCCTGTGAACAAACCAAAATCTTTGCACTTTGATTCCAACTCGAATCTCAATCTCGCTTTGGCTTTTCCTCCGGCCAGCCCCTATTCCAAAACCATTAAAGAACAATACTATTCGCGGCGTACTAGTAGTTTGGTTAGGATTGGATTTTCGAGTTTAATATGAGTTCCAATTCTCAACAAGCTATATATAGATGGATTCTCGACTAATGGGCTTTCCATAGAGTCTAAGAATACCCAAACCAGAGTTCGACGTAAGGAGTTATGTCCTTCCGAAGTTGGAGGTCATACGTAGTCACACCTAGCCGAGCTGACTCCGATTCCTGGGTGAAACTCGGTCTGACACCTCAATCTGACATCTTCTATCCTCCTCAGGCATATGAATGAATTATTGACTCAATGGGCTTTCCATAGAGTCCAAGAACACCCGAAACGGAGTTTGGACGAAGGAGTTATGACCTTCCAAAGTTGGAGGTCATATCGTGAGTCACACCCAAATTAGAAATGACCGAAACTGACCGAAATGACCTCGAATCGGCGTAACCGACCGACCCGGGTCGAGCTTGCCGACCTCGGTAAAAGGACCATAACTTGGTCTACAGAGGTCCAAATTGAAAAATTCAAAAGCCTAACATTAAGTTAATTGATGTGGCTACAATTTACCAGAAGGACTCACTACCAAATTCCCTTTATTTCTTACCTGTACCATTCCCATAATCCTGCCGACGCGCACTACCACAATGTATAAATTTCATGGTTTAAAATACAACCAAACATTCCCTCAAGGCAAGATAACCACCACACAACCCTTAGGTAGAAAATAACCAAAAAGTAGGGAGAAGACCTACCTTGAGTCGCTCTAAACCCGATTCCTGGGCCTCTACTTGCGTACTCGTCACTTTGAGAAGGACTTTTCCCTCTTGTTTCGGCCTGAGACCTATGGTTCGACTGAAAATCTAGAGAGAAGGTAGAGCCTCTCTCTCTAACTATCTTTTTCCCTTTTTCCTTTCTTTATGGATCACTTTAATCGTATTTTTAAAAAAGGAGGAAGCTTCCTCTCTCTTTCCCTACATGCCACATGTCATTTCCTTTGATTTTTTTTTCTTCTTTTCTTTATTTCTTTTTATATTTAGTCCCTCCATTTCTATTATTCTTCATTTAAGTCTCCTATTATTTTCCCTTACTCATTTATTTCTCCTAATTTCACTTAGACATATAACCATTTACAATTGACCCTTAGGTCCCCATTTTACAATTTCCATATATTTTCTTTTTCACTTGGGTTTATTTCCTCTGATTTAATAGTCATTTAATCAATATTCATCTAACAATTCTAGAAAATACCTGTTGGCCAAATTATACCCGGAATATAATAAATTTATTATAAAAATTCTAGGTATTTTAGGCGTTATATGGACTCTATGGTCAAGACGACCGTGGGCTATAGAGTAAAGAGATGTGATGATGCACGGCACCCGAGATGTGTCGGTGGCAAGAGGAAGGAGGACCGCCTTCTTCGTCTCGTGAAAGAAGTAGAAGGCTTCGTAGTTCATAAGGATTTCAGTGGATTCCGGTCGCGACCACTGTGGCCAAGGCCGTATCGTGGCTTCTAAATAATTAAGGCAGACGACATGTTATTTCTCGGGCGATTAGCCTGACATATGAAGTGGATCGTCTACGCAAGGATCCCAAGGTTTTGGGACAACCGGTCCCGCCCATCAATGGGACAAAGGACACACTTGTTCCTTCACCCTATTGCAAGCCGTAGGATCAGATCGATCCCAAAGTATGACATAGAGCCTCATACGCAGACGGCCGCAGAGACCAAGGCATGGGCTGAGGTTGAGGGAGTGGGCCTGGCTGTGCTAGGACTTTAGGGACCTAGGGACATGTCTACACCATCGTACCACAGGCTGAGCCAAAGAAACCACTACCATACAGGTATGTTTCTGCTATCTCGTCTATGGGCAAAGATATCGCTTGATTACATGGCACGTATTCTTTGTCATGCATCTAGTGTGGATGTTTTAGGCTTAGGAGGTAGTGACCTGAAGAGCCATTGCTACATGTGAGTTCTCCCTAAGGACTAGTGAGGATTGATCAAATATGTCGGATCAGGAGTTAGAGATCTCGTGGATTCGCCACTTGACCTTTCTAGCATTGACATATCAAAATTTGATGTCATTCTTGGCATGGATTGGTTGACGGCACATCGAGTCGTCATTGATTGTGATAGTAGGAAGATTACTGCATACACACGGGATGGCATTCGTGTGACTTTTCAGGGGGAGAAGCATGATGCTTTAACTCAGACCGTGCACGACTGCAGATGGAGTGGACAGTTGATGGGTTGGATAGCAAGCCTTACCCTAGAGGATGAGGAGAGACGGGATATGAGTCTACCTCGAGTGGTTTGCGAGTATGAGGATGTTTTTCCTGATGAGCTACCGGGATTACCTCCGTGCAGGGATGTGGACTTTGTCATTGAGTTACACTCGGTACATCGCCCATTTCTATGACTCCCGATAGATGCCACCGGGCTGAAGCCGTATGAATCCCGGGCGGTCCAACCGCAGGAATTGGACAAGAGTTTCTTATTAGATCGAAGCACTTCACCAGCCGGGCGTCCGGCTCGCTTTGGCGAAAAGGAAGGATAATACCCTTTGACTATGCATTGACTACCGATAGTTGAATAGGGCTACGATCAAGAATCGATATCCACTACCGAGGATTGATGACTTGTTCATCACTGAGAGGGTAGTCTATCTAAGATGTATCTTCATACCGGTTACCATTAGCTGAGGATTAGGGGAGGCAAATATCCTAAGACAAGATTTAGACGCTGGGTATGGTCATTTCGAGTTCACAATGATGCCATTCACACTGACGAATGCTCCAACGGCATTCATGGATCTCATGCATAGGGTATTCCAACCCTAATTAGATCAATTCGTCGTAGACTTCTGTGGACGAAATTTTGATCTACTCCCAGTCCGAGGAGGAGCATGAGGATCATCTAGGGTCGTTCTACAGATTTTGAGGGACCATCAGTTGTGTGCCAAGTTCAGTAAGTGTGAGTTTTAGCTTACTGAGGTTAGATTCTTGGGGCACGTGGTGTCATCTTCAGGGGTGTCAGTAGACCTTAAGAAGGTTGAAGTTGTTATGAGCTAGGAGAGGCCGAGGCCAGTCTTTGAGATACGTAGTTTCTTAGGATTGGCAGGTTACTAAAGGAGCTTCATTGAGGATTTCTCCTCCTTAGCAAGACTTATGACAAGATTGACCCTAAGGAGTCAAGGCGCTCTAGTCGAATGACCGCTGTGAGAAGGCATTCCAGAATTGAAAAGGAGGCTTACTACCTCCTATTCTAATAGTCCTTGAAAGGGGATAGAGGTACACAATGTATTGTGATGCCTCGAAGGATGGACTAGGATGCGTTTTGATGTAGTCCGGGAGGGTAGTAGCTTATGGTTCTCGGCAGTTGAAGAATAAAGAGCGGAATTACCCCACACATGACATGGAGTTAGCGGTCGTAGTCTTTGCCTTAAAGATATGGAGCCGCTATTTGTATGGCAAGCAGTTTGAGGTGTTTTCAGACCACAAAAGTCTAAAGTATATCTTTCGGGCAACGGACCAAATACGAGGCAACGCTATGGATGGAGTTCTTAGAGGATTATGACTTCACTTTGCATTACCATCATAGTAAGGCAAATGTGGTGGCTGATGCACTTGGTCGGAAGTCATGGGGGAGTACTGGCTAGTGTAGCTTCCCAGGAGTGGCAGATGCTCGAGACTATGGGGCAGTTCGGATTACAATACAGTGATCAGGCTTAGAGTACGTTGGTGAGTCTAGTGGCTACGCCTTCCCTATTGAGCAGAGTGATTGATTCCCAAGGGCAGGACGCCGAGATAGTGTCCATCAAGGACCTAAAATAGATACGTGATTTAAGGTCGGGTATCTACATAGATGGTAGTCTTCTCGATATTGGGGACTCAAGTTGTGGTTCCCTACCGACCGATATGAGGAAAGAAGATCCTCAAGGAGTTCCACCGGTTTATTTTTCTATGCATCTAGTGGTACCTAAGATGTACCGTGACTCATTGCTAGTATTATCGAGCGGAACAACGGCACGCTGAGATTTGTTAGATGGTGTCCCACGTGTCAATGTGTGTAAAAGGTTGAGCATCAAAAGGCAAAGATGCCTACTCCGTACCACGAGGTAGGGTCGAGCCGGAAGGAGCACATCACGATGGACTTTGTGACCCACTTGCCACGGATATCGTGGAAGCATGACGCGGTATGGGTGATAGTGGACCGACTCACTAAGTCGGCACATTTTCTAATGGTGCGAATAACCTTCACACTGGAGGAATTCTACCGGTTGTACATTAGAGAGATTGTCTGGCTACATGGAGTGCCAGTGTCCGTAGTATCGGACAGGGATCCCAGGTTTACAACATACTTTTGGAAGAGTTTCCAAAAGGCCATGGGAACACAGTTGACAATGAGCACATCGTTTCATCCGCAGACAAATGGTTAGTCGGAGAGGACCATACAGGTTTTAGAGGACATGCTACGCGCATGTGTCTTAGATCATAAGGGTAACTGGGAAGAGCACTTACCCTTAGTAGAATTCGTCTACAACAACAGTTATCAGGCGAGTATACAGATGGCACCCTATGAGGCTTTATATGGGAGGCCATGCCAATCCTTGATTTGTTGGACAGAGGTAGGAGAGTGTTCCATCACTGGTCCTAGACACCCCCAACCTGGCACCCGGTGTCAAGTGAGGGTGTCATTTTTTTTTTTTTTTATAAACTTATAACCTTTAAGCTTGTTCATTCATATAATGTTAAACATTTAACTTGTACTATATTCTGTAGCGGCAATTACAAAATATATACAAGCTCCATATATGGAAGTGTTCAACATTTACAATATTTACATTGTTTACAAAAACAAAACATATACAAAATAGACCAAAGGTCTTTAGTGGGCACCTAGTAGTGTGTGGCCTTGGTTGCTGATGTGGAGTGTCCTGACTTTCGTTTCGTTTCTCTCAGACCTACACGGATGAAACATCCGTGCTAATATAGCTTAGTGAAGACACATATGGATGACTCCTAATAAGGGTCATCATACTTCTATACACATGCATACACATCTACCAGATAGTCATATCATTTAAACATGCTTATACATATTTAATATTTACTTATCATACCATGTTTTCATTTTTATCATTTTACACTTTCTTGCACTCGCGTTCTTAAGTCACAATATACTTGTCATCACATAGCGGTGCTATGCTTCTCTTATCATATCATATCATTTCATATGTCATATTCAAGTAATTTGTTTTATGTTTCATGCTTGCATAAACCTTAGAAGTGGATAAAGGAAACTATAAGGGCCCGAAAGCACTGTACTCACTGTATGAAATAGTGGTCTATAAGGGCCCGAAGGCGCTGTTATCATTGTGCGAGACAATGACCATCTATAAGGGCCCGAAGGCGCTGTAATGACCCAAACGAGGCCAACCAATCAGTAAGCTGCAGACTTGTTTTTCCCTAATATGCATGTCCATCTATCCCTCTACCAGGTTCTAAGCAGACAATCCATGTGTATTTTATGTTCAATACATATCTCATATTCCCGAATAATTATTGTCATCCGATAATCATATGCGATATTTACATTCATTTATTAATGTCTTTGCATTTTTCATATCTCATTATATGCATGAATAACTATGGTTACCATGTATGCTTATGAGCTATTTACTATCATTCCAATTTCATCAAGTTATATATGGATGGATTCTAGACTCAAAGGGCTTTCCATAGAGTCCAAGAACTTCCAAAACGGATTTCGGACGAAGAAATTATGACCGTCCGAAGTTAGAGGCTTCCCATGAACAGTGGCTACGAGCAACACCAATAGGGCCTACTGTTTTTCATGATTTTTGGACCTAATATGAGTTCCAATATCATCAATATATATATGAATGGATTCTAGACTCAAAGGGCTTTCCATATAGTCCAAGAACATCCAAAACGGAGTTCGGACGAAGAAATTATGACCGTCCAAAGTTGGAGGCTTCCTATGAATAGTGGCTACGAGCAACCAGTAGGGCCTATTGTTTTCGTGATATCTGGACCTAATATGAGTTTGAATATTATCAAGATATATATGGATGGATTCTAGACTCAAAGGGATTTCCATAGAGTCCAAGAACATCCAAAACAGAGTTCGGACGAAGAAATTATGATCGTCCGAAATTGGAGGCTTCCTATGAATAGTGGCTACGAGCAAACTGGGCCAGGCCTATTATTTTCGTGCACTTTGACCTAATATGAGTTCCAATATTATCAAGCTACAAAGTGATGATTTGACTGCATGGGCTTTCCATAAAGTTCCAAGAACATCCGAAATGAGTTCGACGGCAAACAGGACCATCCGGTTGGAGAAATTTGACAAAGATCTCCCCCTAAACCCCAATATTTCCTTAATACAAAATACCACTTATGATTACAATCAATCCAACCCAAATCCAAACACCACCAATATACTAAGTAAAGGGCTCTTTAGACCCAACCATCAAAAAATGGGGCTATGTGTTTGATTTTCCCATACAAAAACATAGACACCCATCCAAAGTTCTATACACAAATTCCAAACATTCCATACTAAAATCCATAATTTTTCCATACAAAAACTAGACTTCCATACCTTTCTTGGCTTTCTTCTCTTCTTCCTCTGCTTCTTCCCTTCTCCTCTCTTCTTCTCCCTCTCTACCTTTGCTTTCCTCTAAAAATGAGAGACCAAATGGTCTTCCTCCTTGATCTAAATTTTCCTTTATTTACAATTTTCTTCTTAGTCCTCCATCTCTTCTCTATTCAATTTTGAACTTAAACAAAACTCTAATTTGGCATACAATCTTTATTCTTATGTCATTTTAACTCCTATTTGGCAATTTACCAATTTAATTCTGCTTATCTTGTACAAATTCCAGGTTTCTCCATTTTCATGTTTGCATTTAAATTACGAAAAATTCAAATTATACCTACAAAATACCCTAAACATGTTATAAAACTGTTAGGGCATATTTTGGGGTATTACAGGTCTGGATTTGATTAGAGACACCTCTGCAAAGGTGGATGTTGGATACATAAAAGTGCGATACCATAGTGGTTTTAAGCCCTCACTATGTTTTGCTTTCATTTTGTCGAGTCAGGTGTTTTTGACCTTTTCTACCGTTTATGCTTCTCAGGTGTGTTGTTCGATGTCCCGTGCACATTTTCAGCTAGCCGCTTGGTTCCAAAAGAACAAATCAGATCATCATGGTCGACATGTGACGCTTTGCTCCGGAGGCCCCGTAGTTCTTAAAGCAAAGAGGCAACTTGTGGAGGCGGTGCTGGCACCGCACCAAATATTAAGAGTACCGATACCTAAAGGCCGTGGCCGGAGTACCAAAGCAGACTCGTACCGGTACCACACTAACTGGTATCGGTACCAACATGCGATCTTTGTAGGATTTGAGTGGAATTTCGATCTTGGTGCAAGGGCACGCTCATCTGTCGATCCCCACTTCGAGATCACCAGAGACTGTATTTAAGCCCCACTTTAGGGCAAAATTAGAGGAGCCTCGAATTCTACTTCGCTTTTGCCTAACCTTTCGAGTGTTTTCTGTATTTTCTAAGGTTTCTAAAGTAGAGTAGCTAGTTTTCTTCTGATTCTGAGTTTTTAAGCATTTGTAATCTTTTAGTTGGTTTTATAACTTGGTGTTCATTAAGAAACTCTGTGTTTTTTATATCTCAACCTTGCAATTGAAGTGTTATTTCTCAATTCACGTTTACTATTAGTGTTCCAACAATTATGAATCAATTCCCAGCTTTAATGGAGTTCTAAACCCCACATGTTCTAACGGTGGAAACTCACCCCCTTCAAGGTAACAGCCCTTAATCCGTCTTTTGTGCTTCAATAGGATTTGTATGATATTAAACACTTGCGAAAAATTCTTGTAAAACCCATTTGGCATCTTCGACAATGTGAATGAGAGATTCGGTAGCAATGCCAAAGCCGACTCAAAATGCAAAACTAAGAGTCCAAACAAATCATATGAGCGCGCTTGATATTGTTCAATTATTCTTTGTCTTACAAAAGCTTTTAAAGTTAAATCCCCCATCAAAGACCATTCATCAATGGCTCCTAGATGATTAAAGCAGAGGTAGGTGTTACCTAGTTGATGGTGAGTGGAAACCTAGGATCCTATCATTCACCTTCTCACAATAGTTTGTGTTTCAATCTGTTGATAAATCAATAAACTCAAACCTCTTGATTTTACTTTAATCACACATTCATTAGAAAGCAATCCCTAAGGATCATCTAGGAAACCACTCGCTATGGAAATGTCTTGTGGATTCCCACAGTATTATAATGCTTGACGACATCAGTTCCTACGCTTGGGAATAATTTCAACACACGAAATAGACGAAGTAGTGGATTTGATATGGAAGCATCTTCTTACGGCTTAGAGCCGGTAGAAGAGCTACACCGATAGATGATGTCGACCTCAAGAGTTTGAGGTGGGTGATCATGTCTTCCTGAAGATGATGCCTAAGAGAGGAGTGGTCAGGTTCGGCAAGCGGGGGAAGTTAGTGTCGAGGTACATCGGGCCCTTTGAGATACTAAAGAGGGTGGGCATAGTTGCGTACTGGTTGGCATTACCGCCGAGCTTGTCAAGAGTTCATGAGGTGTTCCACGTCTCCATGCTCTGGAAATATACCCGCATCCAACTCATGCAGCGGATCGGGAGAGATAGTCATTGATACGTGGACCTTCGGCAGGGACCACACAGACTTTATTAGCCGGGATTAGGTTTAGCTTACTCAAACATCGTTAGGCTAGTGAAGGTGTTGTGGCAACACCGAGGAGTGGAGGTGTTCTGGGAACGCATGATCGATGCTGGCCACCCTCATTCGCTTGAGGACGCATGCATGCGGTATAGTCGTTGATTAAATGACCAGTTTATATGCATGTGATTGTGTATGATTGCATATGCATGTGATTTGATGTGAATGTAGCGAATTTCGACGAAATTCTTTTTAAATGGGGAATAATGTAACAATTCATAGCACCACTTCAAAAAAGGGTAAAACAAGAATTTCCTTGAAAATCCAATTTTCATAGATCTCAAATGGATGAAATGACTTCACCCCTGAATTGTCTCATTAAATCTAGCTGGCCACCCCGTCGACTTCTTCGAACGCCGGAGCCTACCTAATTTCACGCTTTTTCGAGGCACTTTGAGAGTAACGAGCGACACTTAAGACACGCCGGATACCACACGAGCCAGCGTGTCAAACGGAGAGGAATTCAAGGTGGCCAGCGTGTCACCGCCTCAAGGACTAAATCCAAATATATGGATACATAAGCGTGGGGGAATCAAAGAGAGCCAATGAGATAGTGACATGTGGCAAGGGATAACAATCCCACTTGAATGGTTTGACTAAATCCGATGGGAGGAAGAGAATGGGGGGAGAAAAAGAAAGGGGAGGAAAGAGAGAGAAGAAGAAGAATGAGAGAAGCTCCACCTTCTCTCTAGAATTTCCAACGATCAGACCGTCGGTTTCCGTCGAAGAAAGAGGCAAAGTTCTTCCACGTGACGAGAGCTTCGCATAGAGACTAGAATCCGAGTTTTTTGACAAACTCCAAGAGGTAGGGGTTTTTCTCCTACTCGATTTAATTCTTGTCTATGAGCCATTCAAATGGTTGAGGTGTTTGGGGCCGAATCGGCCGTGCATTTCCCAAGCCCAAGATTTGATCGAATAAGTCGGACTTTAGGACTGCTAACAATTCGCTAGATTCGGGCTATTCAACAAATCGAACTCACCCGGACCGGCCTGCATAATCAGCCGATTATGAGATCGATTTTCGACCGCCCATGTGTATAGTTTTGTGTGTAATGCAAAAGTGAATAACATGTGTTCGTGTGAAAATCATGTGGTTATATGCTCAATTGAGGTATTAGCATGGATTGCTTGATGATGTGAATTATATTGTAGAAAAATATAATTGTTCATGAATCATGAATGTTGTATGTATGAAATGACATAATTGTACGTCATGTACTTAACATCGCTGGCCAAGCCCGGTGTGGGTGCACTCCGAATCGTTATCCACCATTCTCGTGAATGTATTTAGCTCCTGATGTAACACCCCGGCCCCGAGAGAGTGTACAAGTACATGATATCAGAGGTGTATAAGAGTACCAAGTGTCAATCGTAGTATTTTGAGACTCAAGTAGGAAATGAAAGTTTATGGAACCCTAATTTTGGTATGATCATAAGGGTACAATTGTCATTAAACAAATGAATATGAAAAATCAAAATTTAGTTAGAGATGGGCCATAGTAGGAATTTCAAAAGTTGTTATTGCAAAATTAAAGAGATGAGGGCAATTTGCAATTTAGGGAAAGTGGAAAAAGATAAAAATGGGAAAAATAAAACCAAAATGTCATTTTGGTCTCCAAAAGGTTAGGGTTCACGGTTTTGAGAAGAGAAGGAGAGAGCCAAGAGCAAGAGGAAGAGAAGGAAGAAGAAGGAAGAGGAGAAGAAGATCAAGGTATGGAATTCTTATTTTTTGGGTTTTGATATGAATCCTAAGGTTTTTGGATGGAGATTAGGTCTCCTTTGGTCTAGGGTTGTGTGGAAACATCACATAAACCTTTGAATTGTTGGGGTTATGAGAGTAAAACCCCAATTGGGAGAAAATAGACATGGAATCATCAAATTTTGTGGTTTGATAAAGAATTGGTGGACCTTAGGTAGTGTTCTTGGATTTTCACCTAAAGTTTTGTGTTTTGAGGTTCCAAAGCACCAATTCAAATGTTGTGGAGTTGTTTTTTGATGATTTTAAGGATGTTTCTTTATGTTATGAATTATAGAAGTTGTATGGAGTGAATTGGCATCAAAAGCTGGAAATAAACAAAATCTGGGCAAAATTTTGAAGGTGTACTCGTACATGAACAGTAGTGTACCGGTACACCTCACTGGGCAAAAGTGTACAAGCACATTAGGTTGTTCCACACCCTATTCGTTTTCCCACTCTGACCAGTTTTTGTATTTTGGCCATAACTTCCTCATTTCTTATCCGATTTGAGTGATTCAAGTGGATACGTAAAATAGACTTCAAGGAGAACCAAACTTAAAGAGAAGGTATCATCAAATTCTGATCCTAGGTGGCCTAAACATTCACTCAAAGTGGGGCTATGTGCAAGAAAATTCTGATTCCAAATTTTGGACATGTAGTATTCAGTCGTTTCTGACGTGACCGAGTTTCTAAGTGTTCGAATCGGGTGATTCCAGCTTGAATAGAACCTCTAGCACCTTAGCTTTAAAAAAGAGTATAAAGAGTGTGACTAAGTCTAGGAAGTACGTTGCTATACGATTAATTTGTCAGTCAGATTCGGGCCGAAGTTGTAGGTTAAAAGCAAAGGCGGGATAAGTGTGGAACTGTGCTCAAGTTAAGCAAGCAAAGAGGTGAGTGTTCTAAACTCATTTTCCAAATACTAGAAGTGTATTATTTTATAAATTGTTTTATTAATCGGGTGTTTAATGGTTTTGAATTGTTAAACCATGTTTAAAGCAATGAGTTTAGAAAGCAAGTAATGGTTCGGATGCATCCAATCATACATGTAGTTGAAAAGCAAGCAAATGGTTTTGATTTAAACCATAATTGAAAAGCAAGCAAATGGGTTTGATTTAAGCCATAATTGAAAAGCAAGCCAATGGTTTTGAGTTAAACCATTTTTGAAAAGTAAGCAAAATGGTTTTTGAATAATTAAACCATTTTTCAAGCAAGCAAGCAAAGAAGCAAGTAAGCAAATGGTTTTTGAATAATTAAACCATTTTTCAAGTAAACAAGCAAGCAAGCAAATGGTTTTAAATTGTAAACCATTTTTCAAAGAGCAAGCAAGCAAGCAAAAAGAATAATTGCGAAAACAGGCCTTAATTGCTAGCTAGACTTTTGGTGACACGTACTAGAGCATGGAACTCTAACTAAATATGGTGACGGCGACACAAGGTCAATTCCACCATATTCACCTAAAGGTGACGCGGGACAAAGGTCCTTCCAATCGTACCTGCTGAGCACATGTGTTCCCCATGTTCACTAGGGTATGATAAGCAAAATAGGCCTCCAAAGGGTTGATGTTTTTGCTGCTATGATATACAGCTTTTGAAAATTAACCATCGTTCCCGGGGTCGCCTAAGCTTCCTGAGAGTTTTAGCAAATCTGAGCTCAGTTCCGCTTATATTTCAAAACGCTCTGTTGAGCCAAGCTCCCGTGGGTTTTATTTTCAAAGCATGTGGTTGAGCTGAAGCTCCCATTTTTATGAAAAGTTTTGAGAAACTTTTAAAGCAAAGGTTTGTGAAAGGTTTTAAGAAACTTTTCAAGCATGATAAAGCAAGCAAGCAAGAACAAAATTATGAGAAGTTTTATAAACTTCTAAGCAAGCAAGAAATAAAAGTTTTACAAGCTTTTAAAGAAAAACAAAATAAAGCAAACAAGTACAAAGCAAGCAAAGAAAAGTTTTTGAAAACTTTTAAAGCAAGCAAAGCAAAGAAAAGCTTCTGGAAAATAATTGTAAAAGAGAGTTTACATTTTGAGATGTTTTCCTAAAAAGTAAAACTTTTATAAAAGATGACTCACGAGCTCGTTTAGCTCATTATTTTGTATTTAAAAACTATTTTCTGTGCACAGTACGCAAGACGCCGGAGCACAATGTAAGTAAGTTGTCCTCGACATTGGGCATGTTGTGTATTAATTATATTTTGTAAGAACATACTTTGAATTTGTATATGGGACATATGTATGTACATAGCTATATGATGAGAATGTAAGATATGTCAAGGCTATATTTTGATATAGTGTGTAAATTGGATGTATACAGGATTTGAATTAGACTATGTGTGCACTGGCCATGTCAAGTTTTTCCGCTGCTAAGATTTTACCAAATCCTAAGTTAGAAAAAAAAAATAAAAGAAAATTTTTATACGAGGTTTAAGCAAGCAATACGCTCGCTTCAATAGGATTTCTAGTCGCTAGAGGTAACGGCCGGGATTTCAGGAGGCCGGCACGCCCAGCCGCCTAGCAGGGGGTGGGGTGTGTCATCGGAAATGGGACAACATCCAAAATCGAGACTCACGGTTGTATAAAACAAGAATAAATATAAATTACGTGTGTTTGGGCGTAGCAAGACGGGTAGGACCACTTCCCTGTGGCGGTGAAAGACCCAAATTTATATACGGTTAGACATGATCACCGGCGGTGAAAGCCCGTAAAAATGTTGGAAGGCGAATGATGATCCTGCGATGTGACCCCGAAAAATGACGTGGCCCATAAATAATATACGGGATTTGGTAAAATTAAATAAATATTGGATGTTTTCCAATGGGTTAAGTCGTTGGGTGAAATGCCAATGACTGGTTTTACACTGGCATTAGTGTGTGAGGGAGCTCACAGACTCCTGCCAGGCATGATGAGTCTCATCTCATGTGCCACGCCTCGATTCCCTTGGCCCGACCTCGATCATGATCTCGAACCGGTTTCGGGGTGCGAAACCATATATCTGGGGGTATACAAACAATTTTTGTAATAACCAAAAATCATTTACATATACAAAAG
Organism: Tetrastigma voinierianum; assembly: GCA_016808115.1. Lineage (NCBI taxonomy): Eukaryota > Viridiplantae > Streptophyta > Magnoliopsida > Vitales > Vitaceae > Tetrastigma > Tetrastigma voinierianum. Next base: position 757,890 of record JAEQBH010001319.1, read on the forward strand.
AACAACCACCGGAGTGGTGTCCATCAAAATCTATACACATATACTAAGTCCCATTTACTTATACAAACACTTATACATATATATGTCTAAAGGGCAAACATCAGAGATCGTGAAAACAAAGCACTGCTGGCACCTATCTCCGAGACGGCCCCGCATCACCGGTGTGGAATGTTCCCCGCCTTCTTTATCTCCTCTTCAGCACCTACACCTGGGATTGAACACCCGTGCTAAGATTTTACGCTAGTGGGAACATATAGACAAGAATTCACTACCAATAATAATCGCCGTCACAATCTTTATACATTTACTTTCCTTTATGCATATAACGAAGCCTATTCTTATGTGACTTAACTCATATCATATTATACATGTAGATTTTATCCTTTCGATTCCATATCATTATCTTGTTCAGATACTTCCATGTGTCATGTCTTTTACAAGTTTCAATTCATATCTTCTACATGTATGGCATGTCAGATCATATTCAAAACAAACTTATACATATACAATGGCAAATCGGAACATATCAAAGTCATATCAAATACATATAGGGTCAATTCAGACTGACACCAATACATATTAAACTCATATCATGATCACACCGGGCCATTAAATCAAATCCCTTTTAGCAATTATATTCATGATCCCGGATGCCCGCTTTAATTCTTTTAGTTATCGCTTTATTAAATTCTCATTTTCTAAAGTGTCGCTACCCGAACTCTCGATCGACCGTTGGCGGATCTAAGCCGGAGCCCTAAGCATTCCGACATTTTCAATCAAAACATTTTTTTTGTTTTATTAAATTTTTTTGTTTTCAAAAGTGTCGCACCCAAATCCTCGACTTGACCGGCCATGGATCCAAGCCGGGAGCCCTAAGCATCTCGACATTTTCAATTATCTTCCCAAAACATTTTGTTTATGTTATTCCATTTTAGACTTTTTAATTACGCTAAAGCACTTCATTTCGGGCAATCCCATAAACATTTACATTCAACAAAATGCATTTACAAAATAATGCCTTTATACAATGTCTGTGTAATGTAAAAGATACTTAAACAAATACAATTTTTAATGTCATTTTTCACTTTTCGGTTTGTGATTTCACATATAGCTATAGAAGTCGACATTCATGACAGATTCAGTTGGTGAATCCTGTCTTGTTTGTCATTCAGTAGCAATGTGGTTTCACATTTAATATCACCATCTCACATATGGCTATAGAAGTTAACATTCACGGCATGATTCGGGCCAGAATCGGCCCCGTTTGTCATCTCGCAGCAATGTGATTTCCTCGCAGACTAATATCACCATCTCACATATATGGCTATAGTTAACAATCACGATGTATTCGCTTGGTGAATCCTCGTGGCCCGTTTGTCATTCAAGAGCAATGTGATTTTGCATTCAATTATACCATCTCACATATGGCTATAGAATGACATTTACGATGCATTCGGCCAGAATCCGTCCCGTTTGTCATTCAAGAGGCAATGTGATTTTGCATTCAATTATACCATTCACATGGCGGCTATGTAGTCGACATTCACGATGCATTCGCTTGGTGAATCATGTCTTGTTTGTCATTCAAGAGTACGTGATTCTCACATTCGGAAGAATTACGCTCCCTTCATGATGAATTCAGTTGGTGAATCCCGTCATGTTGGTCATTCAATAAAAATGTGATTTCACATTCAAAATTTACGATTACCTTCATGACGAATTCAGTTGGTGAATCCCATCATGTTGGTCATTTCATAATACATTTCAAATCAATTTACTTTTATGCAGTAGTTTCACTTATAGTTCAAATACAAGCATACATGCATATGTATGACAAACATTTCGAATAACGTTAATTCAAATCAATATATATATATATACTTATATATATATTTCACAAATAGCATTCATAACCGATCATAATCACATTTTGTCTTCATATCATTTATATAGATCTACCTGATCTTTATCTATTCATAGCCTTCTTAATTGGCTATCACTTGTTCATTCACGTATTTCCTATCATTTGTTGTCTTTTTTCTCAATATATGATAATAATCCTCATATATAAATTTAACCAGCATTATGTGTTCTCATGACTTATTGCCTTTCATGTTTCAGTTCGTTTTCATTTTCCATATCATATTCCTATGTTTCATGAACACATCTATACATATTGCATTTCTCTCGTCTATATCTCGTATCCTTCTACCATGTATTCCAATTAACTTTAACCAAGGGATTAGTACACTTAGTACAACAATTCAATTTTCAGACAAGATATGGGCACCAAATGCCATTAAATAGCATATGTTTAGATTCCAGACTCAATGAGCTTTCCATAGAGTCCAAGAATACCCATAATGGAGTCCTAACAAAGGAATTATGCAAGTTGCAAGTCATGACAAAAATCAGCACCTACAGCAGCAGCAGCAGCCACCATCTTTTTGCATTTTCGGGGATCTTAACTTTACATTTGACACTGGTATTTTATACTACTTTGAAGCTAAGATGCTAAGGGTTCTTCTCCAACTGGAATCACCCAAATCGGAGCATCGAAACTCGAGTTATGTCCTAAATAACTCGGACTACTCTATGATTAAACTGATGCAAGAATTGGCATGCACATAGCCCCACTTTGAGTGAATTTCTGGGCCACTTAGAGTCAGATTTTGACGATGCCTATTTCTGAATGTTTGGTTCTCCTTGAAATCTATTTTAATTAGCCACTTGAATCACTTAAATCGGATAATAAATGAGTAAGTTATGGTTAAAATACGAACACTGGTCAAAACAAAGCAGGGTGTACTGCGACTGCTCCGCACCCTCCGCACTAAGACAGTTCGGTCTTCGAGGGTCAGACCAAGACAAGTTCAAGGTACTAGCACAAAATACCGAAAAATGCCCGCACGTGTATTTTTCTCCCATTTTTCCATATGTTGATACTCCAAATCAACCCAATACTCCATAAACACGCTAAACCACTCCAAATTCATCTTCAGAATCTCTTTCTACTCAAATTATCTTTCAATACACTCCTTATGAATTCTATTGAACTCAAACATGCTTATTCATATCTCAAGGTCTAGGTTTTACTCGAACCCATCTTCAAGAAATCTAGGTCTTTATCAAAACCTAGAACAAGAACAACAAACATATCCATGCTTACATAACACTTAGAACCCTAAAACACATGTGTAATGGGACCTCTAGATCTTCTCATAACAAAACCCTAGAAAAATAAAGGATTTATGATGATTTACTACAAGAACTCATTTTAGGGTTAGGTTTCACAACCCACAACCCACTAACATGTATCCATACAAATCTATACAAAGTTCCATACTCAAGGTTAGTTTCCATACCTTTGATCTTCCTTTCCTTCTCTTCTCTTCCTCTTCCTCTTCTTCTCTCCTTTTTCTTGGCCTTCCTTCTCTTCTACGGTTTTTGGTCTCTCAAAAATGAGAGACCAATTAATATTATCCCCTTTTTGAGTTAAGGCTATGTTTGGCCTTCAAATAAAACCCATTTTTGGGTTAAATCTCTTTAATTGCCTTTTTATCCTCCACTTTCCTTATTTTTGCAAATCAATCCTAGGCATATTCCCACTTCTAACCCTACTCTTTCCTTTTATGACCACTGTCCTCAAGTGGTAAATTACATATTTACTCCCTTTTTCTCATATTAATTTCCTGCTTCTGCTTTATTTCCCTCGAAAAATTCCATTTAGCTTATAATATAATTCTAAACAAGTCCTAAAACTGGCTAGGTACATTTCTAGTGTTACATCATGCATGACATGTTATATTCCATTTATGATTCTATTTTCTATATGGAATGTGGTATGATTTGTGTGTGTCATTGCATGTGCATTTAGGTGGGGAGTAACCCTTGTAGGAAAATTCATCTACTGGGCATTGCTCACCCCATCGTGGGAAAATTCATCATTGGAGGTACACCGAGGATTCGCATTCAATCTTAGTAAAGGAAAACTAGATTTCGCTTTTGTTTGTATTTTGTAAATTTTGGTGGGAAGCCCACTTTATGTAAAATAATAGAGTTGTAATTAAAACTCATTTCAATACATTTTAGCTAGTTTTCGAGGTTTCATGTTGCCTTTGTAATAAAAAGGCTATTGTGTGTTGAGATTGTGGTGTATTGAAATGAAAGAAAAATGAGAACCGAGGTGCAGGAGACCGTAGAGGCTATCGCGCCATTTTGAAGTCCTTTTGTCGCTACAGAGAAATTTTTACTATCGCAATGTGGTTTCTAGCCAGTGTGTCGCGATTGGTTCTCGTGCCAAGCGCACGACCTAGCTTGGGCTCACAAGAATGTGCATGCGTCATGCAATAGGCATGCGCCCGCATGACAAAGCTTCCGCCCCGTGGCTTCTGAACAAAGGATCTCCTCGTGTCGCAACAGGGTTCCCAGGCATACTTGGTGGTTTAGGTAGAGACATAGGCTTTCTCTGTCGCGATAGATATTTTTGGCCCTGTGTCGAGACAAGGTTTTGGGCTGGGACAGGGTGCTTGGGTCGTAACAAGGGTCCCCTTGTATCGCGAATCGAAGTTTTCCTAAGAATGGCTCCTTGCCGTGGCTGCAAGATTTATGTTGCGATAAGGTTTGTAAGGGCGCGCCGCCATGATGTAGAGTTTCCTATCGCGAATTCAGCCGCATTCAGGCCCGGGCGCCGGCAGAGCTCGCCTGCAGACGACAAGCCAAGGCACGCACACAACAAGCTTGGGCACACACATGAGTGTGGGCACCAGCAGTGGTGCTATGTGCATGAGTGTGCGCACCAACAATGGTGCTATATGCATGAGTGTGCGCACCAGTGGCGGTGCTGCGCGAGCTATAGAGCCGATCAAGGCAGTACGCCGCGGCTCGACCGCTCACACGCTGCCACATCACGCTGCCGGGGACCACGCCGCATCACAAGAACCCGCACAAATGACAGACTTGTCTAGTAGCCAACATTACACTATGACGCATAATGCTCGATATATTGTTCATGGACACTAGTTCATGGACACCGTTACGTGGATTAATCGTTAAAAAAAAAAAAAGACCCCCGATATTTGGGGCGTCATAGCTTGGTATCAAGCATCCCATTTGCAAATGGGTGATGCTCCATGCAATTATCAACCATGTTGTCATCATCCCCTTTCGAACATCTCCATTCGCCTAGATAATACAATAGACCATCTTGGATCAACCCTGGGCCTTTACATAAAAATACTTGTTGGGCTTGTGTTTCCAAAATGAAAGGATCTTATTTATGTCCCATCAAATCAACTAATGTAAATCCAAGCTCATCAACTCTTACACCATTTCTGCTATCAACCCAATCACACTTGAAAACACAAATATTAAACATGCCATAATCAAGGTCCCACATCTCTCGCTACACATGTTGCCTTACCTCAGGCTGTACCTAATTTAAGTTCCTCTTCAATAAGTTGGTTCTTACTTTTTTCATATGAAACCTATATGGTTCACTTATGATATGTAAGTCAATGGAATTCAAATTTTATAAGCATTAAATTTCAAGAGGAGTATGTATATCTTGTTTCATACCTTTTCCTTAAGCCAGTAACTAAATGTACGCACATGTTCATCCTCCAGCCACTTCACTCTCTTTGATTGACGAGGATATTTTGCTTTCAAATATTTTATATGTTCACTATCAAGTAAAAACAAGTTAATCATGGCTTGTATAAACATTATTTAGAGTAAAAAAGGTAGTAAATTTCCATATATACATAACACTTACTCAATATAAGGTCGACAATGGCTATATTTTTTAACATAAAGACGTGCTTCGTTCCTCCAATTTAAAAGTCCCGATATTTATCAGACAACCATCAGGTAAAGGTTTTCCATATTTCCATTCATTTTTCATGCTAGCATGAATCCCAATTGTATCAATGTCCGATAAGTACTCTGAACAAAACTCTATAGCTTCCTCTGCAATATAACACTCAGTAATGCACCCTTCTAGACGAGTACAATTTCGAACATAGCCCTTTAGGACTCTCATGTATCTTTCAAATGGATACATCCATCTCATGCACACCGGTCCACATAATCTAACCTCCCTTACCAAATGCACTGTTAGATGAAGCATAATGTCAAAGATGGAAGGGGCGTGAAATATTTCTCCAACAAGCACAAAATGACCTCACTATTTCGTTGTAGATCATTCAATTCGACACATCAACCACCTTTGAACAAAGTGCATTGAAGAAAAACACAATTTTGTAATGGCATACCTAACATGCTAGCAACATAGATCTTATTGCTACTGCAATAGTTGTTAAGATAAGTGCATGATATTAACGTGTGGGACTTAGGACCACTAAGCTTTAACTCTTCTACGGACACGAGGTTTCTAAAGTTTGAACAATAACCTTCAGGAACCTTCAAATTAGCTAAAGTCTGCAATACAATTTTCTTCTCCTCTTTACTTAGAGTCTAACATGCAGGGGGAAGATAAGTTCTCTTCAACTCAAACCTTGGTGCTAACTCATACCTTAATCCCATTTCAAGAAGGTCTAGTCGAGACTTTACTCCATCCTTTGTTTGACCGGGAACATTAAGCAAAGTTTCAATGATGCTTTCACAAACATTCTTCTCAATGTGAATGACATCCAAGTTGTGTCGAATATATAAAAACTTCCAATATTCAAGATCGAAGAATATAGACCTCTTCTTCCAACAACTTGATTGAGTAGGAAAGGATCCACATCATTTAACCTTTTTTTTTCCCCATGAGGTACAAATGGCATCAACCTTCTAAATATTTCATCTCCGTGAAGTTCTTTCTCGAGGTAGCCTAAACTCTTGTTCACCATTAAATGCCTTCTTTTGCTTTCTAAGTGGATGGTTGCATGGAAGAAATCGCCTATGACCGGTATATGAGTTTTTATTCCCATGTTTTAGCCATTGTGAATTTGTTTCTTCACCACATATTGGACAGGCATAATATCCCTTAGTGGCACGACCAAACAAGTTTCCATATGCAAGGAAATCATTAATTGTCCATAACAAAATAGCCTTTAATGTAAAGAACTCTTGCTCATGGGCATCATAGGCTTCCACCCCCACCTCCCATAATGTTTTCAAATCATCCACTAATGGTGCCAAGTATACATCAATATCACTACCAGGTTGTCGAGGTCCTGATATTAGCAATGATAACATCATAAATCTCCTTTTCATACATAGCCAAGGGGGAAGATTATAAGTTACAATGAGGACAGGCCAACAACTATGATTATTGGTCATGTTGTTGTGAGGATTGATACCATCTACTGAAATGGAAAGTCTAAGGTTTCTGGGCTAACTAAGCAAATTCAAAGCCATTAAATTGGTTCACTAGTTGCCATGTCGAGTATCAACTAGGTGTGTCGGTTCACCATTATTTTCTTTTCCATGCATGCCATTTTAAGTCTTTTTCGCTTTAGGAGATTGAAACATCCTTTTAAACCTAGGGATGGCGGAAAATACCACAAACTTTTTCAGAATCCTTGGTATTTCACCCTTGGCTTTGTTTTCCTTCCACCTTGACATTCCACAAGTAGACATGAAGATGCATCCTAAAAACTTATTCTATAAAGTATGCAATCATTAGGCATTTTACATGTATCTTTTCATATCTCCATTCCAAATGCATCTTCGTGTTTTCTAAATTTCATACATTGATAATGGCATCTCATTGTTCACCAGGAGCATGTCCCCTAATATTTGGAGCAAATTTGAAAAGCTTTTATCCGACCACCCATATCGTGCCTTCACATTGTACAATTTAACTAATGCAGAAAGCTTTGTGAATTTTGCACAACCAGGATACAAAGGCTTTTCAGCATCCTCAAGCAATTTTTTGAATGAAATTGGGTCTTCCATGAACTCATCTTTCATAGCATGAATCATTTCTACTGTATTCCCAACATCACTATAATTCATCGTATCATGACATTGGGCCATTTCACTTGATTATGTACTAGTAGGAATGTCTTCTCCATGCCAATACCATGTACAATAACTTTGGTCAATATCATTGAAAAACAAGTGTTCTCGATATTCCAGAGAGGTATGATCAAGTCCCTATTATTACGATAAGTGGTAAACGTAATGATACTTTTATTGATACAATAAGAGGTACCCAATAGGTGATTCACTCAGATCTTGACCTTCTATCTTTAGACATCCAACTTCTCGATCCATTCTATTCGAGATACACAATCAATTTAAAAATGATGAATTTAATATTAGAATTATATATATATTGTATCTTGCTAACATTAGAATTTAACAATCTATACTACATGTCTTATGTGTTCTAATTTCTTCAACTTCTTAATTTGGTTGGTTGTTCCTATCCCATATAGGAATAAATAATTCCTAAGGTCAGTTTTCATTAGATTTTTGTTTCATGATTAAAAAATTTTGGCAGCATTTCCCCATAGTTCTTTAAGTACACAAAATGGGGGAGACATATTTAGCCTTTCTCCAATTATACCAAGAACAAAGAGAACCACTATCAAAATTTCTAAAAAAGAACCAAGCATAATAGAGTAACTTGAAGATATTATGTTTATATTGTCTAATTGACAATCTAAGCATCATTGTAGAAAAAATTTATAAAAACCTAGAAAATTTAATTTTCTCAAAAATGGTAAATGGTAATTTCGATCAAAATTCGAATTTTTCTAGATCCCGAATGACGAAATGGACTTCACTGGCTAAACGCCCTCGAATTCCAGCGCTACCACGTCGAATTTCGTCGGATTCCGAGATAGTCGGAGTTTTCACATTTTTCGAGGCAACAGAGATAGTGCGAGACACTTGGCACATTTTGAGTGGCTCACAAAGTGCCACGTGTCATGCGCAGAATTAGTCAAACATGAGCTCAAGTGTGGGCCATGGGTGGATACATGGCATGATGCCATTGGGTGAAAATCCCAAAGTAGATGGATAAGGGATAAGGTGTAATCTCATGGGCCAATAGAGGAGTGACATGTGGCAAGTGAGAGGACCCAAATCTTGACTCATCTCTTCTCCCAAATGGTTTGGGAGGGAAAATTAGAGAGTGAAAAGGAAAGAGAGAGAAAGGAAGAGATTTTAGAAAGAGAGACTCCACCTTCTCTCTAGAATTCCCGACGATCGGACAGTCGGTTTCCGACGAGGCAAGAAGCAAAGTTGCTCCTCACTCCGTAGTGGCTACGCTGCGGCACCCTGCTTTTATGAGTTTCGACAAACCCCTAAGATATGGGTTTTCTCTCCTACTTAATTTAACTTTTTGCTGAAGAACCTTGTTAATGATTTGGCCTGGTATGAGGCCGTGAGTGGTTACGACCGCTCCCAAAATTTCGACCGAATGCTTGAAATTTAGGACTGTTTTGGGCAGTTCCGGGACAAATTTTCGGATTGTTATTGGTCCATATGTGTTGTTTGTGTGTTAAATTGTGGTTGGAGTAATTGGAACCGAAATGGCCGTGAGTTTTCGGTCCTCCGGAGTGGGACCGAATGCTGGAATTTTTGACGCTTTTGACACCATGACCGCTTTTTGACCGTTAAACAGCCTGTGTTGATTTGTCGACTAAATTGTTCATGTTCATTTGCTTAAAATATTGCTTAAAATGAATGGCTTGAAGTGTGTGCGGAAAGGAATTGTTAATGCATGGAATTTAATGTGTTAACATGATGTTTGAATTATATGAAATATAATTTTGTGTGAGCCATTGGAAATTGAATTGTTCATTAGCCCATGTGAGCTAATTGTGATGTTATTGCTATGAATAAATAACATGTGGTTAGTATGTGAATTTTGTTAATATATGCATGATTGATATATATTGGCATGTGTTGTATAAAAATGGCATAATGCATTTCATATGAACTGGGCAAACTTAGATCAATAGGTGAAAGTGCATGAAAAGTAGCAAAAAGGAAAAATGGTTGTGAAAGGAATTTCAAGGAAGATTTTCCAAAGAATTGTCTTGAAGAGTTGTCCAATAGTTCATCTCGCAGGCACTCCATGACTGCTTCAAGAATTTCATCTAAAGAATTCACCTCGGAGGGTTGTCCAAATGGATTTTACTGTGGGTTCATATGATGTTTTCAAGAACAAACCTTTTATTTTGAAACGATGTTTTCTCACATTCGCTTAGGCATGCATGAGGGAGCTCCGAGGGCCTCGAGAAGTGGGAAAGGGTGAGTTACATTCTCATCAATTTCATGTAGATATTCAAGTAGGATCATGCATTTGCTTGAATGTGCTTCAGGTTGAACCATTGCATGTGCACTTAGCGGAGTAACCCATGTAGGAAAATTCCACTATTTGGCATTGTCACCTCGTCGAGGAAAATTATTTTCGTGTAATCAAGGTTCACGAAGGATGGACGATCCAAGGTCTTAGATACTTTAAAAAAATTGCCATAAATGGCTTGGTTATGTATTTTGTAAAAATTTGGATAAAAGACCCGGGCTTGATAATTTGTAATTAAACAAATTGTAAATTAACCTTTGTGACATATAAAAATATACATTTTTTGCGGAGTATGGATGTCTGGGCTTAACGTGGCCATTTTACTCATGTATAGGTCTCATGATATGAGACACAAGTTTTCCGCAGGTTGACGATAGTCAACGGGACCCCCGGGATTTGGGGCGTCACAGGTTCTAATTACATGCTAGACAAATTTAAAAGTTGTCAAGTTCAAAACTAGTTCATTGAAAGAACCATTTTGATTGTTTGACAACTTAAATGTCTTTAGCATGTAATGACGTGTGATTGTTCTAAGATTTATATAAACAAATTATTCAGAAATTAAATTTAAATCTTTGTGATCAATTTAAGACAAGTTCGCAATTGGAAAATTATTATTGGAAAATTCAAATTAGTATTTAAATTATAAGAAACAAAAGTGGAAATATCCATTTTAGAAAAAACGAAAGAAAAGTACAACTAAAATATTGTGTCTATTCATTTCTTTAATTGTTATGACCTGTTAATAGAAGAAAAATAAGAAATAAATTTTAGTTAAATAATGATTTTATATGCTAGTATCAAGGTTGTTAAAACCGAACCGGCCCAGTCGGTTCAACCGAAAAAACCGGGGACTGGGCTGGGGACCGGTCTGGTCGAACTGGAAAACCCGATAGTTTACAAAAATTGGGATAAAACCGATCACCCGTCGGTCGAACCGGTAACCCAGATGACCCGGTGTCGGGTTAGTCGGTTCTTGCTTTTTCTCCCCCCTTTGATCATGTGGCGCCGTTTCTTAAAAAACTACACAATTTTTTAACTTTTTATTTTATTGATTTTTTTTAATTAAAAAAATAAAAATCAAAAAAATGAAAATTGGAAAACTAACGAGCACATTAGCAATTGATTGCATTGATAGTACCGACTTTTGGATTATTAAAGAAGAAATTCCTGATTTTCGTGATGAAGAAGTGATTAATATTATTAATTAGAATAATCCAGTTCCTATGCTTACTGAGACTTTCAATATTATTTTGTTATAGGAGTGATGAAGAAGTGATTTATTTTGTTATATGTATTTATTTATTTTAAGTTACATGAGCGGGTTTTTTAAAAATTAATGATAACGCATTTAGAGTGGATATATTCCTGAGTTAGTGATATTCGTGAGCGGATGTTCAAGTAATTCGCCTTTAGTGCTTCTCGAGATGGAGATGGCGATGTTCAATCTAATGTAACTTCGCTAACCTGTCTAATTTTATTATTATAATAAGTATGAACTTTATTATGTATTTCATGTATCTCTTTAATATGTATTGATGTATCTTTTAATTTTATTGTTCAATGAAAATTAAGTTTTTATATATAAGAAAAATATATTTTTTATTTTGTATATAGACCGGGTCTATCCCCTTCCTGGTTGAATCCTGTCAATCTCGCTTGAACCCCGATTGAACCTCTGACCCTTTGACCCTCTCCCCTCCCCGGGTCAATACCTCGGGCCGGGTCTGAAAACCTTGACTAGTATAAATTTATTTGAATTATTGTATATAAAAATTAAGTAACTTAAAATTATATAAATTTTCAATATTTTTAAATATATAGCAATTTCTTCATTTTTCCATTATAAAAATAAGCTAAACATAAGAAAGAAAAACTTTATTTAACATTATTTTTATTTTGTAATTGCTAATAAAAAAATCAAATGTGAACAATTAGAAATAATATTAATAAATTTATAGTATATTGAATATTATGAATAAAGATTTAAGAGTTTATAGATATATTTTATCATTTCTATTTTGTTTTTCCTATAATTATACATTTAGCTTATGTCATTAACTCAATCCTAATGGGTGTGACTATAGGCCTAGTTAGTTCACATTCGCCATAATTGTACCAAAGAAAATATATATATTATCCTTAAAATTGTAAAAGAAAAAAATAACTTAAATAAGAAATAAGTATAATATTATCACAAACAAACATGAGTCTAGACTTTTGGCTACTCTTTCAAATTTTTAGCATATTGGAATTAATATGTATATAGATAGAAGCTACTAATATAGTCCAACGACATTTAAACTAAAATAAAGTCCATCTATTTATCACCAAACAACTCAACCACTGTCCAAATGCTTGATATTTTTTCCCTAAAAAAAATAGAATGCTAATAATTATAGATCCTTTGTTGAATATAATGAATATAAACCTCAAAAAGTTTTCTCCTTAAACTTGTCATCTGGTACTAAGAAATTAGAGAGATAAACTCGGTGTTAGGAGGACCTGCATTTTCATTACTATCAGATAAATTTTTTTAACTACAAGGAAAAAATGAAATGAAATTTTAACTAATAATCGAAAAAAAAAAACGATTCTGAAAGCAATAAAGAATTCTTAAATCTTTGACTAGAAAATGAATAGGGAGGTGGAAAAAGAAAAATCCATAGACTCGTAATGAACATCATTAAAAAAACAAGGATTGTGGAAAAATGTTTTCTTTTACCTGATTTGGAGTTTGATACTTGCAAGATGGGCGTTAGGGTATAACAAAGCCCTTTGTTTCTTGTTCTTTTGTCCTTGGTTTTTGACACTAGAAAGACGAATAGTTGTTGAACCAAAAAGCTTCGTTCTTTTTTCTTTGGATTTTGACGAGTTTACAGCCCTAGAAAATTATCTTGATGGGGCTAAGTTTGAAAGAAATATTAAAACTTGTGACACCCCTATCCCGGGGGTCCAGTTGACAACCCGTCAACCTGCGGAAATCTGTGGATATCGGGTGTCCCAATATCACACTTATTTGTCTCATATATTGAGACCCATTCCTGCATATTTAATTCCTAAATATACAAAAATATATGATAGACTATTTAATCAACAATCCATTTAATAGTCCTTTTATACAACAAAAAGGTATACATGTTCTGCTCGAATATAATACATGATGAAAACAAAACAAAACAAAGCCTCATCCGACTCTCATCCCACATGCGGTCCCATATGTGGGTCAGACGCCTGCACTGGACCTGTACCTGAAAGGGGGTCCCACGACGGGGTGAGCAAAGCCTAGTAGAGAATGACTCCTACAAGGGCTACTCCCCATCTAAGTGCACATGCAATGGTCTCACAACAAATACACATCCAAGTCAAATGTCTACATGAATGTCATATGTCATGCATGAAATGTCATCATGTTCATATCCCGAGTCACTCACCGACTCCCTCACACATGCATATGCCAAGTGTGAAAACCGTTACTGGTATTACCAATGACCGGCTCTATTACCTAATGCAAGTGCCAATGGGCAACCAATCCAGAGTCAATCCCGACTCCTATCACACAACCCGAAATCTATGTGATAATCATGATCATGTGTCTTCTTTGGGCAACAGAACTTTTCGGATCACACCGCGGGTCTCTTACACCCATATTACAAAACTTTTTGGATCACACCGAGAGTCTCTTACACCCATGTTCTAGGCTTTTCACCTGAGGGGGTTAACGGTCCCCTTATTGCTCCGCCCAACACACATTATTTATATTTATTCATTTCATTTTATTTTTTTAACCGTGAGACATCTATTGGACGTCGTCCAAAGTACAAGCTCACTACCCATTCATCAACAATGATGATAGATGACCACACCCATGCACACACACCCAACATAATGCGATGTCCCCGTATTAGCAATGCTAACACGCAGGGTTCCTGCCATGTTACATGTATGATGCACACTACATGGAACATTCTACTCAATCGTACTTCATGTCAAGTACTATGTAAACATATATAATTCACATCCACTATGTTAATACATTTAAATACACATATATTAACATATCTGACACATATTTAGTATGTTATTAAATTGCCAACAATAACACACAAAAAAACACTTCACATAAAATAATCATTCCCGACAATAATAAAAAAATCTAGACTTAGTCCAGAAATTTTAGTCTCTGTTTTAACGGCTAAAAATTTAGCCTACAAATCTCAAATAAAACTCGTTCTTAAAAAATAGCTCACTATAAAATCCATAAATACCGACTTCTCGGTCCCGAATCGGGATTACCCATGGCTACGTCAAATTTCTCCAACACCGAATATATATATATATATATATATATATATATATGAGTATATATATATATATATATATATATATATATATATATATATATGTATATATATATATATATATATATATATAAGAGTATATATATATATATAGTATATATATATATATATATATATAATTAATTTTACCAATTCCATACAATCTTAAATCAAAACCAACCTCTGTAATTATGAATGGTCCAAAACTCCGCCACAATTAAAGTCTAACATGAATTTTCCAAAGAATCCCAAACCAAAATCGGTCTTGATACGCCTTCAAAACCCTGGGCCCGGACTATTCGAAAATAGTCTGCGTCGAAAACTCACCCTATGGTTGGATTTGACTCCACACCTGGCCATTTACGCCTTTAAATAAAAAGGAACCTGGGCAGGAGAAACCCCAACCCCTTGAAGCGAAACACCGAATCCCCTCCGCTTCGGTACCCACCGTAGCCCCTGCGAAAATGCACCAACCACCCCTAAGCCACCGAACCCGAATTATCAAACACCGTAGAAATAAATTTGACACTTTCCTTTTTTTTTCTTTTTCTCTTTCCTCACACACTTTGTTCCTCCTTTCTCTTCCCTTTTTATTTTTTTTCTTCGCTTCTTCAACGTATTTGTTGGCCTCTGCATATTTTTTTCCAATTTCTCCTTTCCCATTTTCCCTTCTCTTATCTTTCTTTCTTCTTTCCCTTGTTGTTTGTTCCATCTCTTTCTTTCATTTTCTTTTTCATTCTTTTTCTCTCATTTCTCCCCTCTTTTTGGAGCACATTGACCGTATGGGTCAAAGGAGGAAACTTCCTCCTCATTGCCTCGTGCCATTAATTTGTGTGGTCATTGTTTTTCCTTCATTTTTCCTTTATTTTCTTTATTCCATTTATTGCATCATATGACACGCGCTTAAAGTAGTCATGATTTCACTTGCATCACGGCTTTTTCCATGTGTCACTCCATTAGGTTGCCACATGACATCACATGATCATGTCAATGTGTCACCACTTCTACGCCGGAAAACGAAAATTCCGATTATCTCGAATCCGACGAAATTCGGATAGGTACTTGATTTCACGAAGATTCCAATCTGAAGTCCGTTTGGCCACCGATGATCTAGAAATTTTCCTGTGTTTTAGCCTATATTATTTCAAGAAATTACCGTTTACCTCTTCGTAAAATGAAATTTTCTGCTTACAAAACTGTACCTTCCTTCATCCACTTTTCTTTAAAAACAATTATATTTTATTTTTTTTGCTTTTTTCTTTCATTCCCTCCCTTTTCTCTACCTCCAGCTCACCCTCTCTCTCACACGCCATCCTCTCTATTCTATCTCTCTCTCTCTCTCTCTCACCGATCTCCTTCTCTTTCTTTGTCTTTAGACTAAAAAAAATTAATTAAAAATATATTTTAATTCAATTTTAACATAAAAATCAACTTCTAATTTTTTTTTTTAATTTTAGATTCAAGTTTAAGTTTTATACCTTTAAATTGAAACTAAAATTTAAGTCTAAAAACTAAAACTAAAATTAAAATTGGGTAAAAATTATGTCTTTGACCCGAAGGTTGTATTTTGGAAGAAATTTATAGAGATTAAATCAGGGCTTTTGATTTCCCCCTAATTAGAAACCCCTAAAGTTTTAAATAAAATTAGGACAAAAAATCACCACGTTAACTGCTTACATGACTAATTTAACTGCTAATGTAACGTCAGTTTTGACATTTAACACCTCAAGTTATGGCATGGGCTAATTTCAGCTACGAGAGAAAGCGTGAGGGGCCTATTTAGATGGAAAAAAAATGTTTGAGATGTAAGTGGGATATTTAGAAAAATTTTGTGGATTTTTGCACCTTTATGCAATTGTACTTAAGTATGTGGTCTAAAAGTAAATTAAAATATATTTAAAGCTAAAGTTAGCTTTCAATTTTAATTTTTAATTTTTTAATAAATTATTCTAATTAAAACCTTGCGTTTGCCTTACTTATATTTTAAAGTAAATATTAATTTTAAAAAATAAATTTTAATTAAATTATAAAATCAAAATAAATGGTAATTTTATTTTTAAAAATATTTTAATTTTAAATTTAGTTTTTATTTTTAGATTTCATTTCCAATTTAAAAGTCTAAATATTAAACGTAAACTTATAATTAAAAAATAAGTTAATAATTACTTTAAAAATAAATGTAAAGAAAAAATATTTAATTTACTAAAATTTTTATGAAAATTAAAAGCTAACTTTAGTTTTATTAATTTTTAATTTAGCTTTTTCACTTTAATCTAATTTAAATTATAAAAATTAATCTTTAAATTATAAATTAAAAATAAGTAAATGATTATTTTAGTTTTAAAATCGAAATTGATTTTTATTTTGATGTTAAAATTTAGTTAACCTTTCTTTTAATTAAGTGATTTTAAAATATTTCCAAAAAAATAGAGGAGGTGAGAGAAAGAGATGGAGGTAGGGAGAGGGGTGAGAGAGAGGAGGTGTCACGGTCACGTGTGTGTATGAGAGAGAGAAATTAATTTTGTTTGTTTATTACAAAGAGTTCCTAAGTCATCATTATTTGGGAATATTTCTCTATCTCATACACATGTTTTCCCAAGAAACTGATTGGTAATTAATCATTTCGACGTCTACGTGTTTAGTCTGTCATTCCTCTATCGCTTCTACAGGGCTGGTCATTCATCTACTGCTTCTGCAGGGCTGGAAAGTGATTTTGACTAAGACAAATGACAATTGAACCAAAGAAATTGGTTTTTCTTCTAGGTTGGAAAGTGGAAGACAATGATTACCTACCTCAAAGCTAGAAAATGTAGGAACTATTAAGTTGAGGTATAATGGGAGATATATTTTTAAAGTATATAGGCATCACGACATAAAAAGATTATAATATTAAATATAAAAGCCTTTACATGCACATATATTTTAAATCATTATATTAAGAAAAAAACACAAGATGAGTTTATAATACAATATTAAAAGGTCTATGATACAAGAGTAAATAAAATAAATGTAAATTATACTAATAATAATTATTATTATTATTATAATATTGCATGTATCTAAATAAATTGGAGAACACCAATTTTAATTTGCTCAAAAATCATGTACTTCAACTATTTAAGAAATTGATAAATCATCTATAAAAAAATATGATAAGTGAATTACAAATTTTTGTAAGCCATTTTTTTTTACATTGTATAATATATAGATAAATATTTTAATATAATTATATTTTATTATAATAAAGTTTATATTAATATACAATAATTTTAATTAATATATTTTATAACTATTTTGGAAATAAATACATCAAAATTATAAAACCACCTTCCATGTCAGTTATTGGACAATAGTATTAATTAATGGAGATATGTGCAATAACAATAACACAATTAACTAAATATATGGTCAAAGAATTCAAACTATATAAGATGTTTTCAAAAGGAGAGTCAACCAAGTGTCTCACAGCGCATTATTAGAAAGATGAATTTTTCTATACCATTTGGAATATCAAATGGTTCAACTCTACCCATGGTTGTATTCTATATTCAAAGAGCTTTCCAACGATACTTCACACGCCCAAATCCGAGTTAAAACAAATAAGTTATGAGCCACCAAGTTGAAGAAGATAACAATTTTTCAGGTGTGGCACCATAAATTTGTTTTTCTGTCATAGGGCAGTAGCTCTTTCTAGAGTAGGCAACTTTTTATAGGAGCGCATATCCATGTCGTGACGAACGTAGGAGATGGCTCATGATTATGGCACAAGGTGGGTGTAAAACCCAAGAAAATTCTAATTTTTGAAAAAAGTAAAATGGTAATTTCGGTCAAAATTCAGAATTTTTCTAAATCTCGGATGATGAAACGAACTTTGCCGTTGGAATCGTATCACGAAATCTAGCTACCACGTTGAATTTCGTCGAATTCCTAGACAGTCGGAATTTTACATTTTTCGAGGCATGGAGAGGCATGCGGGACACTTGGCACTTTATGAATGGCTCAGGAGGTGCCACCTATCATGGGCAGAATGGGTCAAACAATGAGCCAAGTGAGGCTCACATGAGACACATGTCATCATGCCATCGAGGAGTCCATGGTAGACGGATGATACAGAATCAAATGAGTCAATAGTAGGCTGATATATGTGGCAGTTAGCAGTGACTTCCCACTTGACCAACTTGACTCCAACCGATTGAGTCATGTGTGGGGAAAAGGGAGAGAGAAAGGAAAAGGAGAGAAAGAGAGGGATTTGCAGAGAGAAGTTCTACCTTCTCTAGATTTTCCGACGACGGCTCGCAACCCGACGAGGCAAGAAGTAAAAGTTGGTCCCCATCGCAAGAGCCACGCGCGTAAGACGGTAGACGTGTGGTGCTTCAACAACTCCGGGAGGTGGTGAGTTTTCCCTACTTGTTTTATTCTTCGCTAAGAGCCATTTTAATGGATAAAGGATATCTTCGAGCCTAGATGGTCGTGGTTTTCGGTTCCAAAAGACGAGACTTAGTGAAGATATCCTCAGAATGGTTTTCTCGCGCTCCAAACCGACCGTGGACTGTTTGTGTGTGGCCTTGAGTGTGAATATGTTATTGCTTGATTGAATAACATGTTATGTTATTTGTGTGATGCTATGGGCAATCCCAAGACGGACTGCCAGATTTTTATATTAGCCCATGTGAGCTAATTTTATGTTATTGCTATGTATGAATGAATAACATGATGATTGTGGATAAATTCCAAGTATATGCATGCTACTATATTAACATGAATTGTTGTGAAATGGCATATTGCATTTCATATGCATTGGGATAACCTAGAATAATAGGTGTGAGTGCATGACATGAAAAACGTGATTGCTAAATGGATTTCAAAGGAAGATTTTCCGAAATAATTGCCTTGGAGAGTTGTCCAACAATTCATCTCAGAGAAGACCTATGACAGCTTCCTTAAAGTTATCCAACAATCCACCTCGGAGGGTTGTCCAATAGATTTTACCGAAACTCGGTATTATGTTTTTTTAAAGAACAAAACCTTTTTGTTTGGAAAATATGTTTTCTCACACTCGATGCAGTATGCTGAGAGTTAGTGAGGGCTCGAGAAGTGGGAAAGGGTGAGTCAAATTCTCATCCATTTCATGTAGACATTTGAGTAGGAACATATATGTTTTGCTTGAATGTTTGGTTTGCCATTGCATGAGCACTTAGGTGGGAAGTAACCCATGTAGGATAATTCTACTATCAAGTATCCCACCCTTCGCTGAGGGAAAATTATTTCAGGTACTAAATGTTCACCTGAGGATGGGACGCATCCAAGGTCTTAGAGACGAAGAAATGGTCATATGTGGCCTTGTTATGTATTTTTATAAAAATCTGGGTAAAAGACCCAATTTTGGATAATTTGTAATCAAAACAAATTGTAAATTAACTTATTTTTGTATAAAATAGACATTTTGGTGAGTATGGATGTATGGGCCGACGTGGCCATTTTTCTTCACGTATGGGTCTCTTGATATGAGATACACAGGTTTCCACAGGTTGACAGTGGTCAACAGGACCCCCGGGAAATAGGGCGTCCAATTAATTTTCTATCCATATTTGTGTATAGAGTCAAAGGGTTTTGGATTTAGTACCCACCTTGACAATACCTATCACTGCTACAGTAGGCCATCCATCTTCTAAACCCTACGCAAAAAGTTCATACCACCAAAACAAATAAATGCAATTACTGGCAACCCTTTTTTTTATTATTTGGAACTATTAGGATATTTGTGTATATTATTCTTAATATGTGGAAGCTAGTAAAAAAGAGGAAATATGATTAAAAAACGATAAGAATATCCTTATCCTTTATATTCCTCTCAAACATAAAAATTTTTATTTAAGATAGTTTTAAATTTATAGACTTTGTAAGAATATTGTTGTATAAAAATATTTTTATAATAAAAATAAAATTTGAATGTAGGGGGTTGTTCTGTTCATTTTTTTTTAAACTGATATCGTTAACAGTTTTTTAAACCATAGAGAACACCTCTAAAAACTATTTTTGTTATTTGAATTTAGTGTTTTTTGTGTTAAAAGTGGAAATCAAAGGCGTTCTCCTCTTAATAAGTAATAAAATGATGGATCATTAAAATGTTAAAAATATAAAGATATAGATAAAAATATATTTATAATAATTAAAAATAATTTTTTCAAAAGATAATTTAAAATGATCTTTTTTTTAATAAATAATTTAAAATAATCTTAATAAACATAAATTCAATTCGATAACATCAAATATTATTTATTTTTCAAAAAAAACATCAACATATTTACAATAGCTTTATCATTAAATTATAATATAATAATTTATTATCAAATTATAAAAAAAAATTGTTGCAATATTAGAAATCGTATTTTGAAAAGACGATTTCTAAATTGATTTCTAGATTGCAGAAATAAACCTTTTAAAAACCATCTTTTGAAAATACGAATTTTAATTGAAGAAATCGTATTTTGAAAAGACGAAAAGACGATTTCTAGATTGAAGAAATAGTGTAAAACTTGAGTAAGTTTGAGCTTTCCAAAAATCGGGCAAACACTCCGTGAACTCACACTATTAATACGTGCTGAAAACTTGGAAGTTTTCTAGATCTTGGATGGCGAAATAAACCTCATCGTTGGGTTCGTCATGCGAAATTTAGTTGTCCAGACAAATTTCGTTGAATTCCGAGATAGTCGGAGTTTCACGCTTTTCGAGGCAACGGGTGTCAAGCAACACATGGCGAGCCATGTTTGTGACACATGGAAACCATGTGAGTGACACATGGCAAGCCATGTGTCACAATGCATGGCAAAGGCTTATGCATGTAGGACACATGGCAAGCCATGTGTGTGACACATGGCATGCCATGTGTCAACATGCATGGTACATGGAGTAGGATATATATGGGGTGTGGGAGCTATTCGTACAAGCAGGGAGCAGTAAAAGGAAAAGGAAGGGAAAAAAAAAAGAGGGAAAGAAAGGAAAGAAAGAGAGGAAAAGAAAAGAGAGAGAGAGAATGAGAAGAAAGGGAGAGAGAAAGAAGGAGAAAAGGAAAGCGGTATTCCGATGTCGGAACTCGTCAGACTAAGAAGTAAAGTCCGTATATTCGACGAGGGTTGCGCTACAAGAGGTAGGTTTCCTCCTACTCCGATTCATTTAACGCCTAAGGGCTGTGTAGGGGCTTAACGATTTCTCCCCACTTCGGGGTGAATTTTTTCATTATGTAGTCTGTTTTTGGGTTGTAGGACAGTCATGGACCGAGTATATGAGTTCCCGGGACCATCGTTGTAACGACCCGTACCAAATAATACAAGTTTTTAAAACGTTTGACCAAGTTTGACCAACAATTAGTATGTGGGCCAAAGTTGACTTTTTCAAGGATGAATAATTTTGGGTTGACTAAGACACCATTTCGTAGGCCTCGTCAATACGAGTTCATAGATGGGTTGAACGTCAAAATCCGACTTACGGATAGAAAGTTATGACCCTGGAGAGTTAAGCAAAGAATGGCGAAGAATGCTCCAAATCATCAGGTTTTTACTTGAAAGCGACCCTAGGCTCTATATAAACCTAGTTTTTCTTGCCAAACAGAACCCTAGCCCCAACACACCCATTTTGAGATCCAAAACCCTAGAGAAAACTCCCCAAAACCATGAACACCGAACTGGGTCGTTTCGACCCATTTGCATCAAACCGGGTTTTGGCCGGAGGAGACACCGCCACCCACTTCAAGCATCGCCAGCAGGAGGAGCGCCACCACCAGACGACGTCGCCGGCAAAATTTCACGGCGAACCACCGCCGGACGCGCCCAGATCGGGCCGGCGAACACGGCGGTGGCCGCCACGGTGGGTCACCGGATTTTCCTATTTTCCGGCCATTCCAGGCCAACCCATACCTCCCTCCCACCATTTTTGGACCCTCTGAACACATTCCCTTGGTCCCTTCTCGCAGATTCCTCACCGTTTGAAAGATACGACGAAAACAAATTTGGTCGACAGTTGATCGAAGTTTTCTCTTTCGCCACTACAAAGAACCTTTAGACCAAGGTAAGGGTACCGCCAGTGTTCCCGGCTCCTCGCCTGATGTAAAGTTTGTGAATTTTGGACGTCGTTTGGTTAGTTTTCCATTTTTGGGTCATTTCGGGTAATTACCGAAAATGTTTGGACTGAAATTGGGCACAATTGGTCAAATTAGGCAAAATTGAAGTTGGATTAGTAAAATTGGACATTTTTATGAGTTATTGGAAGGTTCAATTTTGAAAGATTAGCCTCCGGGTGAAAAGCCCCAATTTTCGGGGTACCTAGCTCCAGGCAGGCGGATCAGAGTAATCGACTCCGTCGGGTCCACTTGGGAGTAGTTTCATAGTTCTAAAATTATTCAAAAGACATTTGGGCGTCCCAATGTCTCGCTTGGGCGAATGGAGCCTAAATGGTATTTTTATTATATTACAGCGCCACGTCAACCTCGAGACGCTCCTCGCAGAGGAGGTAATCGAGATCTTATAGTCTGTAAGTGGGTTACATGTTTTAAATGCTTTGGGGTATTATTATGATATATAATTGTGGTTATTTATTATATATATAACTTATTTGATCGAATCTGCTGATTATGCGTAAATATAATTATCTCGTTTTTATATAAATAAGTTATCATTTCATGTGGATTTGTCAACATTTTAAATATTTGGAAATTTTATCGGTTCATGGATAAAATTTGTGGTATTCAAACATTTTAGTACATGGATTGAGGTTTTAAACCATTTTGAAAGTTATTGATTTAAGAAATGTACTTTGAGACCTGCGGAAATGATTATAATGCGGTATCGTTGGAAAGGTTTATTAGTTGCCACGTGATGTCGGGTTTACCCGAAGGTTTATTAGTTGCCACGTGATGTCGGTTTTACCCGAAGGTTTATTAGTTGCCACGTGATGTCGGGTTTACCCGAAGGTTTATTAGTTGCCACTGTCGCGGATCGGGTTTACCCGACGGCTTACTTCGCGGGTATATGGTACGTATACCGTTGGTTTCGAGTAAGGTAAAACCATTTTAATTATTTATGGTTACGGTTTTCAGCGATTATTTTTACGATACGATGGTTATATATATTTTATGCTAAATTTTGCGTCGCGGAACAAATTCAGTTATAATTTCGTAGTAATCATGCTCTGCTAAATTTTCGAAAGCATGAATTTCACATTGCTGACTTAGGTATAAATTGCTTCTTGCGGAAATGATTCCAAACTGAGAACCTTATAAAAGAGTTTAATTTGAGGTCTTGAGAGAAGAATTTAAAAAATAAAACATTATTTTCCTTATAAATTATGCCACTCATCGAGATTCACATCTCACGCTTTATTGTTTTAAATCCATTCTCTAGGTCCAAGCAAGTCAGAGATCTACCTCGCGCCAGCTTCTACGTCACTGCTTCATGCTGAATATGATTCTATCTTATCTATCTCATTTTCTTTTATCGACTTATGTATTTTCATTGTACCCTCTAAATTCGCAAACACTTTTAGAATGCTCATCTTAGTATCAACCTATACGAAGTTCTATCATGTGTGTTTGGTTATGACCTATAAGAAGATGGGCCTAATCAGGGATTTGAGCGGTTGTGGATCTTTTATATATATATATATATATATAGGAAGAGCATATATATATATATATATATATATATATATATATATATATATATATATATATATATATATATTGAGGTATTGGCATAATGTGTGTGTTTACTTTCTTTCTTAAAGTCGGGGTTCTTACTGACATTCCTTGGGGTGGATTGTACAAATGGGAACTTTACCAGCGGGACCACCCGGGGAATCTTGGGAGGGTTTCCGGGTCGGGTCCTGTCAATCGAGGCCGAGCACAGAGTCCCAAAACTAAGCAAATCGGGGCAAAATGGAAAACAGGGGTATGCCCGAATTTCCACACCACCCTTGTGAATCAGCAACGCCAACTTCAGACGGTCATAACTTTCCCGTCCGAACTCGATTTACGTGTTATTAGACTCTACAGAAAGCTCGTTGAGTCTATAATTTAATAAAATAGCGCCACCAAACTCTGCGGGTCATCAGTGAGGATCGGGTCACGATAGTCGAGGAACGGTCCGGCTTTGGTTTCCTAACTTTGTTTTCGGAACCTGGTTGTATCTGAAATGCTCGGGGCAGCGTATGGCCTGAGTAGGAAATTGCGTGTTGAATTTTTGTGTGATATTTACAAATGATGGAATTTCTAGACTAAGTCTAGATTTTTCCGAGGCCAAGTATGACCGAATTTATGGCCGGGAAGGGCTAATGTGTGTTATTACTAGAACTTGAATAATATGTTTATGTGTGAAATTATGCGATATATGTGGGATAAAAATGAAAATAATTATATGCATTAAACATAATTTATCCATGACACTTCACATGTAATGTGTGATTTATATGTTGCATGTGACACGTAGTGTACATGTAGCATGAAATGACATGCAATGACACTTGCATTGCATTTATGCACGGGGCATCGCATGACATGGGTGTGAGTGCATGGAAATGATCGACCCTATGTTTGGGGTTAGATGGTACATCAAGAATGCAAATGATTTTCGGAGACTGTTCACAGTAATTCTCAAAGACTGACAAAAGTACGTATCGGAGATTGTCCACAATTCTTCTCAGAGGCTACTCAAAGTACTTATCGGAGACTATCCACACTATATCTCGAAGACAGTCCAATAAAAAAAAAAACAAAAAGATTTTGTTTTGGAAAAAGGGTCATGGACGGAACACACATGACGGTTTTTCACACTCAGCATATGCATGTGTAAGGGAATCAGTGAGGACTCAGGATTTGGTCATGATTGGTCGCATCTTATTCATGACATGTAGGCATTCAGGTGTGTGATTGTGTAACTTGTGACGCCCCAAATCCCGGGGGTCCGTTGACTACTTATCAACCCGCGGAAACACTCGTGAATGTCGGGTGACCCGACATTTCACGAAAAATCCGCGCAGTCTCCGGTACTCCGGGAGCTCTACCCAAATACAAACATGTCCCAATCAACATCCAAAGATATATACATGAGTATAAACGTCCACTTGAGCCCATAAACCAATACCCATCCAAATAAATCACAACTATATCCAATAGTTTCATGAGTTAAAAGTTCACTCTTATACAACACATATTAAAAGTTTACAACGTTCTAATACATGTATTCTAAAACACCAAAGCCACAACCCGGCTTTCTTCGCAGACGACCCCAGGAAGAGTCGGGTTTCTTCTCGAGCGCCAGACCGAAAAATAATATCCCTCGACAGTGGTGAGCTATCGCCTCTAGAGCGGAATCAAATTTAAACGGGTTACCTCCACCTAAGTGCATACGCAATGCTCCAATGAAACATACATTCAAGTAAATGTGTGATCCTACTGAATGTCTACACGACCAACTCATACCCCGAGTCCTCACCGACTCCCCCTCACACTCGCTAAGTCACGATGAGAAACATTATTTTTCAAAACAAAGATATTTATTTATATTTGTGGGACAACCCTCCGATATAAGTGAATGACCGACTTCGATGTTCTATTTAATGGACAACCCGGCTGTATATCAATCAGCCGACTCGACGATTGATATTTTATACGCGATCACCGATAATTATTATTATTAGTCAACCCCTCCGAAACCACTCTCTCAATAAACCACCTCATGCACTTTACTCCATCGCTCTGTGGTACCCAGCTGCATATGGAATGCATGATGCCAATTCCAATACAATTATATAACACATGCAAATATATAATCATGCATATATTCACATAATTTAACTCACACAAACATGTTATGTAATTTCACAATCCATTACATCAAAAAATTACCACGCGCTTAATTATCAAACACGAGCAATTCAACTTGAATTACTCTACCAAACACATTTTCACATAAAAATTTATTTTCGTGTCACTATTCACGTGAATGAAAACCCCGGTTACCGTTTCACCGCTCTTCAACGCCTCTGTTTCCACCTTGTGAACCCAAAACTAATGTATTATTCCCGGCCTTATGCATATCACAACACAATCCATGGCATAAATCACATTACCACAACAGCAACGAAAGGAAATACTTCGATCAGAATTGATCTGGCAATTAACAATGGCCCAAGTTTTCGTGGCCGATCAAACTACTGCTCAAGGCCTCAATTCAACCGAACATTATAAAACACTTAAATAAAGTGTAAAACCCAAGTAGGATAAATCCTTACCTCACGGAGTTTGTCGGTAACCCAAAACGGCGGCCCACGCCGTAGGCCTCGATGCGTAGAGCAAATTTCCTCGTCGAAGACTTCGACGGCCTGATCGCTTCCAGATTTTAGAGAGAAGGTTTTCTCTAAAAACTCAAAAAAATGGCTACTCGTGATCTCCCATGTCTTCTTTTCACGTTTTTGGCTCTTTTAATAAAGGTAGGAGACGACACTATGCATGTTTTGTCTTTAGTGTCATTTAATCAAATTCCAAATTGCCAATTATGTCCTCACTCTTGGATTTTTTACATTTGGCACTATCTCGGCCGTCCATTTCCATCATCTCTCTACTCATTTAAACCCGCGCTCACACGAAGATGTTATATGCGACTTCATCACATCACAAGTCATTTTCCAAAGACTAAAACTCAATTCTCGGAAAACGGTAAATTCGACATTGTCTCGGAATTGACGAATTCGACGCTAAGCAATGGATTTCTCACAGACGATTCCAACAAATAAACTGGCTTTGTCATCCGAGATCTAGAAAATAAATTTCAGATTTTTGACCGAAATTACGATTTTGCCCTTTTTGAGAAAATTGGATTTTCTCGTGTCTTACAATCTCCCCTCCTTAAAAGGAATTTCATCCCGAAATTATGGACAATCACATCACTCACATGCATATGCAACGTGCACTCTACCATGCATGTAAACTCGTCATTTAATTATTAAACGACTAATCACGTACCTTCATCCCTAAACAAGAAGGGATATGTGGCCCGCATCGTTTCCTCGCACTCCCACGTGGACTCCTCCACTCCATAGTGTCGCCATAAAGACCACTGGGGCCTCACTACTCTGCGCCTGAAAACCTCGATCACGCTATCCAAAATGCACACTATCCCTCCTCGAAGGTCCCATCTGTGTCGACCTCAATCTCTCCCCAATCCACTACATTAGCTGGATCTAGCGTGTACTTCCGGAGCATGGAGACGTGAAACACCTCATGGACACCTGACATGCTGGGCGATAAAGCCAACCGGTACGCAACAGTGCCTATCCTCTCGAGTATCTCGAAAGGCCCAATGAATCTCGGCGATAACTTTCCTCGCTTCCCGAACCTAACCACTCCTCTCTTAGGCATCACCTTTAAGAAAACGTGATCCCCAACCTCGAACTCTAAGGGTCGACGTCCTACATCTGCATAATTCTTCTGCCGGCTCTAAGCCGTGAGAAGACGTTGTAGTATCAAGCTCACCTTCTCAGAGGTGTCTCTATCCAGATCGTGACCGTTGGATGGAACTCTCTCCCCAATTCCTATTCAACATAATCTGACTCGCACGGGCCTCCCCATACAATGCCTCATATGGTGCCATATCCATGCCTCGCATGATAATCGTTGTTGTAGGCGACCCCACTAAGGGCAAATGCTCATCCTAAATACTTATGATCCAGGACGATAAGTCATAAAGATGTCCTCTTCTAACACCGTATAAATTCCTCTCGGGACCGAACATCTGCTTGAGGGTGGAAAGTCAGATCATCACGTACCGTGTGCCCATAGCCTTTTCGAAATCCTCTTCCAAAACTGCGCCAGAAATTCCTCGAGTCCCTATCCGACACTATGGATAATCGGTAATCTTACGTAGCCGACTATCTCTCGAATATACAACCTGGCATCTCTCCAATGCGAAGGTCATCCTCGCGAGACGCTAGAAACTGCGGTCGACTTTAGAGCCGGTCCACTATCACCCATACCGCGTCATGCCTCTGCTGCATCCGTGGCAAGTGGGTCACAAAGTCCATCGTGACGTGCTCCCACTTCCACTCAACTACCTCCAATGGCTGAAGCAACCCTGCTGGCTTCTGGTGCTTAGCCTTTACCTGCTGACACGTGAGACATCGTCGCACATAGTCCCCTACATGTCTCTTCATCCCACTCCAATAGTACTGGCGACGAAGACCTGGTACATCTTCGTGCCACCTGGATGCACGGCAAATCGAGAGCAGTGAAACTCCTTGAGAATCTCCTCTCTTAAATCGGTCAAATGGGGAACCACTACCCGTCCTCTATACCAAAGACTACCATCCGTGTGGATGGTCCAGCCCTCGTCACCGTATCTGACCGCATTCGGTCCCCGACGGACACTTATCCCGGCCTCCGCATCGACTCAATCACTCTGTTCAACAGAGACGGTGTAGCCACTAAACTCCCCAACGTACTCGAAGGTCCCGTTGTACTGTAATCCAAACCTGGTCTCTACAGCCTGAAAGCATTCGCCACTCCCTGAAGCTATACTAGCTAATGCCCTTCTCGACTTCCGACCGAAAGTGCATCAACTAATTACATTTGCCTTACCAGGATGGTAATGCAAAGTGAAGTCATAATCCTCTAGGAACTCCATCCATCCGCGTTGCCTCATATTGAGATCCCGCTGCGTGAAAATATACTTTAGACTTTTGTGGTCTAAGTACACCTCGAACTCCTCGCCATATAGGTAGTGGCGCCAAATCTTCAAGGCGAAGACTACGGCCGCCAACTCCATGTCGTGTGCGGGTAATTCGCCTCATGATCTCTTCAACCGACGGAACCATAAGCTACTACCCTCCCGACTATCAAAAACACATCCCACCCGCCGTGCATCAAGCAATACACCAGGTACCCCGTCCGGCCCGGGGACCCATCAAGATAGGAGTCGGCGGTCTCCTTCTTCACCCCCGAACGCCTCCATCGATCATCCCAGCCACTCGACCTCCTTCCGGGTCAATCTCGTCATAGGTGCTGCTAATCGAGAAATCCTCAATGAATCTCCTGTAGTACCCAACCAATCCCAAGAAACTACGTATCTCAAAGACTGACTTCGGCCCCTCCCAACTCATCACGACCTCGACCTTCTTCGATCCACCGACACGCCCTCGATCGACATCACGTGTCCTAAAAACTTCACCTCAAGAAGCCAAAACTCGCACTCCATCGAACTTAGCCGCATAACCGATGGTCTCTCAACAACCTGTAACACAATCCTCAAGGATACCATGCTCCCACTCGACCGGGAGTAGATCAAAATGTCATCCACGAAGACTACGACAACTCGATCTGGGGATAGGGTCGAATACCCTGAAAGATGAGACTATGAATGTCGCGCATTCGGCCAATCCAAAGGGCACCGTGAACCTCAAAGTGCCCATAACGCATCCTAAACGCCGCCTTAGGACATCTCGTATCCCTAACCCTCGCCTGATGGTAACCACAGAAGGTCTATCTGGGAGTAGACTCGCGCTCCTCTCAACTGATCAAACAAATCGTCGATCCTCTGCACGGGTATCGATTCTCGATCGTAACCCCGTTCAACCGCCCGTAGTCACACAATTAAAGGGTCTGTCTTTCTTCGCAAATAGAACCGGCGCCCATGGTGAAGTGCTCGACCTAATGAACCACTTGTCCAATAACTCCCGTAGTCAGACTCGAGTTCCCGCAACTCAATCGCGTCATCCATGAGTCATGATGTGAAGTACTGCGGGTGTAACTCGATAATCGGGGTCTAAACCCTCCGTGGAGGTAGTCCGTAGCTCATCCGAAAAAACATCCACATACTCGCAAAACTACCTGAGGTAGATCTAAGTCCTGGGTCTCTCATCGCCCTCTGTGGTAAAGGCTCGCTACCTAACCCGCTTAACCGCCCCCGATCCACCCGACTGTAAACCGGGTCTGGGGGCAAAACGTCATGCTTCACCCCCGAAATACCACACATGTACCGGGTCCCGCTGCAGCGAGCAACCCCTCCTACTCACAATCACCAACGACCCTATAAGCCGCCACCCAATCCATCCTCGTGTGGATGATATCGAACTCCGATACGTCCATGATCCTCAAGTCCACCGTGAGTATGCAGAGTCCCCGATCTCCAACTCGCAACCCACATATCATCCCTATCCTCGCCCCTAATCCCTAGGAACTTACATATAAAGGCTCTAAGGTCTCAACTCTAAGCCCAACTTCTATCACAACCGATGCAAAGAATGAAGGAATGCGAAGCACCAGAATCAATAACACTCTCGCCCATGCGCGGTAGATAGCAAAACGCACTCGTATAACTAGAATCGACGATCGACTGTACCAAGGGTGTGATGGCGTAAACACGTGCCCGAACCCCGTATGTCCCGCTGTGGGCCCCGTCCTCTACCTCTACCCATACCGGGCCTCTGGGCCCGCCCGTGAAATGGGGTGCCCTGTAGCCCTCAAACCGAGACCGGGCTCATCCGGTCCGTACCGTGCCGTGGGAGGAAACGTGTGGCACCGATCCCCGGTCTCGAAGCATCGACCGACCGTGTTGTCCCAAAACCCCGGATCCCCGTCTCTGGGCAATCCTCCTCATGTGTCCGGTCGCTGGCAATGGTAGCACACCATCTGCCTGAAATTTCGACCAGCAACTCATCCGTCCCTCGCCCGATGGCCGCGACCGGAACCCCGAACTAGGAAGCTCTCGCCGCTCTTTCTCGAACTAGAAGAAGACTCGACTCTTCTTCCTCTTGTTTCTAACACCCGCATCCCTAGTGCTCCGAGCATCCTCTATTTCTCTCTATGGTCGTATTGCCACAACCATGAGTCCATATCCTATAGGCGGTCCTATTTATCCCGCCCGAATGGACAACTTCTCAAATTCATTCTCAAACCTTCCTAACTCGCTATGTCCGTGCGGGCCACATAATCATCGCAAGAAATCGGCTAGCCTGCGGAACCTAGCCACATAATCCATCACCGTCATTACCCCCTGCTTCAGCTCTAGGAACTCCTGAGCCTTTGCATGCCTCGCAATATCCGGGAAAGACTTACCCATAAACAGCCTCCCGAAACTCCGCCCATGTCATACCTTCTAAGTCTCTGGGGAGGCCCCGCCCATCTCCCAATTCATACTGGGCTCAATTCTAGCCGCAACGCGCCTAACCCGACCCCGATCATGTCGCAGGTAATTCCATGGCCTCTAACACCTTCTCTATCCGCATAAAACCAATGGTCCGCCACCATCTGATCTCCCCCGTGAATGTGGAGGATGACGTGGCTCTAAACCTCCTCGGGAGGTTGGCCAGACCTCCTTGACTACCGGCTATACCACCAGGCTATAGTTGCCGCCGCAATGTTTCCATGCACCCTCGCAAAGGCTTCTTACTGATCAAATACCGGTGGTCGGGTCAAATGCCTGGTGCCTAACCGCACTCTCGTGAACGACTTACGCCCTCATGTTCCCTCTACTAGCCATCTACACATGTCAAATGGCAAGTTAAATACAATGCAGTATCTCTAAGGCATAAACACAGCCCCGAGACACTATTCATACTCAGAATATACAGTTCATATTCTATGTCCCCGCATTTAAATGCAATGCAAGACAATTAAGTTACATGTCAAATCAATTTTTTTTTAAAATTATTTTCGAAAATTTTATTTTTTCCAAAATTATCTCTATTTTATTTTTATTTTTTCAAAAATTTTATTTCATTCATTTTTTATTTTTTTTGATAAATTTGGTGAATAAGGTTCATAAATGTAAAGGTTCATGAACAATGTCCAAACAGCTGACTCGTAAAAACAAGACTGAAGTCCAAAAATGTGCTAGCCAAGCACTAATCGCATGTACCGCGGCCTGTAGACGCGCATTACGGTGTGCTCAGCCGCGCGCCACGCCCCCCGTGCCGCACACCTACGCGCCCGCCCGTCCAGCCGCCCCGAGCGCCTGAGCCGCCCAGCCGCAGCCGCCCGCTCTTATGCTCAAACGGGCGTGAGCCCATTTCTGTCCACTCATTTTTTTTTCGTTTTTCACACCCTTTTTTTTTTTTTCATTTCTTTCCAGCTACTGGAAAATACCCAAAAACATATATACATATACATATATGTATATACATATATATATATATAATTTTTTTTTTCCATTATCCAATAACCCAAATAATTTTATTAAAATTTATTTTCTTTAATTTTCCCTTCCAGTTTTACACACTATAAAACTCCAAACAATTGTCCAACACACCTTTTTTTTTCCTATGTGCTATCCACCTAAGCACACAATTCACACAGCACATAAAATTTTATGTTATGCATATTTTTCACACAACACTTCATCAAATCACCCAATCACACACCAAACACATGCATGCAGTGTTCTAGTTTTGTCCCGTGATTTCCTAGGTAATCTCATACATAACTCTACATCAAACCACATCTAGTGGTGATGTTCTTACACCTCAAAGACTATGGCCTAAACCCAAATCCCCTCAAGCCCTAGGTATTCGTATGCCTAAGTTCTGATACCAAGCTGTGACGCCCCAAATCCCGGAGGTCTATTGACTACTCGTCAACCCGCGGAAACACTCGTGAATGTCGGGTGACCCGACATTTCTCACGAAAATCTGATAGAGTCTCCTTTGTACGGGGATCTCTACCCAAATACAAACTTGTCCCAATCAACATCCAAAGATATATACATGAGTATAAACGGCCACTTGGGCCCATAAACTAATACCCATCCAATAAATCCCAACTATATCCAGTAGTTTCAAGAGTTAAAAGTTCACTCTTATACAACACATATTAAAAGTTTACAATGTTCTAATACATGTATTCTAAAACACCAAAGCCACAACCCGGCTTTCTTCAATATCGGCCCCTAAAGAAGAGCCGGGGCCTTCCTAAGCGCCCGCACCAAAAATAATATCCCTCGATTGTGGTGAGCTTATCGGGCCTCAAAGAGTGGAATCACCCTAAATGGGTTACTCTCCACCTAAGTGCATATGCAATGCTCTAATGAAAACATACATTCAAGTAAATGCGTGATCCTACTTGAATGTCTACATGATCAACTCATACCCCCGAGTCCTCGACGACCTCACACTCGCCTGCTCACGTGATTTAAACATTATTTTTCAAAACAAAAAGATATTTGTTTATATTTGTGGACAACCCTCCGATATAAGTAGTGGACCGACCGATGTTCTATTTAACGGATAACCCTCCAATGTATATCAATCGGAAATGACTCCAACGATTGATATTTTATATGGACTACCCGATAATTATTAGTCAACCCTCCGAAACCACTCTCTCAATAAACCACTTCATGCACTCACTCCTATCGTTCTAGGGTACCCCAGTGCATATGGAATGCATGATGCCAATTCCAATACAATTATATAACACATGCAAATATATAATCATGCATATATTCACATAATTTAATTCACGCAAACATGTCATGTAATTTCACAATCCATTACATCAAAAAATTACCACGCGCTTAATAATTATCAAACACGAGCAATTCAACTTGAATTACTCTACCAAACACATTTTCACATAAAAATTTATTTTCGTGTCACTATTCACATGAACAGTAAAACCCTTGGGGTTACTGTTCACGACCGCTCTCTCGACGTCGGTTCCACCTTATGAACCCGAAATCCAATGGTCATTCCGGCCTTATGCATATCACAACACAATCCATGGCATAAATCACACAATTAGCCACCCAAGCAGTCCGTGAGCAATAACGGACTGTAAATTTGGGTTCCATAAATTGAAACAATTCGGTCCTAAGTTTTGGGGCCGATCAAACGGCCGTTCAAGGCTTCAATTCAACCGAAACATTATAAAACACTTAAATAAAGTGTAAAACCCAAGTAGGATAAATCCCTACCTCACAGAGTTTGTCGAAAACTCCCAAAACCGATGCCCATGCGTAGGCCTCGATGCGTAGAACAACTTTCCTTCTTGCCCCGGGCTTCGACTCTGCCTGACACCCGATTTTGTAAAGGTTGCTCTCTCTCTAAAAAAAACTCAAAAATGGCTAACAGATCTCCCATGTCTTCTTCAATGCTTTTGGCTCTTTTAATAAAGCTGCAGTGAGACTAAGACTACGATGTTTTGTCTTTAAGTACATTTAATCAAATTCCAAATTACCAATTATGTCCTCACTCTTAGATTTTTTACATTCTAAGACTATCTCACTGGCCCATTTCCATCATCTCTCTACTCATTTAAACTCATTACATTTAGCATGTTATATGTGACTTTGTCACATCACAAGTCATTTTCTCCTAAGACCGAAACTCGATGCTCGAAAAATGTGCAAATTTCGACTGTCTTGGAATTCGACGAATTTGACGTATAGCTAGATTCACATGAGATTCCAACGGTAAAATCCGTTTCATCATCCGAGATCTAGAGAATAAATTTCGGATTTTTGACCGAAATTACGATTTTACCCTTTTTGAGAAAATTGGATTTTCTCAGGTCTTACATAATTGGCATTGCATGTGCACTTAGGTGGGAAGTAGCCCTTGTAGGAGATATATTTACTGGGTTTTGCTCACCCCATCGTGGGATCACCCTTTCAGGTACATGAGAGGACGACGCTCCTTCGAGGCCGTGAGTATGAAGAGGGTCGGGTTGTGGTCTTGAACACGATGTTTGTAAAATATATTGGACAATTTGTTTTGATATATTTTGATTTGTAAAAGAGTTGTATATCAAACTCTTGTATAATAATATGGGAAGTTGTATGTTTGCAAGAAAAATATAAAGAAATGAGTCCCCGTGGAATGGATCACTGGGCCGCGGACATCGAATCATCCGACACCTATGAGTATCTGCGGTCGACGTTGTCAACCTGACCCCTAGTTAGTGTCACAACGCCTTTTCAAAAGACAATTTCTAAATGGATTGAAGAAAGAAATAAATAAAAAAGAAATCATCTTTCCAAAAGACGATATTGAAAATATATTGAAAGATTAAAGAAATCGTTTCTTCAAAATATGATTTTTAAAGAAAAACTCGTCGTGAAATTGAAATGTTTTTTAAATGACTATATTTTAGATACTATTTTTTTAAATAAGTCGTGACATATAAAAAAACATGGGCACAAAAATAGTTTAGCCAAAGAATTCCTATAAAAATAAGATAACCTGAAATATTTAGTATATAAAAAAGTAATGGATGTAGAGTTATGATTATGAAATATTTTTATTAGATAAATAAATAAGAATAAATTACAATGAAGAATAAATTAATTATTTTAATTCAATATTCAAAGTTATTTTTAGTAAAATTAAATTATTTACTTTAACAATTTAAATAAATTTTTTAAATAATTTATCAAATACAATCTAATAAAAAGATAAAAGATAACATGAAAATAACATTGAAATATAAAATAAAATAAGTTGCGAACATCATTTGAAGTATAATCTTGCCACATAAGGCAATCATTGCTTTCTTATGAAATGTATAATATAATATAATATTAATATTAATAATAATACTTTTTAGGATTTATTGCAAACGCGATTAAAAAAAGAAGGATTTATTGCAAACAAATTTATGAAACTTTGTAAACTGATTTTGATACCTTTTATTGAAGCAATTTTCTGGAACATTATTTTTGTAAACTAATTCCTATATAAAAAACAAATATGAATGAATGAATAATAATAAATGATGAATAGATATTTATAAAAATTCATTTTTATTTTAACTGAAAATAAAAACGAAACCATAAGAATGAGATTTTCTATTTTTTAAAATATATTAAATCTATTCAAATTAGTGTAGTTATCCTAGCAAAGCTGTAAAACCCGATAAAATTCAATCTTTTCTCCTCAAAATTGGTAAAATGAGAATTTCGTCGAAAATCCGTAATTTTTCTGTGTCTCTTACGACTTAAACGAACTCACCATCGACCATCCCCAAGAAAATCTAAATGTTTCCAATCCCATGACCTCATTTAATTCGAGACAAATGAAATTTCATCGCTGAGGCACCTAGAGTCGCGAAATGACTAAGATTTGTTGGCTACCACACTGGTTCACACGTCGCATCAGAGAGCAAGTCAAACACAAGTCTAAGGACCCATGCGACGGCCACCACTTGGTAGGATGGAACCAAAGCCGATGTTCGGAGCATGAACTACGAGAGGCAACGAGAGAGTGATACTTATCAAGGAGGCAATTCTGACTCGACCATGATGGACCCACTCCAGAGAGGGAAAAAGGAAAAAGAAAGTGTTATAAGAAGAGGAAGAAGAAGTGTATATAGAAGCTCAACCTTCTCTCTAAATTTCCTAGTGATCGAACCGTCGGTTTTCGTAGGAGCAAGAGAAAAAGTGTTTCCTCGTGGCGAGAGCTTCAAGCAATGACCGGAAACCAGGAGTTTCGGAAAACTCCAAGAGGTAGGGGTTTTTCTCCTACTTGGTTTGATTCTTGTCTAATATCCATACAAATGGTTTTAAGTTTTAGGGCTGGAAATGGTCGTGCGTTCCAATCCCAAAGATTTGGGACTGAATGTCGATTTACATCGCTCTTCAATACCCATGAGCCGGAATTGTTATTGATTGTGTACTTTAAACCGTGAACCCGGACTGCTTTTGACATCCGGGTTAGATTATGAAACTGGCTGGATCGCCCATTTACGCTCGTGTGTGTTGCTAAAAATGAATAAATATGATTTGTCGTGAAAAAATGATGTTGTTAATGCATGCTCAATCGATGCTATCACGATTGTCAACGATACGAAATTATAATGGTGGTAAAAATATAATTGTTCGCTTAATCATGAAAGTTGTATATATGAATTGGATATGATTGCATTCTATATGCACTGCGAAGACGTTAGCCGAGTCGGGTGCGTGCATAGTGATGGTAAATTCACCATTCTGGGTGAATGTGTGGTGAGCTCAGAAATTGGACAACGTCCAAGGTCGAGACTCATGGTCTAATGAATCAATAAAAATAATAAACCACGCGGCAAGGAAGCGTAGCAAGTCGGGGCATCCCCAGGTGAAAGTCCCAAATTCATATGCGGTTAGACATGATCACTAGCGGTGCAAAGCCGTAAAAATGTTTGGAAGGCATGTGACGATCTCAAGGGTGAGAACCAAGAAATATGCAGCCCATAAACACACACACATGATTAAATGAAATTAAATGAGTATTGGAGGTCGGTCCAATGAGTTGAGTCACCGGGTGGAATACCAATGACTGGTTTTCACACTTGGCTTTGCATGTGTGAGGGAGTTGGTCGGGACTCAGGGTATGGCATGAGGAGTCTCATCTTATGCGTGATATAAAAATCATTCCATGTATAAATTGCAATAAGAGTGAATGTGAAATGATTGTCAGGTACTATAGCATGCGCATTAGGTGGGGAGTAACCCTTGTAGGAAAATTCATCTACTGGGCATTGTTCACCCCGTTGTGGGAAAATAATTTCAAGTAATAGGGGTACACTGAGGGACGAAGCTCACCCAAGACCTCAGTTGTAAAGAAAAAGGCCAATTTCTGGTTGTTTTGTAAATTTTCGGGGTGAATAGCCCAATTTATGTAAAGAACGTAGAGTTGTAATTATACTCATTTTTTTGTGTGATATATATATATATATATATATATATATATATAAATTTTGGCAAGTTTTCCAAGCTTCATGTTGTCTTTGTAATAAAAAGACTAAGTTATGTTGAATTTAGGGTGCTTTGGAAAGGAAAGGAAAAAGAAAATAAAAAGGGGAACTGGAAGTGCAGAGGAAAGAATGGGCTACTGCCCGTTTTGAGTCCTCTGTCGCGACAGAGAAAGTCTGTCGCGATAGAGTTCCTGGGCCCTACGTCGCGACAGGGTGGCGCAACGAAGCACACCAGCGTGCGTGATAGGAGCACAGTGCGCGCAGCAGCGCACACAACTAGTGCCCTGTGTGCAACCGAGCGCGTGCGGGCAAGTGCGACAGAAGAGTTCCCTCGCGACAGAGAAACTCTGTCACGACAGGGAAATCTCTATCGCGACGGACCTCTCAAGGCTTTCTGTTTCGAAAGAGATTTCTCAATCGCGACAAATAGCTTCGGGCCCATGTCGCGACA
>JAEQBH010001320.1:600000-756623 GCA_016808115.1 Tetrastigma voinierianum
CAAACTTGAAGTGTTGATATAAAATCTGTATGTGTGCTTTTGGTTTGAACCATAAATAAATTGGTTTGGGTGTTGGTTAATTGATCTCAAGTGGATTAACATGAAAAAGGGAAGGCAATGTATGTGTCGCCCAGATCATGTGTATTAGTGTGTATGGTTCGGTTTGGTGCAAAATTATTGCATGTATGTGTTTAAATTATGTTTCCAAATCTATTAAAGGTTTGGTGTAATTGAAATAGTGCGTAAAACTCATGTGTTAAGTGAGTTAAAATGAAGAAAAAGTGATTGGATTATGGCCAAATATGAGATAGTGTTTCTATGAGATTATGTGTAACTTTTGTGTGTAGAATTATTGACTTGGAATAAATTGGTTTTTAAAATGGGTTAATCGGATAGTTAACATAGTGGTAAAGCAGGCATATTGGTTGTAAACTTACGTTATTGTGAAATTATTGTGAATATAATCTAGTAACTTTTACTATGATAAATTATTAATGTCCTTAAGAGAATGTTAGCCATCAAATTCGAGTTAGAGATAGATTGGTATACCAATAAGGATAAATGTAGCAGTACTGCGAATGATATGATTGATAGTGGCATACCGATCTGTAGCCCAGCGGGACAGTATCGGTAGTGTACACAAAAATGTAAATGTAAAAATAACCAGTCAGTAGTCTAACGAGATAGTACTGAGTTATTTCATTTAATTCCTTCAAATCACTTGATTCATTTAAAATATGTTTTGGATGTGCTTCGAAAAGAAAGATTGTTTGCTAACCTTAAGAAGTGCACATTTTGCACGGATAAGCTTGTGTTTCTTGGTTTTGTTGTTGGTGCACGAGGGATCTGGGTTGATGAAGAGAAGGTTCGGCGATTCAAGGCTGGCCAAGTCAATGAGTGTGAGTAAAGTTCGAAGTTTCATGGACTTGCTAGTTTTCAAGTGGTTTTTGTGAAGACTTTGGTAGCATAAAGCGCATCGATAGCCAAGAGTCATCAAGAAGGATGTTGTTTAAGTGGGGTGAAGAGCAAGAAAAAGCATTCCAAGTTATCAAAGAAAAACTAACTCATGCTCCTTACTTGCTTTACCTAACTTTGCAAAAACTTTTGAGGTTGAATGTGATGCTTCAGGTTTAGGTATTGCGTTTTTATGCACTAAGGATCACCCATTGCATATTTTATGAAAAGCTGCGGGCAAATTTCAAATACCCTACTTACAGACAAAGAGTTGTATGCGTTAGTTCTGCCTTGGAAACTCGCAACATTATATTTAGCCTAAGGAATTTGTGATTCACAATCGACCACGAGTCATTGGAAGCATCCTGGCAATAACATAAGTTGAATAAGAGACATGCCCGATGGATGGAGTTCGTGGAAACTTTTCCATATGTCATCCGCTACAAACAAGGTAAGGAAAACATTGTTGCCAATGCACTTTCACGAAGGTATGTCCTAATCTCTACTCTGGATGCTAAATTGCTTGGTTTTGAACACATTAAAGAATTGTATCCTTTGGACCAAGATTTTAGTAACGAATATGCTTGCTGTGAAAAAGCAGCCCATGACAAGTTCTTTAGACATGAGGGGTTCTTGTTTCGGGAAAATAGGTTGTGCATTCCTATTTGTTCCATTCAGGATTTATTAGTGAGGGAGTCTCATGGTGGAGGATTGATGGGACATTTTGGGTAGCCAAGACTTTAGGGGTTTCCTGCAGAACACTTTATCGGGCCGCACATGAAGCGAGATGAGAGGATTTGTGGGAGGTGTATCACATGTAGGCAAGCTAAATTCTAGTGCAACCCCATGGCTTGTGCCACACCACTTCCTATTCCCGTGAACCTGTCAGATCTTCAATGGACTTTCGTTAGGTCTACCTAGACTGTAGACATGGTAGGGGATTCTATTTTTTGTGGTTGTGATAGCCAAAGATGGCACATTTTATCCCATGTCACAAAAACTGATGATGCTTCATGTTGCCAATTTGTTCTTGTGAGGTTGTGATCAGCATGGTATGCCTAGGACAATTTGTTTCGATAGAGATGCAAAATTTTGAGTTACTTTTGAAGACCTTGTGGTGTGTTAGGAACCGTTATTGTTTTCTACTACTTGTCATCCACAAACCGGGCTTGTCGACCGAGGTAGTGAATAGAGCCTTGTTTACTTTGTCGAGGCCATCATTAAAAAGCAAACATTAAAACCTCGGGA
Source organism: Tetrastigma voinierianum (assembly GCA_016808115.1). NCBI lineage: Eukaryota > Viridiplantae > Streptophyta > Magnoliopsida > Vitales > Vitaceae > Tetrastigma > Tetrastigma voinierianum. The sequence goes on from JAEQBH010001320.1 coordinate 602,203, forward strand.
AGATTACTGCCACATGTTGAGTTTGGCTATAATCGTATTATACATTCCCCGTCACTAAATTTTTGCCTTTTGGAGATTGTATATGGTTTTTAATCCATTAACCCCTTTAGATTTATCTCCTTTACCTATGTTTGAGCATGTTAATCTAGATGGCAAAAAGAAAGCATAATTTGTTAAGCAGATTCATGAGAAGGCAAGACTCAACATTGAGCGAAGGACTAAACAATATGCTAAACAAGCCAACAAAGGGCGCCGCCACGTAGTCTTCGAACCCGAAGATTGGGCTCAGTGCACATGCGCAAGGGAAAGATTTCCGCACAAAGGTGATCCAAGTTGCTCCCTGGGGGCACATGGTCCTTTTAAGTCCTCGAGCGCATCAATAACAATGCACAATAGATTCGCTCTGAATATACCTGTAAGTGCAACTTTAATGTCATCGACTTGAGTCCTTTTTTGATGCGTGTGACGTATTTGAGGACAAATCCTTTCCAAGAGGAGGGGAATGATGGTTTGGCTATGAAGGAGTGTGGACCCGTCAAGTCTCACTGGCCCTATGACACGAGCCAGTGGCTAAGAGATTCAAAGAAGCCTCATGTTTTAATCCGAGATGCCCACGTGAAGTTAAGCTCGCGTTGTTCAACTCCAAAAGGAAACAAAGATGGTCCACATCATCAAATTAAATCCCACTTCCTGACCAAGAGCCAAGGAGTTTTTGACTTGTTGATTTGTCGCGGCTTTCAGCCGATTTGCCGCTATTTGATGTTGATTGCTCGATTTACCGCTATTTCGAGTTGATTTGGTTTTTGATTTGTTCCCGATTTGCTGCTATTTTTGGGAGCTTATTTGCGTTGATTTAATCTCGATTCACGCCGATTTGGTGCCGATTTGTCGTTGATTTATTCTAGATCATACCGATTTGATTCCCAAGCCTTATCCTAGATTTATCTAGCTTCCTCTTTTAGTGTTACTTCCTTAGAAAAAGTATGTTGCCTTCTTGTTTTTGGCCAAATATTTACTTTCCTTGTGGCCAAATATTTAGTTTCTATTCTTCATATTTTTTTGGCATATTTAAAGGCTTGTTATCCCTATATTCTTCAAGTTTTAAGCATTTATAAAATTGAGAGTTTCAATTTCTCTTTGGTTCTTTAAAGAACTCCTTGAACTTATCTGCCATTCCGTGGCTGCCTATCAAGCACTTATAAATCGGATCTTCATCACTCGATCAGGGCGCCCCACATATAATACCAAGGTTCTTGCTTCCATATATAACCCGGGTAGTTGTCATCCATCCAAGCCGACATTAGGAGCGCTCTCTTCCAGCTTAATTCGATCACCCGGTCTCCTGCTGACGGGTTCGCATCGATAGTAATCGAAGTTATTAAAGTGTTAAACCGCCAGCAATCCAATGACCAGGTCGATGATTCCTATCCTATGCACCTGAAATTTCCTGCCAGATTCGCTTTAAGGGCAAAACTAAGTAACAAATGTAAACAGTGGAATTGAGTCAGGACAAAATACTAGTATAAGTAAACATGGCAAGTGTGAATCATTGTGTTTTTTATATGCAAGATGAAAATTAAATGCATGTTAAACTATTATAAATCAGTATATATATATATATATATATATATATATATATATATATATATATATATATATATATATATATATATATATATATATATATATATATATTGCATGGATCACATGAACAAATGCTAAATGTTGTTTGAAAAATAAACATATGGGATAATGAGATGATTAATTGATGCATGCAACAATGTTATTTATATGTTTATATATGCATATATATGTTGTATTGATTGTATGAAATGAGAATAGAAACGTAAAGAACCACTAAGCATGAAAATGCTTAGAAGCATTGATTTCTCACGCGTAGGTAACGTGTAGATAGTAGCAAGACTGAAGACCGCCGAGCATAGAGTCACCGTCATACAGTTCAGAGTATACGTAAATACTTCATTTCATGCATACCACTACATTTCATGATATCATGTAATTATTTTGTATAGAAATCAAATATGTATAAATCTTCATGGAATGTATTTTACTATTGGGGTGAAAAAGGGGTGAACTCTAATAATAATTTGTAAATGTATGTTGAAAAGGCATGAAATGTCATTTTGTATCAATATGTTGTACTAAAGAATAAATATGGGCCATCTTGAAATATATGATGTATATTTCTCATATTAATGAATGTGTTAGTAATGATATCAGTGCTATGTTTATATGAAATCGCTTTTGACAAATGTGGTTTTGAACGCTCCGCCCCCGACTCGCTCACCCGCCGAGTCGCCTGGGGCACTACATTTAATATCAAATGACAAAAAAAAAACATACATTCATCCTCAAATAAGAAAGGATAATTGGTACGTATAGTGTCTTTGCATTCCCATGTTGCCTCTTCCACTCCTCGATGCTGCCACAGCACTTCCACTAGCATCATGGTCTTGCCTCGCAAAACCTGTTCCCAACTATCTATGATAATGCACTGCCCCTCCTCGGCTGTCCCATCCGCATCAACACGCTTTCCGCCTAATCCACCACACATGAGTCGGATTTGGAGGTACTTCCAGAAAGCATGAAGACATAGAATACGCATAAACACTCCGACAAGTTTCACACGCCAACCGTAAGCAACCGCACTCTTACCTCAGCACCCTCAAGGCTCACAAATCTGCGATACTTTCTCGCTTGCTAAACCTAACCACTCCTCTATTAGGCATCACCTTCAAGAAGACATGATCACCCACCTCAAACTCTAGAGGTCACCGTCGTCTGTCGACGTAACTCTTCTATCGCTCTAAGCCATGAGAAGACGCTTCCAAATAAATTCCACCTTCTCTGATGTGTCCCTAACCAAATCTAGCCCCGTAGAGGTTCTCTCTCCCACCTCCGTCCAACAAACCGGAGATCGACAAGGCCTCCCATATAATGCCTCATAGGGTGTCAGCTATATGCTCATCTGATAACTATTGTTGTAGGAGAATTTCACTAAGGGTAAACGCCCTTCCCAACTATCCTTGAGATCAAGGATGCATGCCCGTAGGATGTCCTCTAAAGTCTGGATGGTCCTCTCTTACTGACCGTAGTAAGGGGGCGTCTTGATGCAACTGAGAGAAGCGTGGAAGGTAGTTTCCCACAGATGACGCCAATGGAAAGGAAGTAACTTTCCAAAGAATTTGTACTTCTCTCTAATTACGGAATAAATGAATATATCTCTTCTAATTGCGTGACTATGTAAAGGAGTTCTCCTCCCTAATGCTTGAGGCCCCAGCATTTAATTTAAAACTCTCTTTGAATTCATGGACAACCTGCAAGGATGGGCCGAGCAGGAGCTAAGGAGAAGAGAGGAGGCGAGACCCAGCAACTCCACACTGGCAGCCACTAACTCTTTTGACGGATTACAAGGAAAGCAAGTCTTCCTCGACGACGAGGGCTCAAAAGATTAGCCACAAATGCAGCGGGGAGAAGAGGTGTCTCCTAGGGGTTCAAGATAGCCTGCAAAGACTGACGGGGAGAAGAGGTTCCCTCGCAGCATCGCGTAGGTATGGTAAAGGCAAGGTGTCTCTACACTAAGGAAGATAAAGGCAAAGGTAAGCAACGAGAGTTCCGCGCAAAGTCTATGCTTCCTATGCGATATCCATTTGACAAAGGAATGTCCTAGAGGAAAGCACTGCACGCCCTTATCGAGAAAAGTGAGAAGATCGATGGAGGATGGCTAATGGTTCACACATGATAGGTACCTCCAAGTCATGCCTGCATGAACCACGTGGAGCGATGCGGGAGCAGCCGAGGTAACCAGCCGCACGCGGATAAAACTTTTAGGTATGATGAAGTCAAGTGTACATGTATTAATCTGTGCTCTCGACTAAATGGGTACTGAAGAGTATACCTGGAAAGCTCAAGGAGAAGGATAGAGACTTTTTAACCCTAGTCAATCCACACAGGGGAAACAAAAAGGAGTCCCTCCAAAGGCGAGTACTTCGTCAAGTGGGAAGGGTCTACCGCTTTTAAGGTTAGGCCGAGCGCGATCGGGCAAGTTCGCTGGATCGGAACCGACGCTCGAGATCGCACGACGTCACGATGGTACGGGCGGGAGAGTGTCACAAACTTACTTTGGTAATCCCAACATCCTGCAGCCGAAGGACTCCTCAACGGGCACGCAGTGTTCTCGCCCATATACATAAGGGAGAGGAACGTTCTGCAGCCTCATGCGGGCACTTTCGACCATACCACGCTACGCCCGTATACCCTGCAGGTTTCACACACCAGGTAACACGCCAGTTGGCCCACACATGCGTAGGGAGCGTAATATTACTGGTGACATGGGAAGACCACGGAATGTGGAGAGTAGTCTGCAGTCTTCCACAGAGTCTCTTATTTACATGTACATAGTGTAACATTCTGTAATTCTCTGTGATATATAAAGGAGAGCCTTCCTAGGTTCTACACACTTCCCCATTCATTTGTATATATGAAAGGGTACTTATTTGCAAACCACCAACTCGGTAAACCAAGCCGAGAGCCTTCCTAAAGTATCAGAAGAGCCATTCTTCAATGTTGAGCTTTCTTCCTTTTCTTTAATGCCTCAAGTTCTCTTCGTCTGTGCCCTGCAGGTTCTCGAGGATGTAAAGAAGAAGCGCAAATGAGGTCGACTTCTGAAGAACAACCGGCGGGACGAAATGTTTCCAAGCGTCGCACGTGAGCTAGTATAAACGGCTCCATGAGCGTGTGCTACGTGGCCCCCTACAATTGGTTCATAATCCACCATGGTGATGGACGTTGTGGGAGTGGAGTGCATAGTGAGTCATGTTAGCAGAGTGCGTGATGACCCACGTATCCCCCCACGTTCTTATCTGACTAAGTCTATGGCTTCTACGGTGACCTAGTCTCCACGGCTTTAGCTGGCTAAGTCGATGCTCAATGTGCCCAAGAAGATGAAGGGTAGTGTGACCTACCTTTCTCAAGAAGGTGCCCGATGTGTAATTGACAGGTTAAGCCCAATGCCAAGGCCTTGGGCTTAGGTCCCCTGGCCATTCAGGTTGTTCACGTTCGACACATGTGGGATTAGACTTATTTCATTCCATATACCTCAACACAAGGCCTTGTAGCTCACGAATTGTACGTGGATATCCAATCCACGACAATTCCAACTAAGTCAATTCATTGGACTTGGCGGGTCTAGTTGCCATATCCCGCTAGATTGTTCTTAAAGACGATATCATTAATAAAAGAAACACTTAATACTTAATAGAAATATAATATTAAAAAAACAAACTTAATACTTAATACTATTAAGCCTTATTCAACGTTCAACTAAACAAAAGTTCTATCATTAAGTAAAAAAAACAAACACCTGCTTAGACTTATCATTTAACATTAAATAAACTCTCAAACAATATTTAAAAAATAATAGTACTCATTCTGATCTTACATTTCTTGTTGCATCCAAACACGTGAACTCAAATTATCAAATGTATCCATATTCATTCAAGAAAGTTATGCTACTTATTGACTTACGAGTATAATTGGATTCAGCAAAAAATATGGTAAAGATGAAATTGGAGTTAACAGAAGCTGCTGTTATATTCCAACTAACGGTTGATCTATTCATCGTATTTGGGTCAATAGTTGATGGAAAGCAATGAGTTCGTAATGCTCATATCTACAGACTACTCTGTTACAGAATTTCAGCTACTCAAGACACAAGTTTCACAACAAAAACCATTTCCATGGAACATGGAATGATAAACAACTATATTGGCAAGGAGGAGGGCCAACTCTCTTGCAAGCACCCTCTCTTCCAAGACTCGGGCTTAGGAAACCTAATTAACTAAACTCGGAAAAAACAGAGAACAACCAACAACAGACGACGAAAAGGCAGAAACAAACTAAAGGAAGGAATATACAAGGAATCATGCAAAGCGAAACCGGTTTGTGTCTGGGATGGTTGCTTTTCACTGGAAGTCTGGCTAGTCAAAGCTTGATGAGCGGCTCCATCTCCCTTGCAAATAATCCTCTAATGAGATGCTTTGCACAGTGCTGCTAATAGAAAGCGAATCGTCCTCCAGATCTAGCAAAGCAAGGTTAAGATGGGATTGAATATTAGAAGGAAATGATTCTCCCTCCTCTTCTCCTTGTCCTTCCATTGCACTAACTTGTTGCTTTGCCCACTGAACAATTTCCATGTCACCAAGGAGAAGCTTTAAAACCTGCATTACAAGGCAATGATTGGAGTTCAGATGCATGTAAAAGCTATATATATATGGTCTCTAAGGGGTGTATAGATGGAACAAGTAATTCCTTACAAGACCAATTTGTGGCCGAAATCTAGGTGCATGTCGGAGGCAAAGGGTAGCAGCCAGAAACATTCTCTCAATTTTCTCATCGTTGTAGTCACTGGCCAAGTCTGGATATAACAACTTCAAAATCTTCCCGCTTCTTAGAATTGGCTTTGCCTGAAATCAACAATGCCCTAATCAGCCCAAATGAAGATGAGACTTAAAAATGAAAGAAAATGCCATAAGGGAACACTTCCAAATTTACTTTAAAGAGTAAGTCTCCATTATATATATATATATATATTATATAAATAAGGTTTCTTTATGACATTTACCCCACTCACTCCCCAAGCTCCTCACACATATTTCTCTCGAGGAGTACCTCAGGAATCTCAAATCTGTTGCAGCAATGTACGGGGGTACTTACCCACATAACTAGGCTCTCCTGGCCCTTTGGATATTCTGAGCTAATTGGCTTTCTACCTGAAAGAAGCTCGAGGAGTACAACACCAAACGCATAAACGTCAATTTTGTCATTCACCTTCCCATACATGAAGTATTCTGGAGCCAAGTATCTGCAACAGAAAAACCTGTCACCAACTAAATCCCAATTAATGACAAATATAGTAGCTATAGAACAAAGTTACACACCCAAAAGTCCCCACAACATCAGGGTAATTTATTTGAGAAGCAGTATTAGCCCATGTTGCAAGTCCAAAATCTGACAGCTGAAAAATCAAAACAAATGGTACTGAGCATGGGGAAGCTCCAAATAATTAAAGAAATAATCATTTAAAATAAAGCACCTGCGGCTCAAAATCTTCCGAGAGAAGGATATTTGAAGATTTGACATCCCTGTGGATCACAGATTGACCACATCCATTGTGTAGATAGTCCAGTGCCTCAGCACACCTAGAGCCACCCTAAATCTCTCTTCACAACCAAATGCCTTTAGATCCTTCTTCTTACCTGATTTATGAAAACCCCAACAAGAGAAACATGAACCAGAAAAATCATCAATCTTGATCCAATGTTTAAGCAGGATAATCAACTAACTGTTACCATGAAGGTTCTCTTCCAGGCTTCCTCTTGATAGAAAATCATAAACCAAGATTAGATTGCTGTCCTCAAAACAAAATCCAAATAGAGAGATTATGTTCTTATGATGTAAAGTAGTAATGATATCAATTTCCATCACAAAATCCTTCAAAACATCCTCAGACTGCTTCAAAATTTTGACTGCTAGTTCCCTGTCATCTGGAAGACAACCTTTATACACCAGACTATTGCCACCTTCTCCAACCATGTTTTCTGAAAGTTACAGGTTTTCAAATCGTTAGAAGAAACACACATTTAATTTGGCATAAAAAAGCAAGTAAACAAAGTCAATTGAGTAAGGGAAACGAACCTGGCTTGAAATTTGATGTTGCCAACAAAAGTTCCTGGTAGGTAAACAATCTACAGGTGGATGAATACTTTTCATGAAGACCCTCCAACTCTTTAGGAAGGCTTTTTGAGGATCTATCATGCAGCTCAGGAGTAAAGCTCGCATTACTCCCAAGCAACAAAATTGCACCTTTCTCTCCATCCAATTCAGAACTATGATCTTCATCTTGATCAGAATCAGAGCTGCTATGTCTTTTATCAGGATATACCACCGCCGAAAGATGGCAACTAGGTAATCTCAGTAACAAGCGAGACAAAGGCATCTTTCTTAAAGGAAATTTCTCTGACGATAAACATACCCTGCGAAGCCTCAGCCTTTCAGATTTTAATCCTGGAAAGTCTTGCACCACAACAGAATCTGAACATGGAACAGACACCGTTGGTTCAACAGGAACCAAAGCAAATGAATTGTCTCCAATGCTCTCATGATCATCACAAAACTCTTCTATTACAGGCCTACAATGTTTTTCTGGAAATGTTGGGTATGGTGAACAACGAAAGAAACTCTTTATGATGGTGTTCCTCCAATAAACCGAACGGCTCTTTTGTAAGTAAGAGCCACTATTTTGATTCAACGCTACCACTGGTAAGATTTAGCCACAATAAACACATATAAGTAAATTAGCATCATTCTTGATCTAAAGTTAATCCAAGTTGAAAAGAATATATGCAGGAGCAATCAATTCCAACCTCCTTGAGGATAATCAGCAATCTTGGCAGGTGCTCCTCTCTGGAAAACAATTTTCGCGTTGTCAACAGCAAAAACCGAGAAATTGCTGGATAGTTTTCTCGCACAATACTTAGCGATCCATGCTGAGGACGACCAGATAGTGTGGTTAGTCCTAGAAATTCCGACGATGACCTTCGCATTGGCATGCGATTTTGCTTCCTGGACTAGAATTTTTTGGACTGATGACCCTCTACACACCTTAAGCTTCAGTTCAACCTAAATAATTCATCCACTTCAGTAACAAGTTACACAGAAAAAGGAGAAACGAATCAAAAAAAACAAACAATAAGCTCTACCCTCTGTTTGGTTTCCAGGAAAAAAAAAACCTGGACAAAAACCTTACTTTTATCTTTCGTTTTCCCTTGTTTTCTGACTAACCAAATAAAGAATCTGAGGGAAAGATGAGGGACTTGAACCTGTTTCAATTTGCAGAAACCGTCGTAGGCTGAGAGAAGGGAGTTAAACGTATCGAAAAGAGAGAGAAGGGACGATTTCCCACCTGCAGAACCACAGAGAAAAAAAAAAAGATGTCGCAAAACCCTCAAATTTCACAAATTTACTAAAAAGGAAAAAAAAAATCAAACTCGAAATTTCAAGTGAAACCCACCAGTCATTGTGGCCGTAGCTCTGCCCGAGAATACATGAACGGCGACGACTAGATCGCCGGGCTGCGCCACTTTGACCAGAGCCCACGTCAGCAACTCTCTACTCCTATTATCCAGTTTCACTCCGACCACGACCACAGAACGGCCATCGCCGCCGCATTCTTCTGGTTCTCCGACCGACTCCATCCGGCTGCCCTCGGTTCCAGGAGGAGGACCCCTCGCAACGGCGTCGTTTTAGACCATGAAACGACGTCGTATGGGGGCGACTCCCTAGTCCCTCCTCCCTCTTCCCTCTGGAGGTTCCTAAATCCTAATCCTAGGCTATTACTACTGCCTCGTTTTTATTGGGAAATGGGAATGCCCCACCCCCAACCCCCCAATTAACTTCCGCATGGGTAATAATAATATTCCCCCATGTTTCGTCCTCCACCACATCCGGCCGTCTGTTGGAATCTGATGATGAACCGCCAGCCGCTGGATTAGAATCAACCTTATATATACGTTAATTATAAAAGGAAAATAGAAAGGTAGATGATTTCCAAAAAAATTAAGAATATGACTTATATTCTTATAAAATCAATTTCAGTTTCAGCTTCCACAATTTCACATTTTTTTTAGTCTGTGTCCAGTTAATCAACGAATTTAAGCAAATATTTTATAAAGAGCTTGATGCTTATAAACATTCTTGGCTCAATAAATTATTTATATTTAGATGTATATTTTAAAAAGCATTTATATATTATTTTAAAGTATTTAGATGCATTATTATATAAGCATTTATAACAACTGAAATTATTAAAAAAACAATCATAAACACTTATTAAAAAAACTAAATAACTGTAATTACATTATATATATATGAGAGAGAGATGATTATGATATTATATATATATATATATATATAAAGTAAAAATTCACTATAAACAGAAAACATTTATTATTCAAAAGCAATTTCTAGTATAAAAATTAGTTAAAGAATCGTTCTCTCATCTTGACTTTGTTTCATATGCATCAAATATATTATAAAAACTAAAATATTCTAAATTTTTTTCTTCATTAAAATCTTTGAGTCGTTTTCTATAAATTGAAACGTATTATACTACTTAAATCATGGGGCTTATTTAATAGACACCAAAGCGCAAACTCCTTGAGGCTCGAAAATACATGGTGACTTACCTAATATAATTAAAAATTATATATTTTACTAAATATTGTCTATAGTTTTTATCTAATAATAAAATATAATAAATTAAATAACATCAAACATAAAAATTAAGTATTACCAGTACTTCCTATCGTCACAAACATTTTTTAAACAAAACAACAAAATAACAAATATTATTAGTGCTTCCCATCATCACAAAAATTTATAGATTTGTATCAAATTATAAATCAAGAAAATCATCAATATCATTCTTTACATCATCAATAGAATATTTTCCTATTTTTAAAATTATATTTCAGATTTTTTTTCTGTTAAAAAAATTTTACCAATTTTTTACATAATTTTTTGGAATTTATTTTCTGTTTGTTTTCATTATTTTTCAAAAAAAAATCTTATTTTTATATGTTAATTTTTCAAAAAATTTACCAATTTTTACATAATATTTTTTTTTTATTATTATTCTTTTAGAAATTTTCCTATTTTTTACATAAAATTTTCAAAAAATTACCTATTTTTTGGATTTTTTTTTTCTATTTTTATTGTTTTCCTATTTTTTATATAATTTGTCAAAATAACTGTCATTAAAATAATTAATTTTTGTGTTTCATAAAGGTTTATTTTGATAAGCTTCTCCATGAAGCTTATTAAAATAAGCTAAAATTGGTATATAGAGGTATAAGTTATTTTTAATACCTATAATTTTTATTAAAAGTACTTATATGAGAAGATAAATTTAAATAATAAGTTCTCCAAACCGCATCTTTTATATACTTTATGATCCATTAAAACTCTCATAATCTATTTCATACTAATTAAATAAAAGTATACATCATTTCAAAAAATAAAAAATAAATAAAAGCATGTATATTTAAAATCTTTTATTTAAAGATTGATTTTTTTAAATAAACAACTAAATACTTAATCCATAACAAAAATTATATTCAACATTAAGTAAAAAATAAAAAACAAATGTCACCTTATTTTATTTTTCATTTCTACTAATTTACGTGGCAATCTTACTATTTGGGATGAGAATTTTTTGGTACTTTGCCGTTACTCCTAATTCTTATCTTCTAATCATCAATATTTTAACGTAATCTATGGAATAACAAAATCATTAAGACTTTTTTATGATTATACTATATTAATCAATTAGCAGATATGATGAGATGATGGTGGTATAATATATATATATATATATATATATATATATATATATATATATGTATATTTATGTCGGTATTTTTATTTGTTTTAACCTTGAAAGATTGCTTCTATATCTAGAACTTTCTAGATTAATTTGTTTCTCCAAATTCTGTTTACACGTAGAAATTGGAAGTACTAAAAATTATCTGTATTTTGGATTTATCTTCTTTAACCTTTACAAACCATTTGAAGAAAAAATATTTTTATTTCTTCTTTACTTCAAAGTAAAAAAAGAATAGAATTGATTGTTTAAAAAACCTCGAATAATGGCTTTTAAGACCTGACTCAAATGGTTATAAGTGATAATCTCAGTCACACATTAAGAATTCTGGAAATACACTTATTTATTTATTAAACAACTTAAGAAATAAGAACTTATAAGTTATAAGTGATGTTTGTTATATACTAATTGAAACTCAAGTACATCTATCTACTTGACTCCTAAGAAATAAGAACTTATTTACTGATATAGTTAAAAACACTCACAACTTTGAAACAATAAGACTTAATAATAAGAGAGTCTAATTCAAAGAGAAAGGATAGCGTATCATGCATCTCTACGCCAGCTCACAACGATATAACGTTAAAATGAATAGATGTAAAATAAAAAACAAAAATACAAATACCCCAAATTTTGTAAAAATTTAACTTTTTCTTCATCTTTTTTTTCTTAAAAATAACCTATTTTGAATGGAAATGTTCTTTTTTATTTAATATATTTATATGTTTTTTTTGTTTAAAAAAAAGTTTTTTTAGAGAAAATAATAAGATCATTTTTATCGAAATGAGGTAAAAAAATTAATGGAAGTTAAATTTTCAAATTAGATTTTTAATGGACTTTTTTACCAAATTATTGAAAAGAATACATTCATAAGTATAATCTTTTATTCCCTTCAACTTTTAATTGATAGGATATTTTAGCACCTGTAAAAATTTTATTATCTCTTTAAAAACTATTTTAATTTTTTTTTTTAAAATTTGATATCATTATTTTATTTTATTTTTTGAATAATTTCAGATTTATTACTTTTCAGTATCAAACTATGAATCCAATTTTATAAATAGAATATATGAAACATGTTGATGGCATGCTTCACAAGTCAGCCCTTACCACACCGAAGAAAATTCTAAAATATTGATTTATTTTCTTATTTATATTAAATTATTTAAATAAAATAGTGGGTGGAATCCGTCACACTGTCATTTTCACTCAGAGGAAATTGAAAGAAAAAAAAAAACGAAAATAGAGGAGCAATTGTAAATATTGGTTGTAAAGACAAGACTCAAAGTAAATATTTTTTAATCTAACCTTAACATCTTTTTTCGTATTTCTTGTAATTATCATCTATAATAATATTTTTTTATTTTTTATTTTTTTTTACTTTTATTCACTTTTGAATACTATATCCTAATACTCGTGGATTCGATCTTAATGCTCCCCTATTATAGCCAAACCTAGAATATCAAATTAACAAGGTTGGGCTTGCATTTCCATTTTTTTAGAAGAAGAAATCTTTATTTTATTTATTTTAAAATACACAATTTTTAAATTTTTGTGTATATATAGATAAAAAAAAAAAAAAAAGTTCTTTTAGAACCATTATGGATGAAGTGTGAATCATGCAACTTAATTAATTTAATATATTTGAATTTAAATATAACAACTTAGCTTATGGGAAAATTAAGATAAAATTCGATTTATGACTTCTTTGTATTTACTCAAAACAAAAATTTGGTTATTTAATATAGTACTTATAAATTTTATTTTTATATCTCAACAAGATTCCAAACATTTACCTTGTCTAATGTGGCATGGCAAAACAATATTTTGGAATATAAAAACAAAATTTATAAAAGTTGATATATTTAAAAAGTAAACTTTTTGTTCAAGATTTAAATACAAAAGTAAAAAAATTTCAATTTTAATACTAATTTTCTCTAAGCTTAATCCCATTGTTTCAAATTTAATCCAAATCTTTAAAAAAAATAAGTTCAAAACATTGTAATTAAAATGTTTAGTTGTAAAAAAAATCAAATAAAAAATTATTATTATTATTATTATTTTGTGTCTGGGCGTGTGTAGACCACTTTAAGTGTACTAATAGAATTAAGAAAATAAATGACAATAACGTGAGGTTTAAAGATTTGGGCTTGAAAAAAAACCCTAGCAACTTCTCTATTATCTTATTTTGTTTTTCCTAATTCTTATTTTTTTTAAGTAAGGATAGGTGATTTTTTTATCATTTTTGACCTAAAAATATTCCTCTAAATTCAATTAATACTATTTTTCTTTCTCAAAAAAAATGGTTCTTCCATAAAATCTATATTTTAATTTGTTTTTTCATATTTTTGTTATCGTCTTATACGATATGCTTATCGTCAGTTTTATACGAGCATATGAAAGTCATTTTAATACAACGTATTAGTTTTCACATGATTCGTGGCCATCTTATCATGACGCTTTTATCAAGGCTGTAAACGACCGAACACTAAAACAAATTCAATTCGATGGCATACGAAAATCAAATCACGACATTAATACGCTTATAAACTGAATATAATGTATTTTATCTATTTATAAAATTCATTCATTTATAAGCTTTTAACTAATTCATTATGTTATAATCTCATTTGCCATCTTATAGTTTTTAACGAATTTAATTATATATTTCTATCGAATATATTTATAATTTGAATCAATAAAATTATTCTCATATAAAAAAAAATAAAAAAATAAAAGGACATTTGGGATTTGAGAAAGCCTTAACAAAAGAAAAAACTAATAATCTTTTCTCGGGAAAAAAAAAGTGGCTTTTGATAGTTGCCAAACAGCATGTGCTGCAGCTGCCAAAGCCCATGTTACATTCTTTCAAAAAAAAAAAAACCCCATGTTACATAAGACCGTGAATTATGGATATGGTGGATTCACGTGCCGTCACCTTCACTAGTGGACAGGCAAAAGTCGGCGTTATTATTTTCTAACTCATCCTTTTTACCTCGCTAATGTACATTACTTAAAATATCCGATATATCCGGTTTGATATATCTTCAAGAGGGTTCGACACGCGATATTCGACACTGATATCGGTGTATTTAATCGAAGAGGACGCTTAATCTATATATCGTAAATATCGCCGCGCATACGCGCTGGCCAAGCAATTAATTTTTCGATAAAATATCCGGTATATATCTGATGGTATCGCATATATCAAGATATTTAACTGGCCGTATTCGAATCCCACTTGATCCAACTAAGTATTTTGATCTGATCACAACAAGAATTTTATTTATATACGATATTCATGTAAAATATTCATCGATATACTCGATATATCCGAATATCCTGGGTGAAAATTCCAAGACGATATATATCCGAAACCGATATTTTCATCTATCGCACAAGTATCGATTCTGGCTTTTATTGACCTTCCAGCTAATTAAAAAACAATTATATCCAATTCATTTATTTTCTTTCCTGTCTCAACTTTATTTTTTTAAATTTAGCATTTGGATTCATAATTTATTTTCAATTAAATGTCTGAATTCTTAATTTTTATTCAATCAAATGTTTTATGACAATCAAAGCTCATTAAAATACTAAATCAACAAAAATTAAACTACATGTACCAAGTGCTTCCGAACCAATCGTGCTTATTAAATGCTAAAATGAACAAAATTGATTAGAATTGTATTTTTGGGATTTAGAGCTGTTTAATGGTGGAAGCAGAGACATGTGAATTGATCTATGACTTACGTTTTTCTTGGGAGAAGGGAATAAAAAATCTTACCATAGAGGTCGATTCACTGCAGTTATTGAAATGGATAAAAGAATATCAATACATTTCATAAGATGATTTTACTTTTTTGTCTTTTTTAATTTTTTTTTTGTGCATGATAAGGCGCGTTACACGCGAGTCGAATTCGGTGCCCAACTGGGCTTTATCAGAGTAGTTAATATTTTCGAAGTCGAGTCGAGCTCGAGTCGAGCTATCGGTCGTTTGACCTGCAGCATAATATTTCAGCCGGTAGCCTTACTCAGCCGAAGCTTTGACTAGCTGACGAAGTCAGTTTGAAAGAATAAAAGCTTGTCTCTATTAGCACCTCAATATTATATATCCACTATATAACTCAAGCACTTAATATATATATATATATCACGCTTTATAATATCAACTATTAATATAATTTATAATATCCTATTCTCTACATCTTTTCTCTTTTGGGTTATAACTAATTATTTTTAAATAAATATATTGGCACTAAATAAATAATAAAAATGTATGATTGTTTAAGAATAAAAATAGAGATATCTATTACATTATCTCAAATAAAGATATCAAATTTAAAGAAAACTTTGTAAATCTTCATGAGATATACAAATATTTTCGTACTAGCTGAAATGAAGATTAGCTGCTTCGACTGACTTGTTAACATTTTTGAGTCGAGTTCGAGCTTCAAATAATCACTGAAGCCGAAGCTTGACCAGCCAGCCTTTGCATTGCCATGATATCTCTGCCTCATTAGCACCCTTAACATATAATATTTTATTCTATTATCTTAAAACCATTGATAATGAAAATGTCCATACATACATAATTATCTATACTAGTCTTGAACGTACGAGCTGTTTTTCAAATTTAATTTCCAAAACTATCCTTAATCACTTTTCAATTTTCAAAATTACCGTTGATAATACTAATACTCTACATTCAATTATTATATCCAATTGGGTGTTTCTTGAAGAGGTTAATATCAATTTAATGTAGGGTTAAAATGTTTGATTCCTTTCCAAAGTGGATTTTGAAAATGAAACCTTAGGTCTTTGTATAGAAATTTTCCCTCTCGCTCGCTTTCTATTCAAACTTTTCTAAATAAGGAAAACTGCTAGCTACAAAGTATCAAGACGAAACAATTTAAAACAAAGAAACTGAATCACTATTTCAATATTTTAGTGATAAACGGGAACATTTCTAATACTCTCGTTAATTAAATCAAAACACTGGATTTGCTGATTAGATAAAAAATGAAAACACCTGATTCTTCTTTCTTCTTTATTCCCCTTCCTTCGCTCTACTTCTTCTCGCTATCGATCTAAGCCTGTCAGCCGCCCACGAGCCACGATCGCTTCCACCGCTCCTTCCATCCTCAACGCCTGATCTTCAGATGCCTCGCTTCTTCTTGTCCTCTTCATCTTTTCTGATCACCTTCCTCCCTCCTTTTTTTTTCAAGGTTGCCTAATCAAGAATTGATCCATATATGGGTGAATGGCAGAGAGTGAACTACATCCTTCCTTCCTTTTTCCTCAAAGATAAATTTGTCCTAATTCACACTTGCCTCCCCCGATTTCATTTTTGATTTTTTTTTGAGGTGCACATCTGCTTTCCGTCTCTCCAGACGCATATTGGGTTGTTTCTTCCTTCTTGGGTGTTGTGGAATCTCGAATACATGTATATGTTTTTATACTGATATGATGCTCGGTGATATTTTTTCGTCGCCATTTTTTTTTGTTTAAGTTACCTGCTTTTCTGCATGTAGATTATGAAAGGGAAACATAATATTTAGTAAGAGATTTTTCTTAATGTTGAATCTAAATAATTTCTATGATAAGGATATGGTCCCAGCTTGTACCAGAAGTTGTTCTAGTACTATGATCTATTTTTGAGTAATGGAAACCATCTACTTTTTCATACTTTCAATCAACTGTCTTTGCATATTTCTCACTACCCAACCCAATAGCTATTACAAAATCTAGTTATTTGTATAACTACGCCTTAGGTTAGGTGGAGTTATTTGTTTAGGAGGCCAAAAAACCAGAAAAGAAAGAGAAAAAGGAAATAATGGGTTTCCTTTGGTCTTTGTAGGAGGGGAGATAAGGTTGGCTTAATTATTTGACAACCCAAAAGTCCTTGATATTAAAGTTGTTTTCTAAAGGCAATTACTACCTTAACTATTTCAAGGTACTCATTATGCCCTTCCCTTCAGAAGACCAACCAGCAAATAAGTCTTTTTAAGTGGGGACACTATGCCTGATTAAGATTTATGGTAGGCTTCCATGTTTGAATGGGTTCCTTTTACTCTATCAGCCTCTTCAGCCACTAAGCATGTTTCAGCCACAGACTGAGAGACTCCAAACAATATTTGGAATTGTGGCAGTAGAATTTGACATCTAACTGCTTTCTGTCATGTTAAGAGGATTGCATAATTTACATGGGTTAGATGGGTAGATTAGTATCATTTTTTTTTATAACCATTGGTAGTCTGGCTAATTTTTATTTTTTTTTAGGAAAATCCATTAACAAACAGAAAGAAAGCTACCTAACAAGAATAGGTAAATCAGCATAAGTTGCCTGATTTACAAAGAGGGGAATAACCCCTTTTCAAAGAGCAAATGAATAAACATTAGATAGCCATTTTTGCTAAAACATGCTTAAGGATATTCCTTTCACGGAAAACACGAGAAAAATCATAAAAATTGAGACTATTAAGCTGCTGGATATTTATTTGGTTTGGGGGATGCAAATGTTTACATCTTTGTTCAGTGAATTCATGTACGCTTATGTTATATGCAATGAGAAAAAATTATGAAAAAATAGTTATGAAGAACAAAGAAAATAAGGGGATGAATTTAATTGTGAGAAAAAGAAGGAAGAAAATGTCAGGAAAGTTTCAAGACAGTCTCCATCTACTTATGCAAGCAAATAAATGATGGGTCCAATTCCTTTATGGAAAACTTCTGATTGACAGTCTAGGACCTCATCCATATAATGCCTTAATTTTTGAAGGACAAACATTTAGCTCTGGCATGATGAGGGAATTCTAATGAACTTAAGCAGACTTATTTATCTGTATGAGTTTTGCCTTGAGCGGTTATAAAGAAATTTACAGTGTGAGCCTGACATCTTAATCGCTTTGTTCGCCCTCGAATTAGCACTTTGTTTCCTACTCATGGAACTTGTTGATGAACCCACACCTTACTAATCCCAGTAGCTCACCAAGCGGGTAAGAGAAGAGTGAGGCGCCTGCCCCCACATTTCTCTTAAAAAATAGCCCCCATTAGGTTTTAACATAATAAAATCCAAGGTTTTAAAGCTTAATATTAATATTACAAGTAAAAAAAATTATACACAATAGTTCCCTTAGAATGCCAACTAGGTTCCCTGCAGGTCATTGTGGCCATCGGTCAATCCACAGACGTTGTATCGCTTTTGTTCATGTTTCATGTGAGTCAGGACCAGACAGCCGAGACCCTTTTGTTTCCCATCTTTTGTGCAATATTTGTTAAATTTTCATAGTTATGGTTATGCTTTTCACATGAAATAATTATTGGGATGCGCTGCAATTTAAATTCAAGAGGATTACAGTTGATCTGCCACGTAAGGCCACATTAGCTTTCCTTCACATACTCAATGAAAAAACGAAACAAATTGGAGAATGTTCATTTAAGTCATCTGTGTGGCAAGAAATAGATAGGGAGCTACATGCTCAATCAGGGGGAGAGACATATGGTGTTGACTGTTTGAAGAGCAAGTTGATGGCAGTGGATGCCATTTCTACATGCTACATGCTCGCATTTTAGTGGATGCCATTTCTACGCCTTCTTCAAATTTTCCGATGCCAATGGGTGGTGTGTGAATTATGTTACTATTATTTATATTGACTTAATTTATTTTTTGTCGTACTGAGGTTTTATATTGTCATTTGTAGATGAGTTCTATGTTGTTGATGCTGGATATCCTAATATATCGGGTTTTTTGGCTCCTTATCGTGGGGAACGCTACCATAGAAATGATTTTGGAGGTCGAGGTCGTCCAAGAACTAAAGTCGAGTTGTTTAATCAAAGGCACTCTTCGGTTCGTAACGTGATAGAGCGTTGTTTCGATTATTATTGAAGCCAAATTCCCCATTCTTAAGCTAATGCGAATTACCCATTGAAAGGCAACGTTACTGCCCACTAGCTTGTTGTACTGCCATTTCATTCGTATGGAAGCTCGGTTGGACACCTTATTTCAAGAATATGAGAATTTGAATTTTAGTGTCGTAGATAGGCATGTATTTAGGATGATGCTCTTGATAACGGACCCAGTTGACTTGGCGCAATCGCACGGCAAATATGGCGTGCGGGATCTTAATTTGTCGATAAGGTGGGATGATTATTGCACAAAGGCGTGGTGGCCATATGTCTAGAAATGATGGGCTATTGGATGATAGTTGAATTAATTATGTAATTGTAGTTGTTGGTAACATTTTGCGTGTTAGTATTATTGTAGGGAGTATAATTGTGTTATATCAATTGATCATATTCTTCTCTTTTATTAAATAAATATGTTATATCGTTAACTCTTGGTTTATGATTTATTTATTATTGTTCTGGCGTTCAAAAAAGTGTAAAGCAAATTATAAGTGAAAAAAAAGTGTAAAGCAATAACAAAAATCAAGACAAAAATCAAATGGCAAAAAATGAATAATGCTTATAGCATTTTAAGCAGCGTTTTAAATTGTTTTCATTAACTTCATTTTCAAGAAAATGGTTTACAAAAGCGGATTTTCTTGTTGCTTTATTACTCAGCAAATTCAAGTACGAGGCGTATTTTACGAAAATGGCTAAGATTAGAATACATTGAAAATTTTCATATTAAGATTTTGGATATAGTTAAAAATTTTAAATGAAGCTAACGAGGGCGCACATTTCTCATTCAACCGTCAAACAAGTAAGTGAAAAAGACGACGTATACCTATAAAATAAAATCGATGATGAGAGGAGGAATAGTGGATGAAGATCTCTTGGTTTGAAAGAACAAGTCTGGTCTCTTACTTTTGTGTATCATCAGAAGATTTATTCTTCCAATAGATTTGTTGCCATTTTAGATATTTCATCTCAATATCAATTTTCCCTTGGTTTGTAAGACTCTTAATTTTCCTTATTATTACCATTGATTTTAAGGTATTCTATGTTTATTTCTTTATACGCCCCCATTAAAAATCTCGTAGAAAAATACAAATTTCTTACGTAAACTTATTTTTATTTCTTTCTTCTTAACCGTCTCTCTACACCCCATTTTAAATTAATTACTTTTAATGATGTAATTTAATTTTTCATAACAACATCATTTTATTTATATTTAATTTAAAATTAAATAAAAATTAATGTAAAATTACTTCCGGTTGAAATCCGGTTATTTGAGCGTTTTCGGATTTGCGTTCCGTCAAGCGAGCTTTATCGGATTTAAATTTAGGATCATGGGTAAATTTCAGTTTAATATCGAATATAATAAACGATACGGTTCGTCAGGAATTCATTTAATTTTGAATTTTTTTTTTTAAATTTTCTAAAATTAGTTTTAAGTATATTATATAAGTATAAAATTTAAGTATATTATATAAATTATTTTATTAATTATAAAATTTAACTATATTATATAAATTATTTTAATACTTATAAAATTTAACTATATGGGGTGTAACTTATAAGGAGGGTACGCTGGGAAAGTAAAATATTGGAATGGGGTGCAAAGAATATATTTTGGGGTTTACTTAATAAATGGGGTGTGAAGAGATATTTAAGGGGTGTATATAGAACCTCTCTTGATTTTATTTTCATTGTTTGGTTCTAATTTTGGTATTTCTTTCAGGAAGGTTTCAAATTATTTGTGTTGATAATAGCTTTAAAAGTGACCGTTAAGATACAAATACCTTATGTCGGATCCAATTGCAAAGTTGAAAATTGAGTTGTTGTTTTTTTTTTTACTCTTTTTTTATTCGTTTGTCTATTTAATTTTTATTTCCAGGTTTACAAATGCAACGAGATAAAAGCTCATTCTCTCAATTTTATTTTAATTTCATAATTAAATTAATATTCGAAAAATTATTTTAAACACATGCTATATGATTTGAAAATAAAATATTTTAGAAAATATAAATAATTTTTTAAGTTTTAAAAAAGTATTTCTTTTTTATCTCCTCATCATTTATTTATTTATTTGTGCATATTAAACTCCAAAACCACACAGTTTTTTTTAAAAATAAAATAAAATAATAAAGTTAAAGAAAACCATATAGTTTTTTCAAAAAATAAAAAATAAATTGATAAAGTTGAAGGAATTTATTAATAAGGAAAGTGTTTTATTGTCATTAATTTTTCATTTAATTAAACAAAATTTTAAAGTATAAAGTATATGTATTATTTAATATATACAATTTTCTTATATATTTAATACTTTATTTTCATTCCTATTTAAAAAAGACTCATTAGGTATGTATGGTATCTTTTGATATTTTTTTATTGGATGTTCTGGACCTCGCATTTTTTGCTATTATGCGTTTCCCACTTAAAAAGGTGGGACTTGTTTTTATTTTTGAAAAACTATTTTTAGAAAATGATTTGGAGTTATCACTTATTTTTGTTTTATTTTAAAGGGGAAAAACAAAATAAGAAAGAAAAACCTTAAATGTGACTCTTGATAAGAAAAAAAAGCGGTGTATGGAAGAATTGATGCAGGTCAGGGGTTGGGTTACTTATCGGGAAGGTACGATGGAAGCACTGGCATATACTAAGCCCATAAAATCGTATCTCTCTTAAGCAGTTGGAAAATATGACTTCCCATTGTCCAGTAATGAATCTGCAAGATGTGATAGCAGTAATCTGGCGTATATCGTATATAAATAAATATAGTAAAGCAAAGTCAGGATGAGGAAAATGTGTACTTGAATGGCATCATTAGAAACCCGATTGGGAATAATGTTAGTGCGATAATCTATTGTCAGCATTCGATTAAAATTGGTTATAAATCATATGTCAAATTATTTATTAAAATGATACATGGAATGTCGGGCCCCACCCAAGCCCATTTATATGTTACACATATTAACACTCCAAGATTCCATTTTATAGGAATTTTAGAAATTGGGAATTTTCAAAATTTAAGACTTCACGTGTTGTTTTTCTTAATCTTTGAATGAAGCTTTGGGTTTAATCTTTGAATAGCCTTATAGCATTAAGTATTAAGTTTGTTTTTAACGTTAGGTAGTGAGTAGGGATGTGACGGAATGGATTATTTTGGGTTCGAGTCCGTCTCGCTCTTAATGCTACATGTTTAATTTAATTTTAATCGGGTTTTTAACGGGTTTGAGTTTATTTTTCCATCAGGCAAGGTTCAAGTATTGTTACTACGTAAAACACGAGAAAATTAGAAATTTTCAAAAATCTTAAAATATTGTAAAATAATAAATTATGTAAGGGTTCGGGAAGAACATAAAATTCTCTAGATCTCGGATGACGAAACTGACTGCGAATTTAAATTCGTCTCGTGAAATCTAGTGACCTAGAAAAGTTTCGTTGAATTTTAAGACAAGCGGAAATTTTTACATTTTTAAGGTGATAAGTTGTTAGTGATCTACAGAAACAGATTTTAAAATACGAGAAGTCGGGGAAATGGCTTGGGCCTAAGTTAATTTAAAATAAAGTGAGCCCCAAAATAAATAAATTGTTTGGGGTATAAACGAACCCGAATGAAGCAATATGAACCATATATATAAAATAATAATAATAAGCCCCGCCTCGATTATATTTAAAAAATAATTTTTTATTATTTTATTTTTATACTTTAATATAAATAATAATATTATTATAATGTTTTTAATAAATAATTTATAAAAATTCATAATATTTTATTTTTATGAAAAAATATTAATTTTAATATAATAAAAATAAAAAATCAAATATAAAAAATTAAAATTAAAAAAAAAACAAAAATAAAATGTAAACGGGATGAATTTGAGAATTTTCCTGTCTCATTCATCATATTTAATTTTTAAATGAGACAAGTTTGGGAGGTGAAAAAAAATAAACGGCCAGAGATTAGGATGGGATCGCCCCGTCCCAAACCCTCGGTGTCATGCAATAGTGTATATTCTTAGTTATTCTTTTTGTTGGGCCGATGATTGAGTTTTCTTTATTTTTGTGGAATGACTACGAATAGAAAAGTAAAATATTATTTTATTCGAAGCTTTAAAAATTTCGACAATATTCGTGAAAATTTAAAAAAAAACAAACAGCTTAATGTGAAGCTGTCGAGCAATGATTAAGTCAAAAAACAAAAACGTCGGCGTATTAGTCAAGCTGAATCTTGAAATTGAGATTTGGAAATTTAGAAAAATTGATCGTTTGAATTTTAAGAGTATAAAATTTTGAAACTTTGAAATTATAAACTTTAAAATTAGAGTGAAAATTATGGAACGAATTTTGAAGTATAACACTTGATTTTTAAATTAGGAATTTGTATGTGAAATTGAGACATTGAAAATTTGAAATTTGAGATTTGGAGGACTTGAATTTAAAATTGAAAATTTGAATTTTAGAAAATGACAATTTTGGAATTTGAATTTTGAAAATTGGACACTTAAAAATTGAGAAATGAAAATTTAAAACTTGAATTTTTTTTAAATTTGGGGATTTTATTAAGGGTGGAGTAATAGTTCATATGTTAAAAAAATAAATTGAAAAAAAATTCAACTTAACCAATTTAATTAAATAAACAAAAAAGCAACAATATACTTACAGGAAAATAAAATAATAAGGCGTAAATTAAATGACTAATTAAATATATACAAGACAATTAATTAAAAAAACAATATAAAGAAGAATAAAAGAAAGTCGAACTTACACAGTAGACGGGTAGCTCAGGACAGGTTGCCTTACTAGTGGGGAGTAATCTCAAAGCAGGATCGTCTCTCAAAATTGCCTCACGAACTTGAATTTCCCCTGAGGCAATGTATTTTAAAGTAAACGATTTAAAACTTTGAGGCCAAAATAAGACCTCGGCTGATATGGGGAAAGACTGATGCCCATTAAAAAAATAAACTTTAAAGGCCCAATAAGTACACTAAATTATATGGGTCCATACTTTAATTTAATTTCCAAAAAATATTTAATTAAGGGCCATTAGAATCTCCCACTTTTTTTTATGGGGAAGACCCATGGGTTTCCCCTTTTTTTCTCCTCCAAATCAAATGGGAGGGGCCCTTTTTATAGGAAAAAAGAGGCCTCCCTCCCTTATCAATTTCGAATGTGAGATTATCTCCCATAAAGGAATAAACCCCATAAACCTTCAAATTTTGGGGGTCTATAGATGTATTATATAAAAATATTATATTTGATTAAAAATGATTCGATGTCCTAAAATATGTTTATCATATCCTATCTAAACAACCAAAGATTCCTTAATTAATATTTCTAAATTAAAAATCATCTGTAATCTTCCACAATTATTTTACCATTCTTTTTTCTAATTATAATCAAGTAATAACTAATATACCTTTTAAACCTATGAATAATTATTGTTGTATCCATTTTAACTTATTACTTCCATATTTATATTAAAAGAAAATCGCTATATATATATATTTGAAAGGATCACCATTTATTTTGTAAAATAATAATTTTCTATATATATAGGGAGGGAGAATAACTAAGGGGAGCTATATTTTGATCATACCCAAACATCTTCTGGGTAACAAAATTTATTGTTAGTGAAATAAATTGAATTCAATAACATAATACTTGAACATTGTGTGCTCTATTAGTTATTATTGTGGGGATTTCCTTTTATTATCTTCATTACCTAAACATTTTTTTATTGCTTTCAAGTGAATAAATAGTGATTAATTTCTTATAAGTGCAAAAATTATTAAATAGAATATGTATTTGAACTATATATCAAATAATTGGTCAAAAAGCTCAAAAATTTTGTACAAAAGAAATTAACATTAATATGTTCAAATCAATTTTTTTTTTGAAGGATGTTTAAATCAAAATTCAGCAAATGTTATAAGGATTAAAGTGCTATTTATTTTTAACCAAAGAAAATTTTAGCATGTTCAATTTTTTTTTTTTAATTTGGTTTTATGTTTAATTCAAAACGTAAAATTTTTTTTATGTCTAATCCAGTTATTATTATATATTTTTTATATTGTATCACGTTAGCATGTGTACATTTACTAGTGATCAACACAAATTGTAAAATGGTTGGAATCATGCAATTGAGAGTCGATAACCTTTTAAAATATAATTCTATTTATTTTGTAATACATCTGTCTTACAAATTACTTTATTTATAATAAACTAATCATAACTAAGATCTTATGGATTATACTTTTAATGTGAGTAAAAACCCTAATCGTCCATCTCATTATTTTCTCTCATATTTTTCTCTTCTACGCCATTTTCTTCAAGCAAGAAGGGGTGATTTTTTTGTATTTTTTTTACTTGAAATCACCTTTCTGCATATTTATTTCAATTTCGTGTACAATAAAGTGGTTATTCCACATAAATCTCTGATTTATTTTATTTTTTTCGTGTTTTCATCATCGTCTGATTGCGACATATTGTTTGTGTTGGCTTTGCCGACTTGTTACAACGGGTACTTGTATTTTAGGTGATTCAAATGACAAAATATATTTAATCAGTCAAAGAAATCAATTCAAATCAAGGTCATTGAAATATTATGAATTCTAATCATCGTATAATTTTCAAATATATATGTTTTGTGCCAAGTCATTATGTTAATGTTATTAATATTAACTTGAATGATGTACTATATTTTAGTGTTTTTAGTGAATTTGATTTTATATCTCAATTGAATATTCGTATTACTAGTTTAAATCAATAAAATTTCTATTTAAAAAAAATGAATTAGGTACTTTTAATATGTACACACATGCTGTAAATGATAATCATTCACGTGCCAAAAACTTGCATAAATAAATAGTACTTCCATCTTCCATGAACTTTCCTACGTCTATAAAACCAATGATTATTAATGAAGTTTCTTTATTTAAATCATATTACACTCAAAATCTTTTATCTTTATGTCACTCTATTACAAATATTATTTGTGCCAACCATCTCATTTTTTTCCATTATTATTTCTTATTGCTATAAACAAGTGCTGATTATTGTATTAAAAAAAAAAAGTGCTGATCATTAAATGTAAAGAATATAATAATTTGCAAACACTTGTTTTTGTATGAATAGAATTTTAAACCACACTTCCATCTGTGTACTTTTGAAAAATTACAAAAAATATTTTAAAATCAATATTAACTAATTTTTTAACCAAAAAAAGTCTTTAAAACATTTATCTAGAAAGACTTTAATTCATCTTCTAGATTTTTAAAAGTGATTTTGACAACCTACCAAATATCTAATTTTTATAATTTCTTATTTGTTGGTCTTAAATTAGTTATCACGATAAAAATAATATTTTAAAAGATAATTATTTAACTTATGAAAAAAAATGTATATGCTTTAAAATATTTTTAAATGGATGAAAATAAAACTTATTTATAAGAAAATATGTCATATCTTAAACTTATTTATTTTAACTTTTATTTTTGGATGATTTGATTAAAGGACCTTTTGAAAACCCAATTTCAAAAATCTGACCCTTATTAATTTTTTGCATTATTTTTGACAAAATTGTCCTTGTTTTCTTGCAAAAGTAACCCATTCTTTTAAGACATAATAGTAATGTAAATACATAAAATAAAAAATAGCAATTTTCTCCAAAAATAAATATTTTTCAAGAAAAAACAAGAGATATATTAAATTCACAAACTTTGTATTGTTTGATGTCTTTTATCTAAATATTTATTTTGTACATTTTAGAAACCAAACACAAGATTAGGTTTAAACACCGAAAAAGCAGTCCAAACAAATAAAGTGAGTTGTCATAAAAGACTAGGAGGCAGAGAGACACGACATGCAGAGAGAGGGGGCAGTGTCTAGGGGGGCGGGGTTGAGACTTTGACTTGTGGCTTATGGCTTATGGCATGGCTTATGGGTTATGGGTTATCCATGACAAGTTGACCCAGATTGCACGTTGTGTGGTTGGGTTGGCTATGGACCAGGACCAGCGCCCAGGCCACCCTTGGAATGAATGAAGGCTAGCTAGGGAATAGGGAAGGATAGAGAGAATCAAATCAATCATGCATGTGGTGGACTGTTTATTGAGTGAGTGAATATGTGTTTTTTGTTAATCGGTGTTAGTGAATGAATGATATTTGTGGTTGTGGGACAGTGGGAATGGATCGAGGGGAGGAATGAATTAATTCCTTCCTCCCTCAACCTCAACCATGTGTTGTTGTCTGCTTGTGGTCTGTGGTCTGTGGGCTCCCTCCCTAGAAGGGATTATTGTGCCCATCAGTTTTCTCACCTGCTTTGCTCCTTACCTTCTTCTGTCTCTCTCTCTTTTCTTGTCCCTAAATTTAGGTTGTTTTAGGCCGATGAGGGGCAAGGATTTAGACGAAAAGCCAAAAGTTATCGAACGATATTCTTTTTGTTAAAATAAATAAAATAAATTAAATTAAGGCCTTGATTGTATTTGCCTTAGTATTAGGCAATATATTAAAAATTGGACCATATATATCCACCAGTCAACAATTGATGGGTGACCTTTATGATATGTTCAACCATTGGTTCGATATTTGAATCGTGAATTAATTACTTTCGGGTTTTGTCACCAATCCAACTTTTTAAACATTGGTTTTAGTTATCTTAAAGATTTCTTGTGTTGTTGTTCACTGCCCTGTTTTATACGCTAATTATTATTATTATTATTAAATTATTATGGATATATGTAAACTTGCCCTTCATTATCCAATATGAGATGTGACACGATCCATTTTCAATCTTATAGACATTATCTGTTTGGATGGAAGGGATTTCATGTCTTTAAAATGTATTGATTTGATTAAGAGAAATGTATACTTATAGTACCTTATTATATATATCCTATAACATTTTCTCCCTTTTTTTTTAAAGGAAAAATAATTTTATTAATTCAAACTTACAATAAATTGATAAATGTTAATAGTAGAATAAATCAGTATAAAACCTACAAATTTGATAATATAATATAGGAATATCAGCGGCTACAATTAACAATCGATATCTTATATTAGTAATATGATATATTGTATTGATCGAATCTATTTTGTTTATCTGAATCGCCATCTGAATAAAGTGGCTATATGAGATGTGGCAATCCAGCGTCTGAAGTCGGCAATGAGCCAGAATCTGCAGTAATAAAGCTGTGATAGCAGTGCGTATGAGTTGTTGAATGACCAGAATATCGCGATAAGGCGATGTGATCTGAAAAATAAGATAAGGCCCTGCATCTTTGTAAAAAAATAACTTTATTGAGTAAGAAAATTAAAGAAAGAGATGCAGTGAAACGATTTCAGGTCAAAAATGATAAAAAAAAAATCACTTTTCCTTACTTGAGGAAAATGGACTAAAAGAGAGCAAAACTAGAGAAAAAAGAATGAAGGGCAGCTAGGGTTTCAATGATGAAAATGTTGTAAATAATAGGTTTTTTCAATACAAATAAAAACAAAAAGTTGTGTCGCATGGAGCAAAATGAGTTTTTTGAGTTTATATATTAAAACGTTTATGAGAACATACGTGGATTGAGAAAAAGGGGAGGTCTCGCCCGCATAGGAATGGGCGAAGTGAGTTAATCTGAAATCAGGTGGATTCTTTACATAACGCGTATATAAGCAGGGACGCGATTCGATTTTCTTTGAGTTAAAATTTAATTTGTAAGCTTTGAATAAAAAAGCGAGTTTTGAGCCTTTAAAATCAAATCGGTTTGAAGTCGTAAAATGACGATAAATGCAAGGTTTTTCTTTGAATCCAGTAATAAGTCTTTAAATATAAAACAATAGTTTGTATTTTGAATTCAAAGTCGAATCAGTTTGTGCATGTTATAATAGAATTATTTTATTAACTCCTATAGAATCCGTTTGTGTTTGAATTCATAACATTTTCTGTTTGAATTCAAACCTGCAATAATACCATTTAATTTTATTAAATCACTAGAAGCGACCTCTTTTGTTGCCTATAAAATCAAATAATAGACTAGGCTTTTAAAGGAAATGGATCTTCTTCATCCTATTTTCATCTTTCTACCGTCTGGGATTCTCTCGCTGCATTCACGATCGAGACCTCTCGGTTACGAAGGGTACATTGAATCTGAGGAAATAAAATTCCTAAAAACCACAGTGTTATACCTTGCCTCGATCGCCGATTACGGTTCTTGGAATCCACTTTGCATCTCGATTATTGTTCGCATGTACAGGTTACTTGTTCCTCTTCTTCTTGCTCCACATGGCGAAATTTGTTGTTCCACACACATCTGACTTCTCTTCTTTCTTTGATCATCTTCTTTGCTTCTTGTCCGTCATCCTCCTTTGTATTGTAATCCTACTATCATTTTATACATTGCTGGCGGATTGATATTTATTTCACAGAAAAAGTTGTATAGAGTATGAATACCTTTTTCTCACCTTAGAGAGGTGGGATATAACATTTATAAATGTTTCAAATATTTTTTTTTTAGTAAAAATCAGATATTTATGAAAATTTAAAAAATTCCTCTTGAATATATTATTCAAAATGTTAAGAAAAATATATCAAAACAACTAATATCACATAACGTTTTCTCCCCTTAGAGGTGGGATATGACATTTATAAATGTTTGAAATATTTTTATATAAAAATAAGACATTTATGAAAATTTTAAAAATTTCTCTTGTATATATTATTCAAAATGTTAAGAAAACTATATCAAATAAAATATAAGACAATTGATATCACATTTAATATGGACTAGAAGAAATGTTTGTAATATTATATAAGTAAAAACCCTTCTTAATCTTGTAAAGCATTTTAAAGTCATATTGAGCTTAAAATAGACAACATCTATATGATCAATATGCTAAAAATAGACCATATCTACATGATTATGTTAAGAATAATTTTTAAAACTATTCTTTGCTATTTTATAAAACAATATTTTATTTAGAACTTAAAATCTTATAAGTTGTCCAAAAAAAAAAACCTTAAAATCTTATAAAATATATTTTTATGTTTTTGAATATATTTTAAAAATAATTTTATGCAATTTTTAAATTTTAATTATTTTTCATATTGATATAATTTTTTAATAGTTTTCAAAGGATAAGTAAAAATAAAAACCATTTTTATGAAAACAATATATTCTATTGTCAAAATTTATTTTCTTTTTTCTAATTACATTTGCTATGTACAATTCAAAGAATAAAAAATTATTTTTGGTAACAACTACGGGATAACTTTAAGAGTACTATCTCTAACCATTCTCTATTTTTAATCTCTATCTCTATATGTATAAAAATTTTAAGAAAAATTCATCTGCCAATGATTTTCTATTTACATATTTAAATATAGAGATATAAATAGTAACTCTTCACGTGCGGAGATAAATTATTAATATGTCTATGTTTGAAAATGTGAATAGTAAAATATTATTCTTCCATTTTTATTTTTATTATAATAAAAAATGAAAATGTGAATAATAAAGTACTATTTTTTCTTTTTTTCTTTTTTTTCATATTATTCAAGGATATGAATAGCGAATTGAAGAAGAATTTAAAGATTATGGGCCGGAATTGAAAGGGGGAAAAATGAATCCCTTTATCTTCAAACATAGAGAATGATACAAATTTAAAGGTAAAAATAGAGAATTGTGTTAGGATAAAAAACAAAAGCGCTATAAAATAAAATTAGCTCGATCATGATGAGTTACAAGTATCAAGTAAATACTTCTATCATATATATTTGATTATTCAAGTCTAGTTACTTTAACGTCATCAGTGTCGTTAAGAAGTCAATGTTTGAGGTTTGATTTTAAATGGTCAATTGAAAAAGAGAGGAGAGGGGGGGGAAACAGCACACCTCCATTCCTAGTCCTCGGTCCTAACACGATTCATAGGCGGGTAAAATTTGACCGCAGTTTATGAACTTGATATAAACTCGATACGATTTTTATGTATTTAAGTTGAACATAATCGTGTTTAAGTTAATGAGAAGTGTTCAAAACACTCATCATATACTCATAGTTTATCATGTTTTCGGGTCATTTCATACATTAATAAGTGTGTTTATCGTCTTATATTTGATACTCGGCTCCTTATGCATTTCAGGTGAAAACGGAGGCATTTGGAGGCTGTGCGGAGGTTTGAAGAAGTAGATTGGAGAGCCCAGCCCCAACGTCGCGACGTTGAGGTCGGCATGACTTCGGTAGCCAGCGTCAGCGGCGCTAAATGTTAATGTCGCCCGAGACTTTGTCGGCTAAATTTCAAATAAGGGGGAAGAAAGAAAAAGGAGGAGGGAAGAAAGGGCAGACGGAGAGGCGACCACAGGGCATGATTCGAGGGAATAGGTGTGATTCTTGTATTTGTATTTCCTTTCTCGAACCCCTACGATTAAAAACTCAATGATTGTAATGAACAACATGATGTGTTAGTTTTATTTCTAGGGTTTTTGTTGTACCCTTGCTCTATTCATATGGACTAGTTATTAATGCGGTTTCATTCAGCATATTCATGGATCTGATATATACTTGCTCTATTTTCTGTGATTTATTTACATGATGATGTTTGGCCAACATTAACATGCTCTTGTCGGGAGTCTGAGATCGAGAGATGAAGAGACTCCCAGTCAGTAAGTGACAACTTTTGGTAAGTGGAGAGTAAGTCTGGGTTCAGTGTGGCGATTAGGGTTTAATCGTTGAAGCATTTTGGATTTTAGGATTGATGCGGAGATCGATACGCCTCTCGTGAATAAGCGAATATGCGGCAGAGAGGATATCTCGTAAGGAAATGCAATCAAGCCTGCCGGTGTGAATGAGGAGTGTATATAAATGATCAAGTCTATCTAGATTATAGTAATCTATTAGCAGTGTGGCCAATGACAGGACGAAACCACTGATCCCTTGTTGGTTTTATGTGTATTAAAGCGATATAAATTAAGAATTACAATTTATATTTATTGTGAGTTGATTAGGAACCTAAAGGGTTACACACAAAAAGAATAATTCTTGGGTTAAAACAAAAATAATTATTTGATAATTATAATATTTATGATAATTAATTATGAATTAATTTATCATAAATATTAGAACTTAAATATTAAAATTAATTATGAATTAATTTATAATATTTATGAAATTAATTATGAATTAATTCTCGATTAATTTCTCATGTTATGATAATTAATTATGAATTAATTCTCCTATTTATGGAAATTAAATAATCCCTATTTATGAGGATTATTTCTTAATTTGTAAAATCGATCTATAAATGGTCGTAAAACTTGAAGTTATGATCATGAGATGATTAGAACTAGCATATTAAGCCGAGGAGTGAAATTTAATGAGGATCAGAGAGTTATTCGTGTGGATACCTTGGAAGTCGGGCGTGTGTGCGGTAGTGATCGACTGCGATTAGTCGAAGGCTGTGTTGTTTCTCGAAGAACGGTATGTATGTACAGATTTATTTAAATTACATTTCCGTTGCGTATAGGAATGTTTGATTCCTTTCAGTGGTATCAGAGCCCAGGTTATTCTGTACATACGTAGATATAGCATGCATCATATGTGATATGATTTAAAATTTATATATATATATATATATATTATTCTTTTAATGTGATTATTTGAATGATATATTTATTTATAACTTTTATTCAATTACATATTGTATCATTAATTGTTTAAAAGTTGATAATATTCAATTTTATCCCTCAATCAAATATTAAATCATTTGTTGTCTTCCGTTATTATAGTTTAAAATAAATTTTTATTAGAATAATTTGTTGAGTTAACTGAAGATTGTTCTACTAAAAATTTAATTTACTATGAATTAGATCTCGAATAATGAGTTTGATTTACCAAAAATACATGGTTTGTTGAGCTAAATCAAGGTCAAGTGACAAGAGATTAGGAGACATATGTGATATATGTATCAAAGTTGATAACCTAATTATCTAGAATTACAAAAGTTGTAATTAGCAATTGTTACTTATTGAGATTATTTTAATTTGTTGAGTTAACTCAAGATTAAAATAATTAAATAAAATCCTATTACTAAGAATTTTATTAAAATTTTAAATCAATTTAAGGGATATTGATTTGGAATAAATTGGATTTGGAGCAAAATATTTTGATTTTTGTATATTGCATAAATACTTACTCTATCTTTACTTTACATTTGTAGAAATGAACAATAACAACTAGTCTGCGTAATATTACGATTTAATGATAAACTCCACTTTGGTTCCAATTTTATGAATTTGGGTCCAAAATCTAGAATTATTCTTAGACAAGAGAAGTTGTTATATGTTCTTGAAACGTTTAGCCGGAACTGCTCCAGGATGATGATGTAGCAGTCAAGGATGCGTGTCAGTATTCGGATGATTGAAAGTATGCGGTGTCGATGTTGGCATCCATGAGTCGATTTGTAAAAGCAACATGAGGATAGCAAGATGCTTTTTACAATGCTTAATCACTTAAAGGCATTGTATGATAAAAGAAATTTAGGAATGAAAGATATGATATCTCTCGATAGCTCTTTCCTTTCAAGATGAGTAAGGATCTTCAGTTGCAACCCGTATCTTGAAGATGATTGGACTCATTGAAAAATTAGAATTAGGATTTATGTTGCATCATCAGTTAAGCGTTGATTTGATTTTGCAATCCCTACCTCAGTTTTCAAACTTTGTGATGAATTTTAATCGACCCAAGTTGGGAACCTCTACACTACCCGAGTTGCTAAATATGCTTAAGACGACGAGAAGACTCAATCGAGGAAGGAAAGGGCTATGTAGCGTGGTAGGAGCCTTCTAAGAAAGAAAATTCAAGTCGGGTCCTAAAGACCATTAAAGAAGCATGAACCAACAGACAAAATCAAGAAAGAAAAGAAACCAAAGGGTACTTGCTTCCACTGTGGAAAGGATGGACATTGGAAGAGGAATTGCAAGGCTTATCTAGAAAGCTTAAAACAGAAGAAGCTTCTACTTTAGGTATGTTTATGATTGAAATAAATCTTTCTACTTCTAAATTTGACTCTTGGGTATTAGATACCGGATCTGGATCTCATATTTGTATAAATATGTAGGGTCTAAAGAAAAGTAGAAAATTGGCTAATGGGGAAGTGAACCTACGTGTGGGAAATGGAGCAAGAGTTGCTGTATTAGCCGTAGGAATATACACTCTTTCTTTACCTAGTAGATTAATTCTAGATCTAAAAGATTGTTATTTTGTTCTAGCATTAACGAAAAATATAATATCTATTTCTTGTTTGGATTTAGACGGTTTTACGATTATTACAAAGAATAAAAGTTGTTCTTTATATATCGTCTTGTGTTTTTATGGTCTTTGGTCATTTTAACTAATGGTTTATATATACTTGATCTAGAAAATCATGTTTTCAATATAAACACAAAAAAAACCAAAAATAGATGATCTTAGAAATTCTTATCTGTGGCATTGTAGACTTGGTCATATAAATGAGAAACGCATAAACAAATTATATAAAATGGCTATTTGGGATCATTTGATTATGAATCGGGGCTGATATGCGAATCTTGTTTATTAGGTAAGATGACCAAACGCCCTTTATTGGAAAGGGTGAAAGATCTTGAGTTATTAAGTCTCTTGTACTGATGTATGTGGACCTCTGTCGACTCGAAGCAAGAAATGGTTTTCATACTTCCTCCACGTTTCTTGATGACCATTTAAGATATGGTCATGTATGCCCAATGAGTATAAATCGGAGGTCTTTGAAAGAAGTTCAAGGAATATAAAGTGAAGTTGAAAACCAACTTGGAAAAAGTATTAAAGTCCTTGATCGGATCAGTGGTGAATCTTTGAGCTAAAAATTTCAGATTATTTGAAAGAAAATGGAATTCTTTCACAATGGACTCCACCTTATCGCCACAATTAAATGGGTATAAAGAAAAGAAGAACCGAACTCCTAATAGATATGGTTCGTTCTATGATGAGCCATGCAAATCTTCCTAAATCATTTTGGGGATATGCCTAAATCTTGCCTCATATATATTAAACCATGCTCCTTCACAAAGATTTATAGATTCTCCATATGAGAGATATGGTATAAGAAACCAAATCTTAAACGGTTAAAGGTTTGATGTCACCTTTTGTAAAAGGGTAGGAGTCGAGACAAGCTTGATTGAAATCGGATAAATGCTGCTTTGTGGGGTATCCAAAGAGAGTTTGGATACTATTTTTATAATCCCGATGGAGCAAAAAGTGTTTGTTTCAAGACATATACATTTCTAGAAGAAATTTATTCTAGAAATGGTTAGTGGGAGTCAAATAGAACTTGATGAAGTTCGTGAACCACAAAGCAGAAAAGAAAAGGAGGTGGAGCAAGAGTTGATACCTCATGATGATGTAGTTGAGTTAACAACTAAAGATACACAAGGTGATCGTAGGTCTAGTAGGATCATTAGTCCTCCTCCAGAGGTATGATGAAGCGTGTTTATCATTATGTGATGAACCTACTACCTATAATGAAGTCTTATTAGATAAGGACTACGAAAAATGGCTTCAAGCCATGAACTCGAAATGGATTCCATATCTGTGAGTTTGGACCTTAGTTGATCCACCTATAGGGACCGAAAACCTATAGGATCTGAAATGGGTCTTCAAAAGAAAACGAGACGAGATGAAGTAAAGATGAAGGTTCATACGAGGAGGGAGAATATAGGCGATCCGGTGACTAAACCTTTGTCTTAGAAAAAACATGATAGTCGTAGCTATTTTCATATGGTTTGAAAAAGAATAAACATAATTGGATGTAGTCATATGGATGAGAAAACATATACTTATTTAACTCATTGTGTTTTGATTTATCACGATAATAATATGACGAGTTTATCATTTATATAATGTATATTTGATGATAAAGTCCTTAGAATAATATATTTTATTATTCTTAAATATTCTCTAATCGTAGTATTAACAATAAAAGGACATTTGTTGAAAATGCGGATGGAGTGCTATGATGATATGTGAGTAATGTGTTGGAGAACATATTTGCGGAATGACCCCCGAGAGATATTTTCATAGGTTAGCTATTTGAGTGTCAATGGTATAAATCTCTATATGATAGTAGTATAATTGATCCTTGAATGAGATCATAAGAGTATCTTTATGTTGGAAATTATGCTTTGACTCCAGTGGATTTCATACTTGTTACGCTATGTATGAATAATGAAAGTTGGGTATATTGAAAACATGAATTGATAGTTTATGATCGATATAGGATTCATCACTCCTAATAGTGGGAGAGTATATCTCAAGGTAACCACTTGTTGAAATGTCAACAGAATGTTTACAAACAAATGTCGTGATTTAGAAAAGTTTTAAATTTATTTAAGAGGAGTTGATTTTCGGAAACAAAAATGGTAAATTAGATCTGATCAGGTGGCACTTACACCTTACTCGTGTACTAATAAGAGATATGGGATGGTGAGAAAAGGATAATAATTATCACGAGATGCAGTTAAATGCCTTGGAATTGAAGTCGATCGCTTGACTTTTAACATTTGGGTGGTCATGATGTCTGGCTAGAGACCAATCTTGACCTATAAATATAGAATTGATTAATTGTTGAATTAATGATAATTAAAGGATTTGTTTAATTTATCTAATCTTAAATTTCTCACGACTAAATTGACTTTAGTCCAAGTGGGAATTTGTTGGTTTGTGTATTAAAGCCAATATAAGTCTAAGTACAATTTATATTTGTTACTTGATTGATTAGGAACCTAAAGGGTCACACACAAAAAGAATAATTCTTGGGTTAAAACAAAAATAATTATTTGATAATTATAATATTTATGATAATTAATTATGAATTAATTTATCATAAATATTAAAATTAATTATGAATTAATTTCTAATATTTATGGAAATTAATTATGAATTAATTCTCAATTAATTTATCATATTTATGATAATTAATTATGAATTAATTCTCTATTTATGGAAATTAAATAATCTATTTATGATTATTTATATTATCATCGATCTATAAATAGATCGTAAAACTTGAAATTATGATCATGAGATGATTCAAGGAACTAGCATATTAAACTTCGAGTGAAAATTCCTGTGAGGATACCTTGGAGGCCGGACGTGTGTGCGGCTAGTGATCGACTTTGCGATTCAGAATCGAAGCTGCGTTGTTTCTCGAAGAACGGTATGTATGTACAGATTTATTTAAATTACATTTCCGTTGTGTATAGGAATGTTTGATTCCTTTCACCAATTAATTGAATTAACAATTCATTTAGGATCAGCTTTTCGTTATATTAATCATAAATCACTCGAGTTTGAGATCCAGATAATAATCTAGAGCCAATACCGGTATTCAACACACTTCTCCTTATGGGAACGACATTTGACAAGCCACTGCACTATGTAAACTCAGCAGCGTAGGCATGCGAGCCCTCACGTTTCACACCAAATTTTACACAACTGTCAGGAGCTGTCAAGTTTTGGCGCCATTTTAGGAGAAGTTTTGTGTTGATATTGTGATGGCGCAATAAATGTTACTTTGGATTTGTTTCTTATTCACTTTGGTTGATACGTACAAGTGCTTGTAACTTGGTCTCTGTTTTTGTGTGTGATTGCAGATAAGGTTGACGTGTGTGCATGTGAAGACGGGGTCAAGGTGAACTACTCCCGTTCGATCGAGCGGAGAGAACCTTAAGCGCAGTCTGCGAGAGCAAGAAGCGCACGGAGAAATCTAGCAATCATGTAGAACCAGGAAGAGCAAGATTAGGGCCAAGAGAGGAATGAGTGAAATAGAGGGGACATAATGGGAATAATGGTGAGAATTATTTTTAGGCGGATTCTATCTGACGGATGATCCTTTTTTGTTGCTAGAAGAGTTTGCCTTACCGCCTACGGTTGTTCAGTCTACTATACGAAGGCCACCAATTCAAGCGAACAATTTCGAGCTGAAAACAATAACCCTATAGATGCTTTAGTGTAACGACCCGTACCAAATAATACAAGTTTTTAAAATGTTTGACCAAGTTTGACCAACAATTAGCATGTGGGCCCAGGGTTGACTTTTTCAAGGATGCATAGTTTTGGGTTGACTAA
Organism: Tetrastigma voinierianum; assembly: GCA_016808115.1. Taxonomy (NCBI): domain Eukaryota; kingdom Viridiplantae; phylum Streptophyta; class Magnoliopsida; order Vitales; family Vitaceae; genus Tetrastigma; species Tetrastigma voinierianum. The sequence continues at coordinate 640,677 of JAEQBH010001320.1, forward strand.
GACACCATTTTGTAGGCCTTGTCGATACGAGTTCATAGACGGGTTAAACGTCAAAATCCGACTTACGGATAGAAAGTTATGACACTGGGGAGTTCAAGCAGCGGTGTTCTAGCAGTGTCCAAGCTGTCTTCAGTGTTTTACCTGAAAACGACCCTAGGCACTATATAAACATAGTTTTGAGTGCCAAAGAGAAACCATAGCCCCAACACAACCATTTTGAGCTCCAAAGTGGAGAAACCCCAGCTTCGAAAACCGAGCGGGTAGTTTTGACCCATTTTTAGGCCGATCGGGTTTCAGCCGTGGGAGCCGATTCCGGCCACCACCACTGTACACGTGCAGTCCAGGGAGGAGGAGGACGACCAGATGATACCATTAAAATTTCCGGGCTAGCGCCACCAGGACGCGAATCGGGGCGGAGGGTGGCGACGGCCAACTTGGGTCGCCGGATTTTTGTTTTTTTCGGCCATTTCAGGCCGACCCATACCTCCTTTCCATCATTTTTGGACCCTCTGAACTCATTCCCGTGGTCCCTTTTTGCAGATTCCTCACCGTTTGAAAGATAAACAAAAACAAAGTTGGCCAGGTGTTGGATCGAGTTTTGGATCTCTGACAGCCTTTGGACCCGAGGTGAGAGTGCTGATGTGTTCCTGGTCTCTTGGGCTTTCCATTGATATGTGGTTTGTGAATTTTGGGCTGTCGTTTGGTTAGTTTTTCCATTTTTGGGTCATTTAGGGTAATTCTGAGAAGGTGGGAGGCGAAATTGAGTACGGTGGTCAAGTTTGGAAAAATTGAAGATGGATTAGTGAAATTGGATGTTTTTTATGAATTATTGGACTATTCAATTTCGGAAATTAACTCGGGTGAAAAGCCCCAATTTTGATCTTAGGGCCTATAGGGCCGCATTTGTGTAGTGGACTGTCTGAGTACAATTTAGATGGTTTCATAGTTCTAAAAGTTATTAAGGCCTTGAGCATCCCAATGTTGTTAGTTCGGGTTATTGGAGCCTAAGTGGTGTTTTATTTATATTATAGACCTCACGTCGGCCAGGGAAGGCGATCCTGGGGAGGCGAGAATTTGGCGTACGTACTACGTGAGTGGTTTATATGTTTTAAATGTTTTAGGGTATTATATTGGTATATAATTATGGTTAATTATTTAATAAATATATCATTGATTGTGAATAGTTGGTTATGCATAAATAGAATGATGCATTTTCATATAAACAAGTTATCATTTCATGTGAATTTTGTCAGCATTTTAACTGTTTGGAAGTTTTTGCGAGTGCATGGATGAGTCATGGTACATTTAAAATGTTGGGTACGTGGATTGAGGTTTTAAACCACTTTGAAAACTTATTGTTTTAAGAAAGATATTTTGAGATTTTGTGAAATGATTATAATACAGAATCGTTGAAAAGGTTCATGTGAGTAAGGAAACGATTATATATTATTTCCACGGCTGTGATGTCGGGATTACCCAAAGGTTTATTAGTTGCCACGGCTGATGGTGGGTTTGAGGTTTATTAGATTACCACGTGATGGTCGGTTTACGAAGGTTTATTAGTTGCCCGCGTGATGGTCGGGTTTACCTGAAGGTTTATTAGTTGCCACGTGATGGTCGGTTTAACCGAAGGTTTATTGGTTGCCACGGTGTCGTGAGGTCGGGTTTACCCGACGGTTTATGATGGGTATATGGTACGGTACATTGTTGGTTTCTGATTAAGATATAACCACTTCAATATTTAGGGTTATGAATGCTCATGATTATTTTACGACATGATGACTATACACTTTTATGCTAAATTTTCGGGTTGAACAATTCGGGCTATAATTTTCTTAAAAATCATGCCGGTTAAATTTTTGAGCATGAATTTCATATTGTTGGACTCGGGTAAAGTTGGGTTTTGTGAAATGTTTCTAAGCGGGAACTTACAAGAGTGGGCGTGAGGTCTTGAGAGAAGAAATGTTAGAAAATAAAACATTATTTTCCTTATAAATGTCTCACTCACTAAGATTTATTATCTCACGTTTATTGTTTTGTTTTAAAATCTGTTCCTTAGGTCCAGGCAGTTCGTAGGGCCTACCTCGCGCCAGATTCAACACCGCTCTTTACTAGCTACATTTCTGAGTACTTTATCTCACTTATGCATGCGGTTTATTGGACTCATTTATCTTCTTGTACCCCCAAATTTGCAAATACTCTTGAATGCTATATGATATTAGTATTGAACTCATATGAGTCCTTATTATGTATGTTTGTGGTTATGACCTACATTAAGATAAGTCGGTCGTGGATTTAAGTTATTGTGGATTTTTCTATATAATTGAGGTATTGTGGTACTGCATGTGTTTACTTCTTTCTTAGGTGGGGTTCCATTGTGTATTCCCTATGGATTGTGCAGTGGGACTTCACTAGGCGGGACCACCTGGAGAACCCTGGGAGGGTATCCGGGTCGGGTCTTGTCATTTAGAATATATAGTTCCACGGGCTGCCAAGTGAGAATCCGAACACGAATTTGACGAACTTCATCGAAGTGTGCGACACGGTAAAATACAATGGAGTAATAGAAGAAGCGCTTAGATTAAGATTGTTCTCGCTCTCATTAGGTGATCGAGCCAAACACTGGTTGACGAGCTAACCACCAGATTCGATTACCTCATGGAATGATTTAGTGTAGAAAGTCATGACCAAGTTTTTCCGCCCTCAAAGATCGCACCGGTTGGTGCGAGGTGACTTAGACGGTTGGAGGAGAACTGCTTCAGCACCGGGAGAGATTTCATGAGCTGATGGGGAGGTGTCCACATCACAGGCTAATTTGGATGGATGCAGGGTCACACACCTTTACAACGGTCTGAGTGATTCTACCAGAATAGTTATAGATGCCTCATTAGGAGGTGCTCTGATGAAGAGACTATAGACCAAGCGTATGGAATCCTAGAGGATATGGCTACTAATAGTAACCAGTGGCCTAGGGACAGGATCATACCGAGGAAAGTAGTGGGAGGTGTGGACACAAAGGTCCTAAGCAATTTGGTAAATCATGTCGCACAACTCACCAAACAACTACAAAGGCAACAAGGTGCTGCAAAAGCTATTCAGACCAACCCTTGGGAGATACCTGAATCGTGTGGAGGATAGCACAATATTACGAGATGCCCGGTCGGCGGATGATGGTAAATGGGCTGTATGTCTCGGATTTGTCGATGACCGCAACAGCAAGGTCGTATGGGAGGGTAACACGTATCGAATCGGAGACCGAACTGAGCAGGCTGAGGCGGAATAATAAGAACAATCAGAATTATGGATGGAGGAACAATCATAATAGTATGCCACCATCCCAAGTGAGCAAATGGAGCATTGAAAAGTGGATTTGGAAGAGAGCCAGGCCAGCTCGATGCTCACTTCATACAGCAACATATGAGATGAAACAAAGAAGGCAAATATCTGAGTCAGTCAACCCAATTGAATAACCAGGCAGCACAGTTGAGAAACTTGGAGGTGCAAATGGTGAATGGCGCGTTGTTGGCGAGGCGGCAAAAGGTTCAACGCCCGGTAGCTCCAGAAGAGAGGGGAAGGAATCTTTGCGAAGCAATAACCTAAGAAGTGGAAGGGGAGTAACTTTACCAGAGACCCCACGATGTTAGTAAAGACCCAAAGAACGGTTAGGCCGTTAAAGCAGAGGTTGACACGGTGCGAAAGATGGGGATGGCCAGGCTAAGCGGTTCAGTGGGAAGCACTTGAAGTAGTGAAAGGGGATAAGCCCGGTGGCAAGAAGATCCAACCTACTTATCCTACATCCTCAAAGGCCGAAGAAGGGTAGGATTAGAGAAGCGGAGTTCTAGTTTCTCGATATCTTCAATAAGTGCATATCAATATACCTTTGGCAGGATGCACTTGAGAACATGCCGAGTTATGTGATGTTCATGAAAGATCTTGGAAAATAAGAAGAAGTGGGTTAAGTATGGAACTGGCTGCTTTGGCGGGGAAGTGTAAGCAATCCTTGGCTCCAGCAAACTTCAGATTCGAGCAGTTTTGCTATACCATTCTCGATAGGAAACTCGGTATTGGGTAAAGCTCTTTGTGACTTGGGAGCAAGCATCAACTTGATGCCGCTCTCAATGTTTAAAAGGTTGAAGTTGGGAGAAGCAAAATTGACGACAATAAATTTGGAATTAGCTAATAGGTCCTACCAATACCCACGGGGTGTAATTGAGAATGTCCTAGTGAAAGTGGATAAGTTCCTCTTCCCAGCAAACTTTGTCATCTTAGACATGGAAGAAGATGATACAGTCCCCATCATACTTGGTAGACCCTTCTTAGCTACGAGAAAACCTCAAATTAATGTGTAAGAGGGTGAGCTTAAATTGAGAGTTCAAGGAGATGAGGTCATATTCCTTGTTCAAGGATTCTGAAACATGCGGATGACTAACCCAATGACGATATCCAGGAATGTTACCCCAAGGAGATCATGCAGGGCGATGTGGTAAACTGCAAGGATAAGCTAATTGCGACACACAAAGAAATCAAGAGAGTTGAGGGTGAGGAAGACAAGATATTTCATCCGCCCTAAGCAGTGCATTGGAGCACTATGGAGATTTGTTAGCATTTCTAGTCTCTTTTGAAGACCGACATTGAGATTTAGGGAAGTCGAGCTAACAACATTCAACAAAGTGCTACTTGGGAGGCAATCCAAGCATTTTGAAGTTTTTCGTTCATTAGTGTAGTTTTGAATCCTTTTGATTATTTTAGAGATGACAATTTTCTTGGAGACCGTAAACTTAACCTAATCGCCTTGTGTGTTGTTATGTTTTCAGGCTCCGAGATCGAAGCGGCATTAAAGGGATTGCTTGAGAAATCAGCTACGGGGTTGGACAAGGATTGGAACCTCAGCAGGGGAGTGCACCTTAACTTGAAATTTTCTATATCAAAAATATGAATTCATCCTCTTTCTAATGTCTTGACGTTAGATCTTAGCGTCGCAACGTTGAGGAAAAGTGGAAAAATAAGTTCTTTGTAACGTCGCGACCTCTTGGGAACGACACGACGTTGGATTCAAATGTCACGACGTTGGACTTTCCACTCTCGGGAACGTCGCGACGTTGGACTTTCCACTCTCTAGAACGTCGCGATGTTGGATTTGAACGTCACGACGTTGGAAATGTGACTCTCGAGAATGTCATGACGTTGCCCTGTTTTTATGAACATGAACGTTCATATTTCCAAGTCCCGCAAATTCAAAACTAACCCCTCTCTACGATTTTGCGGGTTCAGGGTCAAACCTCTCTAGCATATAACAAATGGATTGGCATCCGTAGGAGACCTAAGAACCTCCCAGATCAGAAACCTGAGTCCTCCATTGTTCATATCTCTTCACAATTTCGGTTTGGAATTGAGCCAAGGTAGTGCGTTCTTTCTTGGTGTTTTTAGTTTGGTTTTCATAAGGAAAGAGATTGGAGGGTGTTTTGAGGTGGTAGAAGCCTTAGGTTTTAGCCAAGAACACTATCTCATGTAGTGCACACTAGGTGTTTGATTTTTTGCCTAAGTGAGATTTGTGTGATTTTATTAGCTATTTAGGGAGAGTTTCATCACAGTAGGTGTTAGAAGGCCAAGTAGAGTTTTGTTAAAGCCTAGAAGATCATCCAACCCCTACCTCACTGAGTGCCCAATGTCGAGCAAAAAGCAAAAATTAAGCTCGAAGAGAAACCGAGCAAGTGAAGAGCCCGCTCATGATTACGATCATGAGAATTTGAGTCAGCAGCCGAAGAGTGTGGCCGAGAGAATTCGGCCTAATCTCGGACAGATCATGCATCAAAGGAGAAGGGGTTTTCACAGCTTAAACAATTTCTTTCGCAAAACTATTGCGAATAAGGGATGGAGGGCGCTTTGCCAACCATCGAGGCCGGTCGTCACAATGGTGGTACAAGAATTTTACGCCAATTTAGCCTCCCATGTCCTGGAAAGGGTTTGGGTGTGTGGGGTTTTGGTAGACTTTAGTGCGAAGTCTATCACTTAATACTATAACCTTGAGCCGGTTAACTCCGAAGCCTATGATAGACTCCACGAAATCCCCAACTATCCCGAAGTTCTTAGGATGTTGATCAACAGGTAGGGCAAGTGGAAACTAAATAATGAAGGGCACGTAGTGCACTTCAAGGCCAAACACTTGGCTTACATTTCCAAGGTATGGCATCACTTCATCACATTCTGTCTCACCCCGACGACTAATGTGTGTGAAGTGAAGGCCAAGAGGGCCTTATTCAACTATGCCATAATCCAAGAAATCCCATTTGATGTCGGTTAAGTTATAGAGGATGCAATCCTCTATAACAAAGATGCTAAGATGAAGCACCCCTTTCTCATTTATGGTATATGCAAGCAATTCGGGGTGCCCCTAGAGGACAATGAGGCTTGGATACACCCGATCAAGGCGATAATGGTTAAGAAAGACAAGCCGGGTGTACCAAGGCCAGAGGAAGTGTATGATTTGGGTAATGAGCCCTTGGATGAGGAAGAGCTTAGGGCGTACCAATCTAGGTTTGGGATTCAACGGGGCGCCCGGGAGAGGCGGGACGATCATCCGCTTTAACCCCATTCCTACCACCACCATCTTTAGGAGGACCGCATCAATCCTTCCATGACATTAAAGGACTAGGTCCATGACCTGATAGCCCGATTTGATGCGTACTGGGATGAGACTAGGAACACCATGTCTCTGTTAGCCAAGACATAGACACGCTCAGGGTAGACATGAACATCGTCATGCACAACCAGGCGACCATTTTGAGCAACCAACAGTCCATCCAGCAGTAGCTTACCCAGCTCCTCGCCTTTCACATGCCGCCGCCACCACTTCAATGATCCAAGTGATAACTAGGGGAGTTCCCTCCACCCTCATCTGATAATTCGTGACATCGAGGACACTGTCCATTTTTGTTTGGGGGTGTGGGTGATCGGTGATCGGTTTGGTTTTTTTTTTTTTTCTGTGTTTAGGTTGTTTTAGATTTTTTTTATGTGCGATTAGGTTACACGTGTCTTTGTTTTTATATATAGTTTTTGTGCGTTTGCGTGTTTTAGGTTACTTTAGCAGTATTATGTATTTTAGGTTTGTTTTAAGTATTGTGTGTGAGTGGATGCCATGATTGCTAATGGGAGGTCATTTTGATTGAAATTTTTTCAAATTTTTCAAAAAGAACGAGCAGAAAGTGGAAAGGGACCCTTCGGTTATGTCATGATCTGGAACAATATGCTAGAAAGGTTAGGGTGACTTAGTTTAGTCACCTCCTTTACATTTCAAGAAGCCATTTTCCAAGTAGTTTATCGCGCACACACACACACCTGTGATCTCTAGGGTATATCAAGGCTCCGGACCTTGCTTACAAGGATTCTACGAGCCTAGAAAATTTCCAATACATATGTGATGGGACACATTTGAAAAAGAGGATTGCCAGCAAGCCCCAAAATAAAAAATAAAAAAAATTGAAAAAAAAAAATAAAAAAGAAAAAGATAAAAAAGACGTGTGTGGATAATATAAGTGGGAGTGTCCAATCGAAATCTCGGGCTGTCACGAGGGTCTTTCAAAAACTGTCTTGTGGTAATTGGCGAGAGCACGTTGAAACCCCATTCTTAGTTGAATGAGGATGGATCTTTCCCACAGTCTAGGGCCTTTAGGTTTGGTTGAGTGTTCGGAGTGAATTTCAAGAAGAACTAAATGCCCGATGCCCTTAACCAACTGTTGGGGAGTCACTAATGGATCCTTGCTACAGGGACACTCAGTTGAAACCTATAGGTACTAGTTTTCTTCCATGCTTAGGTATTACGTGAATAAAAATGGTGCGTTCTTATCCTTCCGTGGTTAAAGTCTTTCAAGTGGGTGAGTGGACTTTAAGTTTGGGGGTACTGGACCCTAGGTATATGTTAGAGATCATGAAACAACTACACATAGACTTCCGGGGAAAGGTCATTGAAAATTTGGGGGGGATGGGGGGGTGGGGGGTGGGAGGGGTTGAGTTGATTGGTCAACCTGACTTTGCTCAGCTAAGTTCCTTAGAAAATTGCACAACCATGTTTGGCATTGTGACTCTCCTGTTTGGCATCATGTATATCACTCATGTTATAGGTGTTTTGTTGTGTCAGTTTTCATGTGTGTTTTGTTATGGAGTACATTTCTTGCTTGAGGACAATAGTAAGACTGAGGGTGTGATGAGTGCTCAAAACACTCATCATATACCCGCAATTTATCATGTTTTCGGGTCATTTCATTGTAACTCCCTAAAAATATCATAACAGTTTTATAACATATTCAGGGTGTAAAATAAATTAAATTATATTTTTTCGGCGTTTAAACGGCTAAAAAACGAAAAATGATAAAAACGAAAATCACTACGGGAACGAATAAATTTGGTAAAAATGTCAAATGAGGACCTAAGGGTCATAAATGAGTGTAAATGTTAAAATGAAAATGAAATGAAATGAAGTGAAAATGAAGGTGAAATGAGGCTTTAAAATGAGAAAAATGAGATAAGGCCCATTTAATGATAAGCCAAACATGGCTTTAAGTTAGATTGGGGATTAAAGACCAAAATGGTTTATGGAATGCCCATTTAGGCATTCACGTTTTTGAGAGAGAGCTAGGGTTCGGTGAGAGAGAAGAAAAGAGAAGAAGAGAGGGATTGTGATTTGCTCATGAGATCAAGAGTTTAAGTGATCAAGAAGAAGAAGGAAGAAGAAAGAAGAGAAAGGAAGAGATTTAAAGGTAAGAAACAAAACCCTAACCCCCTCTTTTCTTGTGTTTGGGTTTGGAGAAAAACCCTAGTTTTGTATAAAGTGTTCTTGGATGGTTTTAGTTGAGTTTGAGGTTGTTTTGCATTGTTTGGATTGGTTTTAAGGAATTTTTGTGTAAAGGAAATGATGAAGTTTCAAAGGAGTTGCTGTAAAAATTTTTTCAAAACCCCTGTTTTTGTTTTGGCTATAAGTTAAGTTATAATCATCCAAATTGAGTAATCCAATTGGTAAAGAACCATAAGATCTAGAGCTACAAATGTATAGAAGGGAATAGGAGCAAATTGTAGCTTTAAGACTCACGAATATGGGCTTAAAGGTAAGTTTTGGGTAGCTAATGGGTATGCTATGTTTTGGGTGTGGTTGTGGTGTTTTGGCTATAAGTTGAGTTTCACTCATCCAAATTGAGTGATTCAAAATTCTAGGTAAACTAGAATTCTAGGGAATAATTTACTTGAAGAAAGTGTAAGCAATTTGTAACCCCAAAGTGCCCAGAAATCTGTCAAAGTGGAGCTATGTGTAAGAACAATATAATTCTACTTTACAAATTAGAGTAGTCAAAATGTAAAATGCAATAACTTGAGTTTTGGTGATCCAAATTGGATGATTTTAATTGGAGAAGAAACCTTAGAACCATAGCTTCAAATGAGTAGAAGGAACTATTACTAATTTATGGAGTTAAGATCCCTGAAATCGAGAATAACAGTAGGTAACAGAGTGAGTTTGGCATATAGACCAATTTGACATTAAAATGCCGTAACTTGAGTTTGGGTGATCCAAATGAGATGATTTCAATTCCTACTAAAAATAGACTCATAGAGCTATAATTTTCTTGAATGAAGCATGAGTAAAATATGGCTCATGTGTCCCTAGAAATTTTTGCGCGTGAAGGTGTATTGGGTAGACATCAACCCTAACCAAAAATCCTAGAATGCACAACTGTTTTTTTTTCTTGGGTTGTTCTTTGATAGTGACATATTTGTGATGATTTAGGGGTTGGTGACGAGGAAGCTTAACCTAAGAACGGGATTCCGATGATAGGAATCGAAGAGCGACAACCTTTTTAGGTTTTTTCTTCACACTTCTTCCTTGTTTCGGTTTTGTGTTTTTGTGAAACCTCGGAAAATTCAATGTGAAGTCCGGAAAATTGAATTTTCGAGAAAGGGTAAAATGTTAATTTCGGTCAAAATTCGGAATTTTTCTAGATCTTGGATGACGAAACGGACTTCACCGTTGGAATCGTCTCGTGAAATCTAGCTACCACATCGAATTTCGTCGAATTTTGAGACAGTCGGAATTTCACTTTTCGGAGACCACTTAGGAGTAGTGCGGGACACTTGGCGCATTTGGTGACTGAGAGATGAGACACGTGTCAGTGGAGAAATAAATCAAATAATGAACTCATGTGGGCCATGGGGTGACATGTGGTATCGTGTCATTAGAGGGAAATCCATGGTAAATGGATAGAGATAGTGTAATCTAGGGCCACTAAAAGTTTGACAAGTGGCAAGTGAGAGGACATCTCACTTGACTTCTATCTTCTCCTAACCGGTTGGGAGAGAGGGGGAGAAAAAGACAAACCAAATTTGAAAAGAGGAGTTTAGAGATAGACTCCTTATCCCAGAATTTTCAGGCGATTGAGCCCAGAGCGGTTTTGGTGAGAAGCAAGAGAAAAGTTCATCCTCACAGCAAGGGAAAAGCCGTGAGAGACTGCTGGAATCGGGAATTCGACAAACTCAGAGGTAGGTCTTCTCCTACTTTGGTTACTTTCTACCCTAAGCGTTGTGTGGTGGTTGTATTGCCCTAAGGGGAATGTTTGGTTGCGTTTTGAACCATAGGAAGCTGCCATATTGTGATAGTATGCACTAACCGAACCTTAGAACTAGTTTTTTGGTAGGGAATAAAGGGAATTTGGCAGTGAGTCCTTCTGGAAAATTGTAGCCACATCAGTGAAATTGATGTTAGGCTTTTGAATTTCTCAATTTGGACCTCTGTAGACCAAGTTATGGTCTTGTTACTTTGAATAGTCTAATCGGAAAGAGGTCAGCCCGTAGAGGTCAGCCTGTAGAGGTCAGCCTATAGAGGTCAGCCTGTAGAGGTCAGCTGCTAGAGGTCAGCTCAGCCACAGGTAAGCTCGGCCACAGGTCAGCTCGGCAGGTCAGGTCAGCTCGGCTGGTTTGACTACGTGTGACCTCAAATTTCGAAAGGTCATAACTTCTTCGTCCGAACTCCGTTTCAGGTGTTCTTGGACTCTATGGAAAGAACATTGAGTCAAGATTCCAGCCATGTGTCTTTGGAGGGCTGTAGGTGAGCTCAGCTAGGTCAGCTCAGCTCGAAAAGGTCAGGACACCTCGGCCAAGCTAGGTCAGCTCGGTTGGGTTTGATTACGTATGACCTCCAACTTTAGAAGGTCATAACTTCTTCGTCCGAACTTCGTTTTGGGTGTTCTTGGACTCTATGGAAAGCCCATTGAGTCAATATTTTATTCATATTCTTGTGGAGGACAGTGGGTGTCAGGCTGAGCTCAGGAAGGTCAGGTCAGCTCGGTAAGTCAGGTCAGCTCGGCTGGGTTTGGCTACGTGTGACCTCCAACTTCGGAAGGTCATAACTTCTTCGTCCGAACTTTGTTTTGGGTGTTCTTGGACTCTATGGAAAGCCCATTGAGTCAATATTCCAGCCATGTTCCTATGTATGGTAGTAGGTGAGCTTATCCAGGTCATCTCAGCTCGGACAGGTCAGGACACCTCGGCCAAATCAGGTCAGCTCGGCTGGGTTTGATTACGAATGACCTCCAACTTCGGTAGGTCATAAGTTCTTCGTCCGAACTCTGTTTCAGGTGTTCTTAGACTCTATGGAAATCCCATTGGTGTATTCTGTAATGGCTGTGGAGGTGATAGGTGATCATAGCCTTGCTGAAAACCTATGTTTGCACCAAGTGTGCGGGTTTGCTTTATGTTGTCTATGTAAATAATAGGGTTTTTTGACATGACTAGTGCATGGCATGTTGTTGTAGTGTGTATTGGGTATGGTATGGCTGTCTATGGGAGGCCATGAGAGGCCAAATGGTTTAGTTCCAAAAACTTGGGATTGAAGGATAGGGGATTTCTATGCTTAGGTTTCACAAAGTCGAGAGTATTGGTGGGTTGGGTTTGAGCTAGGCTAAAGTTTCTAGGTTTTATGGTTGTTTGAAGTTGTATGGATGATTGGAACCAAATTGGATCATGTTTTTGAAGGGGCCGTGAGGTACCTTAATGGATGGGTCCAAGATTGTGACCTGGTTGTGTGTTATTGCTTGTATGAATAACATGCAGTGTGAATATGACATGTTAATGTATGCTGTATGATGTATTAACATGGGTTGTGCATGGAGGAGAATTATATGTATTAATTATAATTATCCATGGTATGGTAGTGTTGTATTTAGCATTCATACATGCATGTAACTTTATATGTAGCGTGGTATAAGTAGGCAATGGCATAATTACATTGCATGTGCACGAAAACATCGCATGACATGGGTGTGAGTGCATGGTAGAGATCGACACTGTGTTTGGTGTTCGATGGTATGTCGTAGGTACATGTTGATCGACACTATGTTTGGTGTTCGATGGTGGGCTCGGCAACATGGGACAACGTCCAAAATGAGTCACACGGTTTTGAAAGAAATGAAAATAAATATACGTGTGTTGGGCGTAACAAGATGGGGTAGATCCCCCCCCAGGTGAAAGACCCAAATTTATTGAGGTTAGACATGATCACCGGCGGTGAAAGCCCATCAAAAGTGTCGGAAAGGTGCGCGGCATCCGACGGTGAAATCCCGAAAATCCGTGGCCTGAATGCATAAACACACGAGAATTTGATCAATCAAATGAACATTGGAGAGTTTTTTCAATGGGTTACAAATTTTAAAAACAAAAACTTTTGTTTTGAAAAATGATCATTGATCAGTTAAAATGATGGTTGGTTTTGCTGTACATGGCGTACCATGGCACATTCTGTGGGGAGTCAATAGTGACTGGATATAGGCATGACATTTCATGCATGATATATGACATTCATGTAGACATTTTACTTGAATGTGTGTTTGTTGTACGACCATTGCTTGAGCACTTAGGTGGGGAGTAATCCTTGTAGGAGATTATTATTACTGGGCTTTGCTCACCCCATCGTGGGACCCCTCCTTTCAGGTACACGAGAAGATGGTGCTCCTTTGAGGCCATGAGTATGAAGAGGCGGGTAGTGGCGCCCGAAGCTCTTACATAAATATATTGCCATAACAATATAGTTTAATATATTTTGGTATGTAAAAGAGTTGTACATTAAACTCTTGTATAAAAAATAAATAAAAAATGACCCCCGAAATTTGGGGCGTCATAGTTTTGTTTGATAAAATAAATCTAAAAGGTTTTATATGAATATGCATGTGTGCTCCGTTTGAGACATAAATGAATTGGTTTGTTCTTAACTTCTTTCTCTCTATTTCTAAGATGTTTAAAGGATTATAAAATAAGTGGATTTATTGAAATGAATTGCAATAAATTGCATATTGATTTGTTTAAAATTGATTTGATATAACTGATTGTGAAATGAATTGCATATGAAAAATTGCATGAGTATTGAAAACCAAGTATTATGATATAAACGTATGTACACTATTGTATTTTGCTATGAATGATTTGAATGCCCTTAATAGAATGTTAACCGTTAAAATTCGAGTTAAGGATAGATTGGTATACCAATAAGGGTCAAATTAGCAGTACTGCGCCGAACGTAATGATGTGTCACTCCGATTCGTAGCCCAACGGGACAACATCGGTAGTGTTCACGAAATGATTTTTAATAACTAGTCAGCAGCCCAGCGAGATCGTACTATGTCATAAAACCTTTTTTTTTATACTAGCCTATAGCCCAACGGGACCATGCTGGTGATTTGTTATCATGTGCACTAAAAGTATAGTTTAAATTCGCTTAAGGGAAAAATGAAAAGAAAATTGTGAAATGCATAATTTATTGCATATGAAAGTGCATATTTGGAATGGTCAATAAACTGTAAATGAATATGAAATGAATATATGTATTGTATTGCATTGATCATTCAAAAATGTTAAAAGGGTATTGTTTTAGAAAAATGCATGACTTGATTTAAACTGAAATGGAAGAGAGTATATAGAACCACTAAGCATGCAAATGCTTAGCACGTTGTTTTTAACTTCGTACAGGTATTGAGTAGAAAGTGGTAGGACTGAAGATCGTCGGACTTAGAGTCATCGTCAAACACAGCGGAGTATAAGTAAATGCTCCGTCTCATGCATATCATTTTATTCATGATATTTTGTAATTATTTTGCAGTGAACTCAAAGATATAAAAGTCTTCATAAGAAGATCACATTTTTATATATATATATATATATACTTATATATATATATATATATGCTATATATATATATATATATATATATATATATATATATATATATATATATCTTTTTAAAGTATGGAAATGTATTTTACATATTATGGACAACCAGGGTAAACTCCATAAATATTTTGTAATTGTATTTGAAAAGGCAAGGAATGCCAATTTGTATAAATGTGTTATTCAAGAACAGTTATGAACCCTATTTAAATTAAAGAATGTATATTTTGTTTTATCAAAGCTACAGGTAAATTGTTATAAAAGGGCACGAGTGCACCACATTCATACATTAATAAGTGTGTTTATCGCCTTATACTTGATACTCGGCTCCCTGTGCATTTAAGGTGAAAACGGTGGCATTTGGAGGCAATACGGAGGCTTGAAGAAGTAGATTGGAGAGCCCAGCCTCAATGTCACGACATTCTCACGTCGTGACGTCTCGTTGAGGTTAGACAACTCAGTAGCCTAACGTCGCGATGCCCCAATGTCGCGACATCATCGAGACTTTGTTAGCGAGAATTTCAAATAAGAGGGGGAAGCAAAGAAAAAAAGGGAGGGGAAGAAAGGACGAGATGGAGAAGACGACACAGGCGTGATTCGAGAGATCGTGTGATTCCTATATTTGTATTTCCTTTCTCGAACCCCTACTGATTAAAAACTCAATTATTGTAATGAACAACATGATGTGTTAGTTTTATTTCTAGGGTTTTTCTGTATCCTTGATACATTCATATGGACTAGTTATTAATGTGGTTTCATTTAGTATATTCATGGATCTGATGTATACTTGTTCTATTTTCTGTGATTTATTTACATGGTGATGTTTGGTAAACATTAGCATGCTCTTGTCGGGGAATCTGAGATCGAGAGATAAAGACTCTCGGAGATCCGAGTAGAGTGACATTTGGTAAATTGGAGAGTAGAGATCTCCTAGTTCCAAGTGTGGTGATTAGAGTTTAATCATTCAAGCATTTCAAAGTTTAGGGTTGATGTAGAGATGCAATAAACCCTACTAATGAGATAGGCGAATATACCTTGAGAGAGGATATCTCGTTGGCACGATCAACCTGCCAATGTGAATCTGTTAATATACTGAATGATTAAGTCTATCTAGATTATAATCCATTGAGTGTGGTAGGAGGAGACAAAACCCTAGTCCCCATTAATTGAATTAACAATTCGTTTAAGATCAGCTTTTCGTTATATCAATCATAAATCACTCGAGTTTGAGATCCAATTAATAATCTAGAGCCAATACCGGCATTCAACACACTTCTCCTTGTGGGAACGACACTTGACAAGTCACTGCACTACGCAAATTCGACGCGTATATTTGTGCGTGCGTGCCTACGTTTCACACCAAATTTTACCCAACCTATCCGGAGTCTGTTAGTTAAATTCGTATTGATCTATATAATCCATTTAATAAATTATACAAATTAATTCACATAACAGAAAATTGACTCAAATTGACCAATTTAATTATCATTTAAGTTCATGTTTAATCTACATTAACCTATTTAATATATTATTTATATTAGATATTGATGAATTAGTTATAAATTATATTAATTTAAATGACTAAATTAATAAATGGAATATGTATGTCATGTCATATTATCCAATTACCAATTAGGTCGCATTTGAATTTATTAATTTTGATATAATTATTTTTCGTATCATGCTTGAATTTGCTAATATAATAAAATACATATATATGATTATTATTATTCGTATCGTATTTGATACGTTTGAAGACAAAGACAACACGAATTGCCGCCCCTAGGTATTCATGTGCTCTGTATTTCTTTTTAGTTTTAGGTCGTAATACGTGGGCATGGCCTTGCCCATTAAATTAGTGACTAGAACTATAGAAGAGCATCAATCAATCAAGTGGTCACCACCAATCAACTTCAAAAAACTAATACCTAAAAATCTATCATCTTCTTCTTAACAATTATTGAATAAGGTTTATACTAATTTTTTTTAAAAAAGTAAATGGACATGACATAATACTGATAGCATGAATAGAGTTAAAATTTGGCGATTAATATAAGAGATGAAGCAATTAGAATAAGTGTGGTATGTGACAGAATTAAAGGAGAATAATTAAGACTAGGTTTGGTTCTGAAAAATATTGAGCAACAAAAAAATAATATTAAAGAAAGTGATTTTATGATGTATGATTGTTTTATAAAGATTTTTAAACAAAATTATATATAATTAAAGTCAGGTAGAAATTTATCTATTTTATCATTTTTTAATCTTCATATTGATGAATATATTTAAATTCAATAAGTTTGAAGGTGTAAATAGAAATAACAGCAAAGTGTGTCTTAGTGTTCCCATTAAAAATAATTAGAAAACCACATTAAAAAAATAGAAATCAATTGCTACTCATTAAAAAAATATTTTAGTTTTTGTGCAAATGAAAATATTATTTCTAAAATACCCTTCATTAAAGTAATTTTGTAGATACTGATGAACCTTTAGAACAATTTTATTGAACTTTACGTACGACCTTAAGTATTGTCTATAATGAAGGACATCTTATAATAAAATTTTCGATTGTACGAAAATTGAAATATAGTTTGAATGAACAACTGTTAAACTCGTTTTCTAAATTGGTTTTCCTTTCTTGGATTACGCTGTTCTAATTATTTCCTAATGGAAATACCAAAACACACTTTTCCCTAAAAATGGTTCATTAACTTTTAACACTATTTATATTTTTCTTTAACTTTTCTTTCTTTCTAGTTTTTATTTATTTATTTTTTACATTTTCTCTCAATTATTTGAGAACCAAATATGATCTAAGTCTTAGTATCTTGAGATTAAAAAAAGATGGGTGAATGGAAATTATTATCATATTTATAAAGAAGTAAATAGAACTAATGATTGTCTAACAAGTATTTGGCAAGTGAACTTTCCCAAAGATGTTATAAATATGAAGACTATTGTGTTCTTTTCTCAATCACTTTCGTAAGATTCCCTGGTGTAATCTTCTTTAAAAAAAAAAAAAAAAAAAAAGAAAAAAAAAGGAAAAAAAGAAAAAAGAAAGCAGTATGATATGAATTGGATTACTATCCTTGTCTT
Organism: Tetrastigma voinierianum; assembly: GCA_016808115.1. Taxonomy (NCBI): domain Eukaryota; kingdom Viridiplantae; phylum Streptophyta; class Magnoliopsida; order Vitales; family Vitaceae; genus Tetrastigma; species Tetrastigma voinierianum. Next base: position 657,969 of record JAEQBH010001320.1, read on the forward strand.
ACTCGTTTCCGAATCTAATGGACAAATGTAAATATAATCAATGTGTGTCCGAAGTAGGCAATTGCCTACATATACGGAAAGATGATGATTGTAAACCAGGCTTCACGTTGGCAAAGGCCCACGAGATTCTTTCCTTTCTATATATATATATATTAAACAAAGAATGATTTTAACATAATCAAATTCGTTAAAAATTATAGAAGATGACAAAGTATTGAGGTTAATAACATAATAAATCGGTTTAAAATCTACACATTTGATAATTTTATAATGACTATAATACATATGATTACAATTATGCAATATATTGATAATTATGATATGCTTTGATGTTCGACTTACTCGTATACAACAAAACACCGTAATAAGAGGATGAAAACCAAATTATCGTGCTAAGACGATACAAATCACATACCGCACAAAACGACGACAACAAAAACACACAACACAAGACGACGACTGTAAGCACAAATAAACAAATTAAAAATCTAGATTTTTATGGAATGAGTTTTGTTATATATATATTATTGGAAAATAATTTTACTAATTTGATTTGGTAAAAATATTGTATATTCAATTTATAATATTGATTAAATTTAATTCAAGTCTTACTAAATAAAAATAGTATTATGATTATAAATAAATTTAAGAAATAATAGTCTTCACCATGAATAATAATAATAACAATATAATAATAAACTCATAACCATATTTTTATGTTTTCTTTAGTAGTGCAGAATTTTGTCCTCATAACCTGGTTCCCTCCCTCTAGCCCTTAACCTGAGACAGGTCTCATTGCAAACCTTATTTTTATGTTAGAAACTATTTAAGTATGCCTTACAAAATATAAATATTAACATCTTAGAGAAGTAAAATAAAAACATCTTAATAAAAGTATAATTGTTTCTTGTTAAGAGTTAGTAATAACAATTTAAATTTTTTTATCACTATTAATAATTTTTTTAAAGTAAATTTAAAAAGAAATAAGATTTAATTTTTGTTACCATATAAATCAGCCAAGTTTTTTTTTTCTTATTACATGCTTATTTTTAACAATTGATTAGGAAGAAAGTATTTTAAAATGCATTAGTTTAGTATATAACCAATTGAATTGGTTTTTTGAATTCTAAATTATTCTTAAAATTTACTAATATTTTAAATCATTAATTATATTTGAGCTGATTTAGAATTTATTATCCAATAAAAAAAAAGAATTTTATGTATAGGAGAAAGAGTCAATGATTCATATATCCAAGTTATTTTTTAAATTATTGATCAAATCATTAATAAATTTACTACAATTTGTTGCTTAAAGAAGATAATTTCTTTTATGAGAAATTTATAAAAGTATAATTACATGCAAAAAAAAAAATAAGGTATAACAAAGACGTTATTGTTATAAAATAGAAGAACAAGAGAGCGAGAGATATAGAAGAAACAGGGGAGAGATTTAGCATTCCTCCATTGTGTGTTGTATTCAATCTGAGGCTCCTATTTATAGAGTTTAATAAATATTGAGATACGAGTAAATGTGTATATAAATACGTAACCTACACATTCGTAACCTACACATTTGTAACCTATATACATCAATTTATATTCAATGTACCTATTAATATCGAGATTAATGGAGAGTTTATGGACATCCATAATATTGTTTATAATACTCCCCCTTGGATGTCCATGATACTGCCTCATTAAAAACCTTACCAGGAAAACCCAGTGGGACAAAACCATGGTGAAGGAAAAAAGAGTACAGTATAAAAAATTTACTCCCCCTCTTCTCAACATCACTTTAAATCTCTGAGTCTGCGCATTCCAATGCTATGAACTAGCCTTTCAAATGTTGCAGTAGGTAGAGCCTTATTGAATCGTCTAGCTAGATTATTAGTTGAGCAATTGATTGAACATTAATATCACCCTTCTTTTGTAGATCATGAGTGAAAAAAAAATTTTGGTGATATATGTTTTGTTCTATCCCCCAATGTACCAATTTTTAATTGAACAATGCATGCAGCATTATCTTCATACAAGGTCGTCGGGACCTCCTTGCTAAAAGACAAACCACATGACCCTCGAATATGATGTATTACAGATCTTAACCAAAAATATTCCCGACTTGCTTCATGAATTGCTAAGATCTCTGCATGATTAGAAGATGTGGCGGTAATTGATTATTTTGTAAAACTTATGAAATGCATTTGTATCATACATGTGAACAAATAGCGTTTGTGATCGAGAGCATTATGAGGTCAGGACATATATCCAGCATCTGCATAACCAATTAGTGCTTTGGCTACATTGGGATAATATAGGCCCGTATATCGTACCTCGAAGATGCCTCAATATATGTTTAACTCCATTCAATGTCTTCTTATTTGGACAAAGACATATCTTGCTAATAAATTTCGAGAAAATGATATATCAGATTAGTGTGTGACTTGCAAGATACATTAGTGCTCAAATAGCACTAGATATGGTATCGGGACCAGAAGTTCTTCATCATCCATCTGAGTGGAAAAGGATCTTTATTCACATCTAATGACACAACCATTGGTGCTGTTGGATGGGCATTATCCATAAGAATCGTTTTAAGCATACGTCTCATAAGCTGAATTAGTGAGCAAAAATTCCATTCTCTAAGTGTTCAATCGCAAACCAAGGCAAAGTTTTGTTTTTCCCACGATTTTCATCTCAAATTCTTTCTTTAAGTTATTTATTTTTGCTACGACTCATTCGTAGTTCAATAATATTAGGTCATCAACATAAAGCGCAATTATAACAAGCTCGGATCGGATCTTTTAATAAATACACATGAAGCGAAAGGGGATCATTCTTATACCTTTTTCGCGATAAACATTCACTAAGGCGATTATACCACATGCGTCAGTTGAACCCCCTTAGAGATGCATAATTTTGCTCGAGTAAAGTTCTTGAGGACCTGGGTATGTGTTGCGGGCAAGTTTTAATCCTTACAGGATTTTTCATGTAAATATCACCGATCAAGTGGTCATATAAATAAGCATAACTTGTCCATTAAACACATACCAAGTTTTTCATGTATTGTCAGGCTAATTAAATATCGAAAAGTAGTTGCATCCACTACAGGGGACTACGTCTCTTCATAATCAATGCCAGGTCTTTGAGAGAATCCTTGTGCAACTAATCGCGCCTTATATCTGACAACTTTTATTTATTAAATCTCGTTTTTCGCACAAATACCCATTTGTACATCTGAGGGTTGTATATCGGGTGTAAGTACAATGGGACCAAAAACTTAGTGTTTTGAGGGAATTCAGTGCTTCGAATTGCATCTTTCCATTTGGCCAATCATCTCTGTCTACACATTCCTCTCGGCAGACTTTGGCTCAAGGTCCTCATTGTCATTAACAATGTTGAGTGCCACATTATAGGCAAATATATCATTGACGTCGATTTTATTCCGATTCCACCTTTGGCCAGTTGTGACATAGTTTATCGAGATCTCTTGATTGTCACAAGTTTCAGGTACCTGAATTTCTTCTGGAATTACAACTGGGGACTCTTCTAGAGCCATCAATTCCTCAACGATCCGCCCGGTCATTTTTCTTTTCAAGGTTTTATCTTTGGAACCAGCTGGTCGACCACGTTTCAGCGTGCTTTAGGTTCATTAGCAGCAGTTGTCCTCTGAGGGGACATGTTGATTCTAGCGGAGCATTGGCGGTGGTATGTAAGATAGCCAGTTACTCTCTTCGGATTAGTAAATGCATCTGGCAATTGATTTAATAAATTTTGCAAATGAATAATCTTTTGAACTGCCAGTTCACATTCCTTTGTGCGAGGGTCAAGATGAGACAACGACAATTGATTCAAACTAATAACTTTTTCCAACTGTTTATTTTCTTTCTTTAAAGTTGGAAAATCTTATTCATCAAAATGACAATCAGCAAAACGAGCCGTAAATAAATCTCCAGTTGATGTCTCTAAATATTTGATTATTGATGGAGATTCATATCAAACCTCTCATTCCCGATCTTCTTTGGGGACCATCTTAGTGTTGTGGTAGATGTCCAGACATATACCGCACACCCAAATCTTAGATGGGAAATATTTGGTTCTCGACCAAAAAACCCAATTGTAAAAAGGGGAGAGAACTCGCCTTGTGATGTTGTTGGTCTAATACGAATCGGTGCTGCATGCAAAAATAGCATGGCCACTAAAGCAAAAGTTGGGAGCTTTTAGTCCTCTTATTAGTAATGGCCTTGCAATCCAATTGAAGAGGCGTTTAATAAATGATTCGCAAGACCGTTTGTGTATGAACATATGCTCACGGGATGTTCAAACGGTTATTCAATGAACGCACAATAATCATTAAAAGCTTGGGAAATGCAATTCTCGGCATTGTCAAGGCGAATTGACTTAATCGAGATAATGGAAAATGAGCCCTCCGCTAGGAATTATTTGAGCAAGCAATCTAGCAAATGCTTGGTTATGCGTTGATAACAAACAGACATGTGACCATCTCGTTGATGCATCAATCAGAATCATAAAATATCGAAATGGTCCACATGGTGGATGAATAGGCCCACCACATATCCCTTGTATCTTATTTGCAAAAATGCAAGGGGGTTACGTCTTTCTATTTTTGTTGGTGATGGCCTTATAATTAACTTCCTTTGAGAAACGGCAACACATGAAAATTCATTGAATGAGGGAAAAATCTTTTGATTTTTAGTGAATGCCCACTTGAATTTTAATGATTCTTATCATTATAGACCGGATGTCCCGATACGGTATGCCAAGCATAAAATTATTTTCATGTTAAACTTACGGTTTTACTATGGCGTAATGCCTCAATTGTGCTTATGTTTGTGTAGTACAAACCAGAGGAAAAGACTAGTAATTTTTCCAATATATTTTTCTTACCCAAGACAACGTCGGTAATATATAAATACTCATTGTTGTCTTCATTCGTAGTCTCAATATGATATCCATTTCGTCGAATATCTTTAAAACTCAATAAATTTCTTTGAGACTTTGTAGAATATAATGCATCATCAATATGAATTTTTGTTCCTCCGGGTAACAATATATTAGCTCTTACGGAGCCCTCAATCAATTTTGCACTACCCTATATTGTATTCACATCTGATCCTTGCATTATTAAAAAGGAAAAGAATTTTTTATCCTTAAGTATAGTATGTGTTGATGCACTATCTGCGAGACACATATCGGTATCTGATTGAGGATCCCACGGATAAGGTTTCCCTTATTCTTCATGAGAAACAAGATATATAATAAGAAAATCATAAAATAACACATAACAAAAACAACTCTGGTATTCGATGAAATACGACTTACATAACAGTAGACCCAAATACATAAATATAAACGGGAAATATTTTATTTTTGGAGATTTTCATCACCAAACAAGTGCTCAATATTCGCTTTAGGCTGAATAAAGAAATCAGCAACATCCAGATGAGTCATATCATTAAGGTCGTGATCAACACTCTCATCCTTAGAAACAAAATTTGTCTCTACAGCTTTTTTATCTTTCTTTTTCAGCGATTCTTGGTAGAGATCAGCGAATGTTTGGTGTCACAGCGAGATGCGTGACCAATGACCTTTCGCGCGCCGCGATAGCATAAATTTGTCACCATTTTGCTATTTTCACCACTTTGTTGTCCTTTTTCAATATTCTCCCCCTTTTGATATTCGACACATTCTTGGAGTTGCCGATCGTAGTGTAACTATTCGCGACAACGTCCTGCGTCCACGTCCTGACCTCGACTGATCGCGACCCGCGACCATGACGCGCCCTCGATTTTATCCATTATAAGGGTGATATGTTGCCGCATTCACTTCAGGGAATGGAGCCGAACCAGTTGGACGAGCCTCATGATTTTTCATCAAAAGCTCATTGTTTTGTTCGGCCACAAGAAGACATGAAATCAGTGAGAATATTTCCTAAAGCCTTTTCACGATATTCTTCGCTACGGAGGCACATTGGATACATGAAAAGTGGAGATGTTTTCTCCAACATATCCTCATCGAGTAATTTTCTCCACATAGCTGTAATTGAGAGCGGAGTTAAATATTCTTTGAGTTATGCTCACTCCGCAGTTTAAAATCTTGCAGTCTCAAATGCATCCAGTCATAGCGAGCTTTTGGGAGAATTACCGTTCTCTGATGTTCATACCTTTCCTTTAAACTGTTCCACAGAACAGAGTGGATCTTTCACGATGAATATTGGCTTTCAGTAACTATGAAGGTGATGGCGAAGAAAATCGACTTTGGCTTTTTCTTGAATGGATGTTGTATTCTTTTTCTTGGTGTATTTTCCAAGACCATTTGCATACAGATGGATTTCGGCATCTAGTATCCATGACGAATTCTTTCCCGTGATATCCAAGAGCCACGAATTCGATTTCGCAAGATTGACATAATAATACTATTATAGATATATATGAAAAAATATTAGATGAATAATAATATTGTAAAATAAAAAGAATAGTTGCATATGAACACACCTCCAATATACCTTCAATATATTTCTTGAAAATCCAACAGAGCTTCGTGCTGATAACGTGTTATAAAATAGAAGGAACGAGAGAGCGAGAGATATAGAGCTTGAGGAGAGATTTCTTGAAATACTGTGTGTGTTGTGACTCATACAAAGGCTCCTATTTGCCAGGGTTTTAATACATTAATACATTAATGTGTATATAAATACGTAACCTACACATTCGTAACCTATATACATCAATGTATATTCAATGTACCTATTAATATCGAGATTAATGGAGAGTTTATGGACATCCATAATATTGTTCATAATAGTTATAATTATTTATCTACAAACCTTTGGAATTGATGAGATAATTATTTGAGTTTCAAATTATTTCTAAAAATTACTTTATTTGTTAATGAATTCAACACGATAAGTTTTGATTATTTTAAATTTTATTGGTCTAGTGAAAACGTATAATTCTATGTACAGTAAAAACAATGGAATCGTTTAAACTAATTATCTCAAGGGTAGGGGCGGGGCGACCCGACCTAGGAGCCCTACGTCCCAACCCACGGGTCGGTGTATATACGGTTTAAGTGGGCCTAATCCGGATCGGACTGGTTGGTTAGAGACTTTTAAACAAAAATATTATTATTTATGTAGGATTAACGGATCATTTCCCTAAATCTTGACACATGGCAATCCAACCAACCAGCATATGCAACCTTTTGATATACTAGTAAGTGCACACGTGTGATATGTATGTAAAATTTTATTAGTTTTCAATTATCATTATCATCGTTCAAGACAAACTCAATAACAATGCAATAATAATCAATAAGGAAAGCAGAAATGCAAGACTAATTAAATCTAAAAATCATAAACCCAAAGATGATCATAAAAAAATTTGACTGAGCTACTTACCCAACAAAAAAAAGGAAACCAACATGTTAAATAACAGTTTTATATATATATATATATATATATATATATATATATATATATATATATATATATACACTGTCTGATTGAGAAATTTGTCCTCACTGCTCGTTTTATAGGTGTTCATGTCTTTTTCAAGGTGGACTTCATCTCTAATGAACCTTATTGAAAATTGAGATGCATTATTGATTTTATTAAACTTTGTGAGGAACTTATATAACTTCTCATTGGACGCGCCTCAACTTTGGGCTTGGCGAGTGGGCCTGCGAGCCCATTTTTCAAACCCTATTAGTTGCCCCCCAGCCCTTGTGTACGGTATACGTGAACAAGGGCTATACGCCCCTCTCATTGTCGGGTCGCGATTTGCGATGCGTATGCAGCTCGGGGTTGGGTTAGTTAGGGCTTTGTCACCATCATATGTCTTATGATAATGATGACTCTTTGGTTTCCGCGGCTCGTTTTCCCACTTCTTTCGGTTTTCTTTTCTGTTTCTTCCGCGGAACGCCGATGCGCCTTGCGTGCTAGTCACGACTTTTAGTCGCTTTTGGCGGTGAGGGCTTCCTTCTTTTTCTTAACGTGTCCCGAACTAAATGCGAGTCCTTTTCTGGCGTCTTTCTTGAGATAGCTTTTTATTCTTGGAACCGCTGCGTCTTTCTCTTTTTGGTGTCTTTTCGAGTGATACGACGAGGCGCTAGGGTTAGGTTGGCCAAGTTTTGTTCTCATTAGTCTTGCTATCACCATGGGTCCGGGTCGCTCTTCTTCTCTGCGTATTAGGTGGCTCTTTGGTTGTTCTTAGGCTGCCGGGCGGATGGCGGCGTGACGGGGACCCGAGCACGGAAACCCTTCAAGATTCCCCGAGATTGGTCCGCTAGTGAAGTTCCCAGCGTATAAATCCTTTAGGGAGTGTCGATGGGACCCCTGACTTTAAGAAAGAAATAACCTGCATTGTTAATATAATACCTCAATATATATATATATATATAAAAGTTCCACAACCGCTCAAAATCCACAACCGACCCATCTTACTATAGGTCACAACCACAAACACACATGATAAAGACTCATATGAGTTCAATACTAAGATCAGAGCATTCTAAGAGTGTTTGTGAATTTAGGGGTACAACGAAAATACATAGGTCCAATAAAACAAAGAACGAGAAGAAATGAGAATGGAACATCACGCAATTGTCGTGACGAGTAGCGTAGAAGGCTGGCGCGAGGTAGATCTCTACGGACTGCCTGGACCTAGAGAACAATTTAAAACAATAAAACGTGAGATAATAAATCTCAGTGAGTGACATAATTTATATGGAAAATAATGTTTTTATTTTCGAAAATTTCTTCTCTCAAGACCTCACGTTCACTCCTTTATAAGGTTTCCCGTTTGGAATTGTTTCACAAAACCCAAATTTATACCCAAGTCAACAATATGAAATTTGTGCTCAAAAATTTAACCAACATCATTATCAAGAACCTTATAACCTGAATTTATTCATAACATAAAAATTGAGCATAAAATATATATAACCATCATGTCGTAAAGATAATCATGAAAATACAATAACCATAAATATTGAGATGGTTATACTTTACTCAGAACCAATAATGTACCGTGCCATATATTCATAGTAAACCGTCGATAAACCCAACCCCACGACACCGTGGCAACTAATAAACCTTCAGGTAAACCCGACATCACGTGGCAACTAATAACCTTCGGGTGAACTCGACATCACGTGGCAACTAATAAACCTTCGGGTAGACGACATCACATGACAACTAATAAACTTGGCGAGGTAAACGGGCATCCGCGTGGCAACTAATAACCTTAGGTGAACCGACATCACGTGAAACTAATAAACCTTCGGGTAGACCTGACATCACGTGGCAACTAATAAACTAGCCGGGTAAACCCGATTATAATCATTGCTGACCTTTCAACAATGCTGGGTATAATCATTTCACAAAGTCTCAAAAATCCATTTCTTAATCAATAACTTTTTCAAAATGGTTTAAAACCTCCAATCCATGTACCAAAGTATTTAAATACCCACAATTTAATACATGAACTCAGTAAAATTTTCAAATATTTAAAATGTTGACAAAATCCACATGAAATGATAACTTGTTTTATATGGCGATAATTATATTTACGCATAATCAACCGTTCGACCAAATAAGTTATATATATAATAATTAACCATAATTATATATCATAATAATACCCCAAAGCAGTTAAAACATGTAAACCACTCACAGGCTACAGATGCTCAGTTCTGCTCCTCTGCAGGAATGTCTCCCGGTTCAGCGTGAGCGCTTGTAATATAATAAAAATACCATTTAGGCTCCATTAACTAAAACAAAGACATTGGGACGCCCCAAATGTCTTTGAATAATCTTTAGAATTGTGAAACTATCTAAATTGGACCCCGACAGGTCCAATTATATAGCGTGCCCTATAGACCCGGTACCCAAAATTGGGGCTTTTTACCCGGAGGCTAATTTTTCGAAATTGAACCTTCCAATAACTCGTACAAATGTCCCATTTCACTAATCCAACTTCAATTTGCCTAATTTGACCAATTGGTGTCCAATTTCAGTCCAAACCTTTTCGGTAATTACCCGATATGACCCAAAAATGGAAAACTAACCAAACGATGTCCAAAATTTACAAAATTTATATCAACGGAAAGCCCAAGAGACCAGGAACACAAAGCAGCACTTTACCTTGGTCCAAAGGTTGCCGTGGTGGCCTAAACCTAATCCAACAAAGCCTACCAACTTGTTTTCACGTATCTTCAAACTGGTGAGGAATCTCGCAGCTGACCACTAAATGAGTCTGGGTGAGGTCCAAAATGGCGGGAGGGAGGTACTGGGTCGCCCGAAATGGCCTGAAACACCAAAACCGCTGATTCCATATGGCACGCCTCAAGCAGCCCGGGATCCGGGCGCTGTCACCGGCCGCGGCTAGTCGGAATCCATCGCAAGAAGATCGTCGCGTGTCCCTCCTCCCCGGAACGGCCACAGTGTGCAAGGGTGGTGGCCATGGACGCTCCCATTCGCCAAACCCGTTTGGTCTACAAATGGGTCAAACGGCCCATTTCTAAGTGTTCAAGGTTTCGGGAGTTTTCTCTAGGCTTGAGCTCAAAATATGTGTTGGGGCTAGTCTCTCTTTGGAAAGCAAAACTATGTTTATATAGGGCCTAGGGTCGCTTTCAGGTAAAAACCGAAGACAGCTTTGGACACTGATAAAATGCCGCTTGAACTCATCAGGCCATAATCTTTATTCAAGCCTGATTACGTCGAACCCATCTATGAACCTCGTGACGACGAGGCCACGAATGGTGTCTTAATCAACCCAAAAATTATCTATCTTTGAAAGTCAACTTCGCCCACATACTACACCGCTGGGTCAAACTTGGTCAAACGTTTAAAACTTGTATTATTTTGGTACGGACGCTACAACCTACCCCCTTAAAGAAAAATTTCTGCCCAGTCGAATTGCACTCTACGTCATGGAAGCAGATGAGGATATTGGCTTCGCATTTGGTTCTCCCGCTCCCAAGTCGTCTCCTCGACTAGGTGGTTTCTCCACAGGACCTTCACTAAGGATATTGTCTTGTTGCGAAGTGATGAGTATCTTAAATACTCATTTTATCCCTATGCTTTAGTTAGTTTTTCTAGTGTTTTTATGTTAAATAAGTGCCCTAATGCTCTAAAAGTTCACTCCTATGATCAAGTCATCCATTTGGTGGAATCAGGTAAAATTGTGAAAACCGCTACAAAAGCAACAGGAGAGGCTACTGAATTTTGACATTTTCAGACATCATATGAGCTTCTTATCACTTCAAGCCATATTTTATGGATTCTAAATACCTTCAAGAGCTTTCTAGGGATACCAAGAATACCAAAATTGGAGTTCGAACAAAGAAGTTATGCAAGTTCCAAAACTTGAAGAAAATCAGCAAACATTGCAGCACCTTCAGCAGGAGAGGCTACTGTATTTTGACTTTTTCAGAAACCATATGAGCTCATATATTGCAGCCATATATGGATGGATTCTACACTTCAAGAGCTTTCAACGATACCAAGAACACCTAAACAGTTCGTATGACAAAGTTAAGGACCCACGGGTTGGAGCAAAACAGGGATTGCAGCAACGTTGCGGACGTGAGAACCAACGCCGACGCGGCAGTGAGTCAGAAACGACGTCAGCGACGTTGCCAAACGACGTCGCGACGTTCGGGGTCGGTTTTCTGGGGTGGATTTTTAGCCCATTTGAGCCCATAATGGAGGGTTTTTGCTCAAACCCAAAGAGACGAAGAAGAGGCGACTTCAGGCCTTAAAAGGGACTTTATCCAGTTCTTCTTGGGACCAAGGAAGAGGTTGGGAGTCGTTTTTGAAGATTTGGGAGAAGATTATGAGATTTGTGGAAGAAAACCGACGCACCATCATTTGATCATTATAGTTTTTCTTCCTCTTTTCTGCTTTATCCTAAGTTTATGATGTATCAAACCCTATCATGCTTTAAATTCATAGATCTAGGGTTTTGGTTGTGTATTGAATATGAGTTTTATATCTATTTGTTAATGCTCTGTTTTCTATTGTTTCTGAATGCACCTCTATTGATTCATATTTGCTCTATTTACATATTGATTTCCTCGCTAATCTCAATGTGGTGAGTGGTTCTTTGCAAGATCCGAGAAGGAGTAAAGAACTGTGACATAGATGGAATCAAACCTAATTAGCCCGGTAAAGTGTAGAAATTATCGGTAATTAGGAGGCATGTGAGACTTTATCTTAAAGCATCTCTAATGCTTGGGGTTGAGCTGAGAAGCAAAAGACCTAGTGTTAGTTGGTAGGTTATTCGACCTCGAGAGAGGCTTATAATCAAATTAGACAAGAGTCGCCTTGGAAAGCATTTTCATGAAACAATAGAGTAGAATTTTGACTTAGACGAAGAGGATTGTCCGATCGCACTAAGTACCCTAGGAATTTATAACTTCGTATCCCTTAGTTGTGAACTTCATTAGTTAGATTTAGAAATTTCATTAGTTTAGTTTAAATTATGTTTTACTAATACCAGCAGTTTGAATATTAGAGAAGTATTATAATATTGGTACTTAGCATCCCCATTTTCCCCGTGGATCGAATATCCGTACTTAGGTACACTTATTACTGACAAGCGTATACTTGCGCGGGAATAGGCGCCTTTGTGCTTTTTCGAATAATTTTATATACACATCACAAAAATACGCCTAATAAGTTTTTGGTGCCTAAAACACTCATCTACACTCGCGCTCATCATTTTCATTTATTTTATAATAATGGTATAGTTTTTGTGGCAGATCCTCGATTTTTGTTTGGTGTGATTACAGTTCAAGTGGAGCATAAAGAGTAACTTTGGAAGCGCTGGAACAAGGAGGAAGCAACAAGGAGGATCGCCACGTCAGCGACGCCACCACGCCGCGACGTCACTATAGCCATATCGCCGACGCTACCATCGTCAGCGAAATACCACGCCGCGATCGCCACCACGCCGCGACGTCACCGAATCGCCATCGCAAAAAAGCAAATTGTGGTTCGTAAATCAAGGGGACGAAGCGCATCAACGAGGCACTGTTTCGAGCAAGAGTGACACCGATTTCAGGAAGTCCACCACACCTTCCGTTCCTTCTTTTCTCGGGATCTTAGAAACAATGTTTTCTTTATTTAACAGCTTTCATCTTTCTTCCATTATACTAGATCTTTTCTAGGTTATAGATCAAACCTTGCCATACGATATGGATTAAGGAATTATTTTTATGTTATTCAATTGTTTATAAATTGTCAATCTAATTTCTATACCCGTATTTAAATTATATGATAATGTTTACGCATTAAGATAGCCGCATCAAGATCCGAGGATCTCGAGAGATGAGGGTATCTCGTGATCCGTAGAGTGTCTTTCACCGATTCGTCAATGTGAGATATTCCTGACCCAAGGTGGTATCAGGGGTAGAACATTTAAGCATTTCGAATACCGAGCCGAGATAGAGATATACTCGATTCTATTTATGAGATAAAGGATATACCTCGAGAGGATATCTCTAAGCAAGATCACCTCACCATAAAGATTATAAATGTATCAATAACAACTTTTAGAAAAACAATCCACTGAACGCATGTGTAGATATAACCTGTGCTTTTAAACAACACTTTAATTAAATCAACAAGTAAGCTTAGTTTTTACATAATTGAACTCCCTTTAAAGTCATTCTTCAGACACTCAAAGGTAATTCCTCGTAGTCAATTCGCTCTTCCCGTGGATCGAGCATCTCGTATGTTAAGCACTATATTACTTAGCTACGCTGCACTTGCGCACTTAGGCATTCATTTATACACCGCCGCCTCATTGCTTGGCGCCGTTGTCGGAGGTTTAATTTGATATAGAGAAGGAGCATATAGATAATATTCTAATTTTTCTTTATTTTTTATTTTTACAAGTAATCGGTAATCAGTTTTGTTAGTCGGGTGTGTTATTACGCATGTGCTTTAGTGAGTACATGGCAAAGAAACCGAATTAATCAACACTTGTGTGGATCCAGAGTCAGAAGACTTCGTACGTGATTGCGCCGAGAACAGAGGGAATGAATTGTAGTAGAACCCACACATGGAAAACACCGAAGAACAAGATTTTGGCGTAACAAACCGAACTTCACGTGTGAGAAGCCAAACTAGAAATCAAGCGCCTAGGCTATTCATACACTGACGATCCGCACATGCTATTAGATGAGTTCGCTCTACCTCCATCAGCTGTCTACAACACCACGGCCACAATCTAAGCAAACAATTTTGAATTGAAGTCGGCCATGCAGACAAATGCTTTTAACATATTGTTCCATGGACTACCCCCATGAGAACCCGAACATACCAATTAACTTCCTAAGTTTGCGATACCATCAAATACAACGGGGTCACCGGCGAAGCCCTAAGATCAGCGTTATTCCCACTCACTCTGGGATAGAGCCAAGCATTGGCAACTAGTCACCACCGTGACTCTATTACTACATGGAACCCAGCTGGTACAAAAGTTTCACCGCTCTTCACCAAGATTGCACAACTCAGGCAAGAGATCAATACGTTCGTCAATTAGAGGAGAACTCCGGCAGAGGCATGGGACAGTTCCATGAATTATTGCGGAAGTGGTCCCCACCACCGACTAACCAGCCGTATGGATGCAAGTCCACACCAATGGTCCAGAAATACAACCCAACAATGATAGATGCCCCACCTGAGGATCATCATGAAGAAAACCACACCAAGCGTATGAGATATTGAAGATGCCGCAGAACCAACACTAACTGGCCTAGAGAGAAGGCTACACCAAGAAACACACTATGGGTGGCATGCATAAATGAGTCCCCAACAATCCCGGTAAATCATGGCTCAAATTCGACTAACACAACAAAGTAAATAGCACTCAAAGACATGTTATACGTAATTCACCCATGGGAGTTGTGTGAATTCCTGTGGGAGGACAAAGATAAGAGTGTGAATGCCACTGGCTGGAACCCTACATGGAGCAAGCTCAAGACACGAGGTTTAACTTCAAATCAATCACAAAGAAGAAGGGACCGTATGGGGTAAGGCTACCGTAATCGAATCGTGGACAAGGATGGCGAACAATCGAACTGTAATAATCAAACAACCAAGGGTATGGATGGATAACACCAGAACAATACGCAATCGAACCGAGCTAATGAACCACCCCCTGAAAAGAAGCTGGATTTAGAGCAAGCTCTAGCAATGTATGTTAACTTCATTCCGCGCTATGAATGAAACTAAGGCAACATGCAAAGAAGAAACAACCCGCTTAAACAACTGACAAGACAATTTAAGGAGCTCGAGGCACAAATGGGCCAAATGGGCAAGCTATTTACGTGTAAAGGCAACTAAGTTCTCTCAACAGCAATCTCGCAGGTAAACCCAAGAAGAGACGTGGAATGAGCACGTTAAAGGGGCCACTACTGGAAGTGGGAGAGAATTGAATCAAGTGCAACTCCCACTCAGAGCGCTTAGAAATCGAGGAGATCACACACCACAAAAAGCAGGTGGGAAACGTAAAGATGATGCAACAAGAATACAGAGAAACAATACAGAGACCCTAAAGGGAAACAAAGGCCAAGATACCACCCCTTACCCACAACGCCTCAAGAAAGATAAAACCGGATAAGCACCACGGTTCATGGATGTTTTCAAAAGCCGCATATAAACATCCCATTTGCTAATGCCCTGTGAGCAAATGCCCGCTATGTAAAGTTCATGAAGACATTTTAATTTAAGAGAAGATTAGCAAGACTTCAGACTCGTGAACTTAACCGAAGAATGCAAAGGCTATCCTTCTCCCGCAGGAAGCTACCGCGAAGCTCAAAGACCCAAAGCGCTTTCACTATCCCACAATCGAAATGCTATTTTCGAGAGCGCCTGTAGATTTGGGTGCCAGATTAATCTTATGCCCTTATCCATCTTTAAGCTTTTTGATTGGGGAGAAGCCCGTCTCGACATAAATACTCAAGAATCGGTGCATGCATCTTTAGCTAAATTCAGAGAGATACAGATGTCTTAGTAGTTGGGCCGACAAGTTTATCTTCCAACAGATTTTAGTTTTAGACATGGAGGAAGATAAAGAAATAATTCCATTATCTCTAAAAGACCTTTTCAGCAACCGGCAGTGGCAATGATTGATGCGTAGGCGAACCTAAACTAAGAGTACAAGAAGAAGAAGTAAAATCTCAATGTATTCGAGGCGCTAGACACCCAGCTATAAAGTGATACGTGCTTAATGGTTGATATAGTGTAGCTATAAATGTCTGCTCAAAGTGGTCTCAATCGAATCTCTCGAGACTAGCCTGAAGGGGCAAATGCATCCGAGAACCCGAAAGGATGGTGCGTAAGAATACGTTATGGACGGATTCTGGGCACAATAGAAGGAAATACTCGAACTAGGCCATGGGGCTAAACAAATTTGCTCCATCAATCGGTTAAACCACCCAAGATGGAACAAAAACTCTACCTACCTACTAAGCATGCATACCGGGGTAGAATCTACGCTTATCTGCACTATCTCATCATCCCTAACCGAAATGGAGGAAGAGAAGTTATTGAGGGTTCGCGATCACAAACAAGCACTCCTGGATGGTCTCTAGTCGACCTAAAAGTGGATCCGCCTTCTATGTGTGTATGCAACTCGCATTTTATTAGAAGATGGTCACAGCCCTCGTTGGAAGCGCAGAGAGGTCAACTCACAATGAAGGAGGTAGTCAAAGGCTCAAATGGCTATACTGGGTGATTTAATCCCATTTCCGCATACAACAGATGGGTAAGCCCTGTTCAGGTAGTACCAAAGAAATGGGGGATAACTGTTATCAAGACTAAACAATATCTTACCGCCATCTGTAACAAAGGATCGTGGAGAATTTGTATTGACTATAGAAAGCCGAATAAGGCCACTCTGAAAGATCACTTCCTCCGCCATTTCTAGATCGTATGCTCGAACATTAGCTTCCGTATGAATATTACGTTGATGATATTCAAAGTTACAACCAAATCGCCATAGCGCCTGAAGATCAGGAGAAGACAACATTCATCATTCCTATGGTACATTCCGCTCTCAGCCGATGCCCTTTGACTATGTAATGCCCGGTACTTTTCACTGATGGCTACGGCCATATTCTCCATTATGGTAGAAAAGATCGACTGAGATTTCTACGACGATTTCAAGAATGGGAAATTCATTTGACAATTGTCTAGCAAATTTGAGAACCGTAATCGGCAAGATGTGAAGAGACCAATTTTGAGTACTAATTGGGAAAGTGCTTACTATGGTATAAGAGTGGTATTGTCCTTGGACATCTATCTCAAAGAAGGAGGGATAGAGGATGTGGCGAAGATCAAGCAATTCGAGAGTTACCCACCTTCAAGAAAGGGATCCGAAGCTTTCTAGGCCACGCTGATTCTATAGGCGTTTACTTAATAAGATTTCTCACGCATTGCGAAACCATTGTCTAATTCTAAGGTCCAGGGATCCCATTCGACTCGAATTCCGTCAGAGCATGCTTAACAGATTAAAGATAGTTGATCTCACTCTCCTAATACTGTAGCCTTTACTGGTCTTTTCCATTCACGATGTGTGATGCTTAGTATGCGATCAAAGATTTTGGGCGTAAACGAGAAAAATCTTCAGTGATTTATTATGCAAGGTGACTTTGAAACGACGCTCAACTCGACTATGCCACTAATGAGAAAGAAACTATTGGCCATTGTCTTCGCTTCGATAAATTCAGCCATATTTGATTACAACAAAGTCGTGGCATATCGATCATTCGGCCATTAAGTACTCTCTGATGACCAAGAAAGACGCAAACCCGATTGATTCTGGTGGCAACCCCGTTGCGTATTCCACTGTAGAGGAAATCAAGGACAAGAAGGGCACCGAAAATTTAGTGGCGCACCACCTTCGCACCGGAAGGGCCGCAGATGATGTCTCTGAATGACGAATTTCCGCACGATAAACTTTGCTATTGAGGACAAGAGGCGCCTCTCGTTTGCGACTAGCGTGAACTATTCAGCCAAGGTGATTCCCCAGAGTTTAATTATCAGAAGAAGAAGAGGTTTTTCGCACACTTTAAACACTACTATTGGGAAGAGCCAATCCTCTACGTATTAATCGTGGCCGATCAGGTGATAAGGAGATGTGTGCCCGAAGATGAAATGCATAGTATTCAACCATCATTACACTCACCGTGGTGGACACTTTCGTAGCCGTGAGAACAAGTTAGCCAAGGTTCTACAACTCTGGGTTTTTATCGCCTTCCCATTTAAAGATGCTCACCAATTCCGTTTCCACTCGACAAATGTCAACGAATGAGGAACATCTCTAGAAAGGACGACAGCCACCCATGCATCCCATCTCGAGGTGAGCTGTTTGATTTATGGGGATCGATTTCATGGGACCATTTCCGCATCGCATAACAACTTCACATTTTGTCACAGATTATGCCTCAAAGTGGGTGGAAGCACCCTACACACACCAATGATGCCAAGGTGGTGGCTCACTCCTGCCATGAAGAATATATTCGCTTTGTAACTCCTCGAGCTTTAATTACGTATAATGGTACCCATTTCGTGAAATAAGGTAATCGATAAGGTGTTGCAAAGAAGGGCACGCCATCGACATCTCTCGTGATATCACCCACAATCAAACTGCAAGGTGAGGTATCCAATCGCGAAATCAAGTACATTCTCGAGAAAACCGCCAACAGCCCAGAAAGATCGGTCTTAAAAAGATGCACGATGCGCCCGCATATCGCGACCGCGATTTAAACCTCGGGCATGTCTCCGCTCGCACTCGTGATATGGTAAAGCCCGTCATCTTCCGCTGGAATCGAGCATCGAGCCTACTGACCACTGACAACTAAACATGGATGCACTCGTCAGAAAAACGACCACTCCAACTCGTTGAGCTAGATGAGTTCGTAAACGGCATAAGGAAAACGCCCGCATCTATAAGGAAAAGACTAAAGTCAGGCACGACAAACACATCACTAGAAAGGAGTTCACGACCCGGACAATGCAAGTCCTTCTATTCAATTCCTCGCTAAAGCCGAAATCAAGTCCATGGTCCTGGCTCACGGTAACAAAGGTCTTTTCATATGGTGGAGCAGAAGTTTCACATCCTGAAAAAGGCATATCTACGCCACACACAACGCTCAAGCCATACTATGGAGGCGTGTTTCGGCGACAAGACAATCATCCCTTCACAACCGCACGGCGTATAATCAACGACGCGATGCGCTTGGTTTCCCGAACACATTGAGATTCGTGGTCGCCGAGCTAATCTATTAAACATAAGCGCTTCTCGGAGGCAACCTGCTTTCTAAAACTTTGTTTTTAAGTTTACGCTCTATTGTTGTTTTCGTAAATTTTGAATTTTAGCCGCATCCATGACTCGTTTCGCTTGTTGGTTTAATTTCAGGAGACGGAGGTGTAGGTACGAGGCTTCTGCGTGAGTGTCTTTTTCAAAGTCCGAAAGGAAGTTTACAAGTGGAGAGTTCGAAAAATCAGGTTTCGTGATATAATATCTGAGACCTTCTTCGCCACATCGCGACGTGAGATTTCACTGTCACACGCCATTTCGGGTTCTCACACGTCAGCGACAAGTGAGATTTCACGTCGCGACGCCATTTTCAAGTTGCCACACGTCAGCGATGAGATTTACGCCGCGACGCCATTTTGAGCTGCCAGCCACGCCGCTGACGTGAGATTTCACGCCGCGACGCCGCTTAACACTGCCACGCCGCTGACGTATTCTCACGTCACACGCCAATTTATGAAGCTCGCCACGCCGCGACGCGGATCTACCGACGCCACAGGGTCATTAACTCGCCACGTCAGCGACGCGGGTCCCGCGCGACGTCGCGACGTGACTCGCTTTTAGCCCAGTCATCACTTTCCACATTCACCGCATCGACTCTACCAAACCCTAGAGCCCCGCATCCCAGCCCTTCCCTCGACTCCATTGGAGTCAGTGATCACACGGCCTTCTGAGACCACCTCATCGGGCCGACCACTCGTAGTCCCCCATCGCCGCTGTGGGTCATACATCCCTACCACCGTGGCACCCGACTTCTCCCAACTGGGGCAATGTAGTTCAGTGGTCTCGCTTGTTGTCATGCGAGACTAGATTCTAGTTTCGGGGAACGCAGGCCCTACTGGGTTAGCTAGGTTCCATTAGGGTTTCGAGTCTCATTTAGGTGTTTAATCCTTAGCAAGAGATTAGCTGATTGTCAGTGGTACACGTAGGTGCTCGAATTTTTGCCTAAGTTAATATGTCCGCAAGAGGTGTACCGCTGCCAAGCGAGCCTACTAAGCGAGGACCTCGACCCCACATTCGACGCCTCGCGGCTTGTAAATGTGGAGTGCCGCGAGCCGCTTGGCACAATTTGTAAAAAACCGTCATTCATTAAAGAGAAGGGGCTCACCACCCGATGACTTCTTTCTCGAAAGACACCGCGCTAAGGGGTGGCGAAGCTTATGCCAACCCTCGTCCGCGGCGGCGAGCGTAGTTCGAGAATTTACGCCAACCCGCCTCCCATGTCCCTCAAAAAGGTCGCAGGCGGTGTATTGGCCGACTTCGCGGAGTCGATCAATAGTTTCTATGGCCTGTGAGCATGTCCCACCGGACCTTTCGATCACCCGCGAGCACTCATCACCATGAGGTCATCCGCATGACCAAAGGATCTGGCGAGTGGAGGATCAATGCAAGGGCCACACCTACACTTCTGGGCGCCAAGCATCTGGGCCTACATTCCCAAGGTTTGGCACCATTTCATCACTTCGCGTCTTATCCCGACGACGAATGTGTGTGAGGTGACCGCCCAGCGTTCCCTACTTAACTTCGCCATTATCCAGGAT
This sequence comes from Tetrastigma voinierianum, assembly GCA_016808115.1. Lineage (NCBI taxonomy): Eukaryota > Viridiplantae > Streptophyta > Magnoliopsida > Vitales > Vitaceae > Tetrastigma > Tetrastigma voinierianum. The sequence goes on from JAEQBH010001320.1 coordinate 678,859, forward strand.
ATACCATTCGATGTAGGGCAGGTTATCGAGGACGCGATCCTCCACAACCGAGATGCGAAGATGAACCTGGGACACCCCTTTCTCGATATCGCTTCAGGCAAACAAGCTTCGGTGCCTCGATGACACCGACACTTGGCTCCACCCAATAAAAGCTAGTCGCTGCTGACACACTGTGTCCCGCAACCTCCCGCAACCCGAGGGGACCTATGATTCAGTCACGAGCCCTGACGACGAGCCGCAGCAGAACAAGCCAGCATGATCCCCACATCCTTCAGGAGACCTCGCCGCCCCTCGTCCCAGCCACTTCCACCACCGTCCCACCCACTTCCATCCCCATCCCGCCCAAATCCACCACTCACCCAAAGAGCCACATGCGGCCACTCCTCCTGGGCTTCCTTCACTGCATCTTGAGGACCCGGCAGGTCGCACCACGAGCTGACGCCTCTCCGTGGATGAGACCTGGGGGAGCACCGAACCTCGCTACACGACATGGAGGCGTCAAGCCGACATGCGGACTGCTTCCGCCAATCATCATTCTTACTACAGCTAGCAGTCACGCAGTCCCAAACAATACTGCTTTTCACCCACCTCACCACCACCTGCCGTGATATCAGGGAGTTCCATCTCTCTACGTTTTATTCACATGGGACACCGATATTTTGTTCGGGAGGTGTATACTGGGTATTATGTTTTTGTGTTTTGTTTATTATAGTTGCTTTAGTAGTGTGTCGTATTTTTATTGTGCCTTATTATTAAAAGTTTTTTGTTTTTTAGTTTATTTTACATCGCGCCTTTCATGTTCGCATGAGTCATGTGTTAGTTGCTTCGACATATTTTGTGACATTTTTGCATGCAGTAATTGCACAACATTTGTGCCAAGGTTGAAAATCGAGGGACCACTTTGAACAGTTCACTATAAAATTGCTCAAAATGCATACATTCACATGCTCCTGTGAATAGGATCAACAATTGCGGTTAGTGAACTCATCCCGGTAGTCAAGAAACCGGGCTTCAAAACTCTATGAAGACCTGGCCACACTAGCACTTGCACACAAGCGAACTAACTACCAAAGTCTCGATCAACCTAGGAGATCAACCATCGCATGGACACCTAATCAAAAGAGGATCGCCATTGAAGTCCCAACCAAAAAATACAAAACAATAAAAAGAGAAAAAGAAAAGAAATAAGACAAAAATAGTAATATGCATGTGAATGTTTCGATCATCCAATCGAATCCCGCACGCCCGAGGCCTGACAGCTTCCAACACCCAGCCAACTCGGCCGGAGTCATTGACCATCGCTTCGCTATGACACGTGTAAGATGGATAATTCACGCAACCTAGGCCGTTGAGTTTGGCCGAGGTTCGGGTATTTGAAGGAATTGAATGCCCTGGGTAGCCCTAACCAACCGGTGGGAGTCACCAGGATCCCCGTCATGTGAACCGACTAAAAACTTCGGCACTAGGTCTCTCCTCCATTTTGTTCTAGGTAATGTAGGAAATTTCTAAGCATGTGAGGACATAAATAAATGGGTTCCTATCCTCGTCTAGTCTACTCTTCCCACAGGTAGGTCGAGCTAAGTTCGGGGGCATTCTGGACCTAGGCATATCCTCGGAGGTCATTCACTATAAGCACATAGGATTTTAGAAAGGCTATCAACACCATGGGATTTGATGCACTAGTCGGGCTTTCACTTCCATTCAATCGAATTTACCGAAAGTCAAATATCCAGAAAATTTACTCAAACATCGAAAGAACAAAGGCGTGAGTCAACCAAATTGATCCCTTATTTCACATGTGCATTAATCGTAGTAGTGTTCATATATTATGTCGGTGTGTGCGTCTCCGTTTGAGTCATTTTACCGAGACAAGCAAGAAACTAAGTTTGGGTGTGATGAGTGCTTTCAAACACTCATCTTACACTCGCCATTCAATCATTTTCACATTTATCTGGTGTCAATGGTATGTTGCACAGATCCCACGCACTGGTGATTACGGTGTTCAAAGCGGAGCATAAAGAGTAAACTTTGGAAGCGCTTTTGGAACAAGGAGAGCAAACAAGGAAGGGATCACACGTCATGACGTCACCACGCCGCACGTCACCATGTCGCACTGCCGCCGATGTGCCAATACCACGTCAAGGACGCTACCACGTCAAGGACCGCCAATAAAATCGCCTCATCATTAAGCCACTGTAGTTCAAATCATAAGATCGGAAGCTCACAATAGATAATCGTTTCTCGTAGAGCAGAGTGATGACTCCGATTTCAGAAGCTGTCGAATTGTAACGCTTTTCATTTTTTCGTATATTTCCGGATCTTAGAACAATGTTTTCTTTATTTAGTCAGCTTCATCTTTCTTCCATTATGTTCTATGATCTTTTTCTCAAAGCTACATCAAACCCCGTCATACGATATGGATTAAGGATTGATCTATGTTAGTTCAAATTGTTATAATGTTTAATCTACTATATATACCAGATTTAATTATATGATAACAAAGCCGCCAAGATTAGCATAAATAAGACCGAAGATCCTTGTATCTAGATATTATGTGGTCAGATCTCGTAGAGAGCCTCTTCAAATATCTGGTCAATAGAGATATTCCTAATTCGAAGGTGGCATCTGTAAGTGTAACATTTGCCATTTCTGAATGTCTTAGTCAGATGGATATACTCGATTCATTCATGAAGAGAAGTTATATACCTCGAGAGGATATCTCGTAGCAAGATCACCTCACCACTAAAGATTATAAATGTATCAATAACAATCTTTAGAAAACAATCCATCGAACGTGACAGGGGGAGATGAAACCCCAGGCTTTAAACAACACTTTAATTAAATCAATGCTAAGGTTTTTACATAATCAACTCCTTTAAAGTCATTCCTTCGATATCGGGCTCGAAAGCGTAACTTCAGAGTCACTACCCCGTGGATCAAGACCGCATCGCTATACACTATATTACTGGGGCTACGCGCACTTCAGCGCACTAGCATTCATTTATACACCGCTTTCGGGCCCGTCACGGCAGCTCCTTCTCTTCTCTACCCAATCTCCACCACGCTTCCCACAGATAAGTCATCCCTCACCACCTTCGTGTCCAATACATCAGATCTCAGATATACTTGAGATGTGCATGGAGATGGAACACATTATGGACTCTAGAAAGCTCCTCCACAAGTCTAATCTTATAAGCCACCCGACCTATCCTCCTCAACAACTTAAAGGTCCACGTGGGCCGAGGACTTGGGCCGGTTCCTCAAGCGCACCACGCCTCTACATGAGAGCCTGGGCATCACTGATCTTTAACCAAACTCAAGATCCTTCTTTCTACGCTTGTCCCGCACAGCTCTTTGCCTATCCTAAGTCTCAACTGCACGTATAACATTAACCTGCTCCACTCGCTCAGACAATCTCAGACCTAGTAATTTCTAGTCTCATCCCAACATATGGAGTGCGGCATTGTTTCCTATACAACTATAGTAGACATCTCAACGTCGAGTGATACTTGTCATGAGTAAGTGAACTCGCTAAAGGTAGATATTCATTCCAATGTCCTTCGACTGGCAAAGACGATGACCTCAACATATCCTCTACACCGAATAGCCTCCTCCATCTATTCGAGGGCAGTAAAGCTGTACTTCAACCAACTGACACCTAGTTCCTTCATCAATCCTTTCCAAAACCTCAGCAAGTGCCCCAGGTCATTAGAGCTCTTTGGTTTGGCGTTGCCCCTTGCAATAAATTCCACTATCCAAAAAAAACCTCGTGCGAATCGTACCATTCAGACGATCACATCGCACCCCATCCAAACTCACCATATATGGTTTATAAAGAGTTCCGGGCTAGCTTCGAGGAGAAAACTCGCGAATGCGTGGAAATGGCGCTGACCCTGGTGAGCCGATCAACTACTACCCAAATGTCGCCATGTCTCTCGAACCGTGGAGGCGGGAGTTTCAACACAAATCCACACCTGTAATGTCCCATTTCCATTCCTATGGGTACGCAGGTCCGTACATTGGTTTCTCCGCCTTCACTTGTTGACAGATGAAACACTTAGATACATACTCTAACTTCCTTTCATCCTCGACCACCAATAATATTCCTTCTGCATGAAGATACATCTCGGGTACTACCGGTGCACATAAAGATAAGGTAACTACGGGCTTCCTCCAAATATCGGGCTTTAACTTCACTGTTTTAACACAAAGCCTAGAATCCACCACCAAGGCCCGTCGTCTCTACAGCAAAATCCGATTGTTCTCCTTCCTCGACTTTCTTCTCATGCTCATCAAATGTGGATCTTTAGTCAGGCTCCCGAGAATACGATCTACAAGCATCTACGTAGCTGGAACCAGCAACAAGTGCCCCGTTACGCATCCTCAACTCAATAATCAACTCAACTCACCTGATCACTTGAAGTTGTATTGTCTACATAAGCCAAAGAGCCCTCAGACTTCATGCTCAAGGCATCCGCTCACTGTTTGCCTCCAATTTATGGTAGTCGAGAAAAGTAATCATAACCTGGCACTCCAGTATCCACCTCCCCACCCAAGGCTTTAACCCTGGGTAAACAAACACTTAAGGCTCTATGGCCTGCAGAACATCCGACAAGTCACCCAAGTGATGCTCCAAGTCTTCACCAGAAAATTACCGCAAAGAAGTTCCAAGTCATGAGTAGGATAAATTCAGCTCAGGTTTCTTCAACTGCCTAAACATACGCCACAACTCTCTTGCGTCTTCAGATCAACACGCAACCCAACTCAAGGCAGCATCGCAAACCTTAACCCTCATTGCCCTTTGGCAATGTCAAAACAAGCGCTGACGTCAACTTTTCCTTCAAAGTATCGAAGCTTCCTCACACCTCGCTGCCCACTTCAAATTTAACCCTTTCATCACAATGAAGCAACCCATTATTCAGAACCTCAAGAACTTTATATTACTCCCCGCTAATCCCGTGAAACCCGCACTATCACCGTAGTCAACGTCTCAATTTGCCAACGCTTCTCTTCTCGAGATCCACACAAATGCCATCGCCAGGTAACCACAAACCGAGAAACCCAATTCTCGACTAAACTAAAATTATCTGCTTAATCTCGCATACAAACACGCCTTAAAGTCTCGCAACACCAAACCCAAATGTTTCTCATGCCCACAACTCGCTTCTCGAGTACACCAAGATATCGCCGATGAAGACAATGACAACCGATCGGCATGACTTGAAGACTTCGCCTCATCAACCATGAAAGTCGCCGGCATCGTGAGTCCGGCATATCACGCTAGAAACTCATAATGCCCATATCTCGCTCGAATGCCGCTTCGAAACACCCGATTCCCTAATCTCAATCGATGGTAATTGACCTCGCGGTAACCTGAACACTTCGCACCCTCGAGCCGATCAAATATATCATTAATCCGAGGCAAAGGATATCTTACGACGGTGACCTTATCTAATGTCCCAGGTCTCAATAACCCCAAGATCATCCTCCTTCACAAATAACACCAAGGCCCCAATAAGGAAATACTGGCCTAATAAATCCCTTAGTCCACCATCTCAGAATCGAGTCTTCAACTCTTTCCAACCCAACACTCCTATGCATTCTATAAGGTGTTAATAAGATTTCACGTGAACTAAACTGAAGTGAGTGTCCTATTTCTCGTCGAGTAAACCTGAAGATTCCGTCAGAAAACACATATCCCGGGAAAGTCCTCTCACTGCAAGATCCCCATCCCACTACACACGAGCAACAACTAATGAGAGCCACACCTTTGACAACCTTCAAGTGCAAATATCACAGAAACATATAACCCAAACTGGCGTGCTCGCTCCGCTCCATAAATGGTAGTCCCTATTGCCTAAATATCACCCTCTCATAGAAACACCCATTGAAGCATAGTTTACACCTAACTCATCCCCAAGAATCACATCTAACCATTTCGAGACCCATTATCAACCGGCCCCACAACTCTCGGTCTCAATAGAAAACAAGCCACTCTTACATCCGACCAGGCCATGAGAATCTCTCAGGGCGTGGCCCCTGAAACCATCCCAAAGGGGAATTGGAGCCGTCCTGACTGTGCAAATACATCACGTGAAATAAAAGAGTGTGTAGCCCCCCAGTCAATGAGTACACGTGCATTGTCACAAAAAATAATGTACCTGTCACAACGTCGGGGCGGCCCAGGCCTCCCGGACGGTCATAAACATAAACTCGCCTGCAGGTGGTCGCTCTTCCTTCGCCTCGCCGCCACTGGTAGATCGCCGTCTCTGCGGCAAGGAATCACCCGAGGTTCAAGCCAGTCAGGTATCGGCCCCATGCCAACTAGTTCGAACTGAGCAATCATCCCCGACTGGTCACCAATTCTTCATGGCGTACCTCTGAATAAACCCACCGTCGACGCACGGCGATTATCCTGATCGCACGAATCCATCATCAACGCCACGCGCCGGACCGGAGCATCACGGTTCCCCAGATTTCGGGCGCGGCCGAACACCACCGATATTGAACGAATCTTGGCGGCACCACCTTCAAACCGCCAACGCCGGCACTCACTGGTTCCCCAATTTGACCTCCCCGGCCGCTCAAGATCCAGAAATAAACTACCTTTCAGATCCTCGACTTCCGTGGGGTTTCCCAAAGATAATCCATCGATGATGACGCTAGTTCCAAGGACAAAGGTTCCGTTTCCCACTCTAGAGCAAATGCTTCATCGACGGAGCACGAGATGACTTAACTCCAGAAAGCCAAAGTTATCAAATTATTCAACCATCGAGAAATCCTCCTCTTCCCTATCGATCATCCGCAACTACCAGATGTAAACGATACTGGCTCACGCCATCAGAACCGCTATGTTACCCCGAAGAGCGTCAAATCAAATTTCATTTCAACAAAGGCCTGGGCAAAACTCGTTGTGAAAAGCGCCTTGAATCAGGTCAAGTGTGACGTTCTCAGTCTCCCAGCAGCCTTCACACTGGCACACTCAGCAGAACCAAAATACATCCACTATCCTAATCCGCACACCGCAGCACCTCCTGCCCATAATCTTCAGTCGTTATTTCACCAGGGATAGCCACCATGATCGCGAGCTATCAAACCCATCGTCAAAGCTTCACAGCCTAATTGGTCAAGAATAATTCAAGAACTACTCTTCGAAAGTGATTGAAAGCCAGCGCTTCAAGATTCTTCCTGGCAAGTAAAAGATCTGAACTTCCACCAAGCTCGTTGGTCTACGCTTCAGCCTATGGGCGCTGACGAAGAAAAAATTGTTTTCAAGAATAAATGAAACATAATTAGTTTCAAGGATAAGGTTAGGAAGGTATAAACACTGATGAGTCACATAAAGAATGTACAACCCAAAGAATTAAACAGAGTTTCGACATTAATGACAGACTCGACCCAGAAACTTTCCAAGATTCCTGTGGTGGTCCGTCAGTTCCTCTGACCGATAATCTCAGGAGTGTCTAATGGGACCCTAACTTTAAGAAAGAAAAAGTAACACCTATGATACATAATACCTCAATATATATATAAAAGTTCCACACCGTCAAAATCCACAACCGACTCCATCTTACTATAGTATCACAATCAACAAACACACATGATATAATTCTACATAAAGTTCATACTAAGATCAGCATTCTAAGAGTGTTCAGAATTTGCAGCAACGAAATACATAAACCAATGAAAAAACAAAAGACGTAAAGAGCGCAGAAATAAGAATTGCAAGAGAACGAGTGATCATGAAGTGTCAGGGCGTGAGGTAGACCCTCTACGGATCGGCCTTTAATCTAGAGAATAATCTGACTCAAATAATGAAACTAGATATAAAATCTCAGCTGAGCGACATAATTTATATGAGGCCAATGCTTTTAGTTTCAAAATTTCTTCTCTCAAGACCTCACGTTCAATTCCTTATAAGGTTTCTCCCGCTTGGAATCAAGCTTCACAAAACCCAAATTTATACCCAAGTCAACAATGTGAAATTTCCACAGGCTCAAAAATCTTAACTAACATCATTATCGTTAACCTATAACCCGAATTTATTCACAACATAAAATTGAGCATAACAGAGAAATCATCATGCTCAAAAGATAATCATGAATACAATAACCATAAATATCGAGATGGTTATATCTTTACTCGTGAACCAATAATGTATCGTGGTCATATATCCATAATACAAAACCGCTTGCAAACCCAACCCCGCCGAATCGCGGGCGTCCAATAAACCTTCGTGCAAACTACACCGCCAGAACTGTCAACCTTCTCGTGAATTTACATCACGTGGCAACTAATAAACCTTCTGGGTAGACCCGACAACATCGCAAGTAACTAATAAACCTTCGGCAGATCAACATTACATGGCAACTAATAACCTTCAGAACCGACATCACGTGGCAACCAATAAACCTTCCTTCGCGACTCGATATCACGGAAACTAATAACCTTCGTGAAACCCATTATAATCATTGTAATCTTTCCTACCAATACCATTATAATCTTTCACAAAGTCTCTAAAATCCGTTTCTTAAATCAATAACTTTTCAAATATTTAAAACCTCAATCCATGTACCAAAGTATTTAGAATACCACAATTTTTTTTTTTTTTTGATACTGTTGCTTATTTCAAAAAGCAAAACCACACAACTAAAGAATACACGTAGCCCAAGGCTCAATGAGGAAACCGATTAACTCCCTCCTTAAAACTAAGGAGAAGGCCATGTACTTCAAACAAACTTCAACAACAACAACCAAGGACAACAAACAAGAACTAAACTCACTTCATGCCAAATCTAAGGAGACACCACACCCCAAAGCCCAGCCCACAAATTTCTCAAATAGTGCAACCAGTGGCCCAAAAGAGATCGGGACCCAACCAACAACAAACCCATCAATCAACCAAGAGGACCATCAAGACCAAAGATACCGGTTTTAGCTGACCATCTCTCACACATAGCTCAAGCTCACAAGATTGTCCACCACACCTTCCTCGAAACTAGAGATTCTCAACTAACATCATTACAGACAGATGAAAAATAGCATCGTCGAGAATAGATACCTCAGATTCTACTATTCCTGATGCCTCCATAATGATAAATGGTAGCACCTCATCACAACCCTCTGCACAGAACAAAATGATTTCTTGTAGCTAACACACCATGAATTATTCTCCCAACTCATAGTGATTTCGAATTTACCATAACCTTAGAATTCTCAACCAAATACTAGCAGTGAAATGGCACCCAAAAAACAAGTGATTCCTATCTTTCAATATTCATTAAAACACATGAATTATCATATAATGTAATCTATTCGAGAAGTTTGTCTGCAGAACTAACTGGCCCCGAATGGTCAACCAAACTATAAAAGCAGTCACTCGTATAGCGTCAGGGAACCATATCAATGCCACAGATCACCTAATTTCGATCTAAATTGGTTCCAGGCAGAATAAACCGTGAAGATCCCAGATGGAGCAAGAGTCCATGTAACAATATCCTCTCCGAGACATCTAATGATACTCGACACAATCGCTTGATTTCAATTAAGGTCGCCAGAAAGCCCAGCTGTGCCAATTCCACCTACCATCCCCACAATCTCAAATACAAGAGCGTTATTCCCAAATGTCGGACAAAATCCACATGAAAGAGCACCGTTTATATGAAAAACCGAGCAATTATATTTATGCATAATCAACCGTTTGACCAATGTTATATATACACAATTAACCACAATTATATATCATAATAATACCCTGTGCGTTAAACATGTAAACCACTCACGTGCTGCGATGCTCGCCTCCCGGCCTTCAGAACGCCTCCTGCTTCCAGCTGTGAGTGCCTCAGATGCACAAAATACCATTTAGGCTCCACATTCAAAACCAAAGACATCAGACGCCCTGCAAATGTCTTCAGCCAATCTTTAGAACTCGGTGGAACTATCTAAATTAACTCATACTAACTAATGCAGAAGGCATTCTATAGACCCTATGCACTAAAATCGGCTTTTACTCTGAGGTTATTTTTTCTCGGTAAATTGAATCCTTCCAATAACTCATACAAAATGTCCTATTTCACTAATCCAACTTTAATTTTGCCTCACTTTGACCAATCGTGTCCACTGTCCAAACCTTTTCTGCACTACCCGATATGACCCAAAAACAACTGAACCAACATGTCCAAAATTTACAAACTTTATATCAACGGAGTTTCAAGAGACCAAGAACGTCAACAAGACCTTACCTTGGTCCAGCGTTGTCACAGGCTCAAAACTCGATCCAACAAATAAATAACTTGTTTTCTATCAGATTTTCTAAACTAAGTGAGGAATCTCAATGAGACTACTCGAATGAGTTCGTAGGGTCCAAAATGTCGGGAGGGAGGCCAAAACGCCCTGAATGGCCGAAACACCCAAAATTCAAGAACCCAAGGCGGCGGCCGCGCCTCGGGGCCGCCCCGATCCGGCGCATCCGGCGCTTCTACCGTCGGAAAATTTTAATGGCAAGATCTCCTCAGCCGTGTTCTTCTCCCCACCGCGCGGCGTGGTGTGGCCGGTGACGCTCCCACGGCCAAACTCCGCTTATACTCCACAAATGGGTCAAAACGACCCAATTCAGCAGAACCAAGATTTTTGTGGAGTTTTCTCTAAGGCTTTCTTGGAGCTCAAATGAGTGTGTCGGGGCTGTGGTTCTCTTTCGGGCATGCAAAACTATGTTTATAGTGGCCTAGGTCACTTTCAAAAACTCGGCATATCTTTCGACATTGATAAACGCCATTAAGCCAACTCCTCAAAAATAGTGTTCTTATTCGTAAGTCTGATTTAACGCTCAACCCGTCATGAACTCAGACGACGAGGCGCCTACAAACGGTGTCTTAATCAACCCAAAATTATCCATCCTGAAAAGTCAACCTGGGCTCACATACTCAATTGCTGGTCAAACTGTCAAACGCTTAAAACTTACACGGTATGGTCGCACTACCTCCGACCGCTCACCGGCATGATTCAATGCCTTGTGGCGCCCTTTTCCCTGGGGGCCAAGGGCAAGGAGAATGTAACACGCATCCCTGGGGTTGAAGACTAATCCCATTGTCGTATCAAAGCCACAAATAGCATGGTCGGACCCTATGTGGGGCTACTTTCTCGCCAGCGCATCGACCTCCTTTATCCGTCCGGGTCCGACGTCACTTCATGTGGTCACCTAAGATGCCGTTCATGGCCTTCGATAATGGTTCGCTCAAACCGCACCCCTATAAATGTCATGTTGACTAACACCGTCTTTCAACTCCGGCCAATGCCAGTATTTTGTCACATGATTTTCAGTGACAAATTCTATGTTCGCATAGCTCTGCTCTCTTATCTTTTAGCGAAGGAAACCGAGGGCTTCCTCTATTTTTCCAGCGCATCGATGTTCTCCGGTAATTCCTCCGACCTTCCTCCCATGCTTGAAGGAGCTACTTCTTGTCACACGTTAATCGGGAGTATGATCCTCTCACAAAGATGACACTGGTGTTCCGCTGTCTAGACCACCGAGAATCTCACGTGAGTACGCCATTTACATAGTCTTGTGGAGGTCATCGGGTATCTCTCGATTCGTGACCGGCGTCTTCGTGTGTGCTCGACCGATCTGCACCCAAGATTTACCGCACCATAGCGCAAGAAATGCCAAGTGTCCCCGCCGCCCCTTACGCGAGTCGACTGTCGGATATCCCACACCCCTCAAGCCTCGAGGTCCACTCGCTTCCATCGTCAGCCCTCCACCCCTCCACCAGAAACCCTCCCATCTGCCTTCCGTCCAGCCCACTGGCGAGAGAGCTTCTAATGGAGGTGCTGTGTCTAAGTCCTGAGCTGAAATGTGAAGATCCTGACCTGCTGAGAAGGACCCCATCCATCGCTATCCAAATCAATGCCTCCTTTCCTTCCACCCACGCCTATATCGTGTTGTGTGCCACCGCTCCCACAGGTCCCTAGCTTTGAGTTCAGAATCCGCTCCGACTCACTAAAGGCAAAGGCTCCTCGTGAAGTGGTCGCTGAGCACTCGCTGCTCATGCCGATATCGCTTGGAATCCCCGCAGAGTGTTGTTTCACCTTCTCGAAAGGCACAGCAGCGAAGGGCCTCAAATCGTGGAGATGGCAATTCCTTGCCTCATCGCCAGCTTGCGCGCCCGCCCATCTCAAAGATTACTAATTTCAGCGTCGGCGCGCCATTCGCCGATGAAGCTAATTATCCTTCAGTCTTCGTAAGTGTCTGATTTAACCGGATCGAAAGGTCGATCTTCGTGTCGATACCCACGCTGATGTAAGGTGGCTACTACGGAAGAGTTTCCGCCAAAAGCCATACTAAACGGTTACTACGCTAAAGTCGCCCGAAGCCAGGCGGAGGTGGCTTCCACTACTTAGGGCCAGTTACTGGATCTAAAAGGGCCAAGATGACCGCAGGAGCCAATGAAGCTTAAGTCCTACCAGCATACACGCTGCTGATGCCCTGCCGCAGTAGAGAAGACGGTGGCCAGAAACAGCTCGAGAGCGGTCAAGGCGCAGCTTGAAGAGGTTCTGATGAGTCGTGGAGGCCAGACAAATGATCTTTACCGATCCTGCACAATGCCCTGCCAAGATGAGCCTTCAAATGGTCGTGGACGTGCTTCACATTTCAAGGCTTAGCCGCTGGGGTTTAAAGAAGAGCTACGCAGTGGCAAAACATGAACTCCGCGAGAAGATGAAGCCATGTTAGACGAGCTCGTTTCGTGAGTGCTTCCAGGCTATAAGCCTACGGAACGTGTGATCGAGGAGGTCGCACGTTGGGACCTTCATCAAGTAACTCTGGCCGCCAGGGACGGGGTTATGTGGCATTCAGGACCCAGGTCTGCACTACTGGGCTTCTGTGTGGCTCGCTTCAAGGGCTGTCGCTAATGCCCATTCCAGCACTGACCTAACTTCGACATTCCTAGCGACGAGGAGATAGAGGAGTCCCTCTCCGCAGACTATTCCGAGAACCCACTCCTCGCCGAGGCCCATTCCCTTCTTCACCCTCCATCTTCCTCCTCATGTCCGATCTCCCGCTCATCACTGCTTTTTTTTATTTCTTATTTTTTATTTTATTTTTCATGGCATTTTTTCTTTTCGTCAGGCCTAGGACTCAGACGTATGTAGCCTTTTCCTTAATAAATGTTCATTTTTTTTTACCACTTTTGTCTCTACTCAAGATTTCACGTTGTTCGAATCGACTCTGGTTGTATGGTTAGAATTGTTGCCCGTTGACACCAGCGCCTTCGTGACTGCGGTTATCGAGGCCCCGTGAGTTTAATAGCCTGTTGAACTCGCCCACAGCCAGTGCATCTGGCAGAGCAGCCTGTCACAAACTGGTGCCACTGGTTCGCACTGAGCCTACATCAATGCACCAGCCAGATCCACTCTGCGCCGCATGGCTCGTGCGCAGTGAAGCAAGCTCACGCCAAACGTCACCGGCTCAACAGGCCTTACAGTCGAATAAATTGAATCGACCGACTTAGGTCAGATACCGAAAGGGGCAGTAGCCGAAGCCTTTCAACCGAAGCCAAGTAGGCTCCCGGCAAGGCTTAAGGGCTCACAAAGGAATAACCTGGAGCCGATTCGCTTAGGCTGCATTGGCCGAAAGGCAGCAAATGAGCCTATCAACTGCTTATCGGTTTCCGGCGGCCGAGGGGCCGGCTGATGATTCGAGTTTAATCGATTTCCTTTGAAGTTAGATGGCTCAGCGTAGTCACCAACCGAAATACCGGCTTCGCGCCGAGGCTCTTATGGGCCGACAATTTTGGGTTGAATAATTTCAGTTGACGGGTTGAGCAGAAAATGTCGCCAAATTGAAGGCCAGCTGGGCTCGAGCGCCGAGGTTTTAAGGGTCGATTAGCCTTGCTTCGATCTCGGCTCTTAGCCGCATGGCTCGAGCAGAGAAGGCTGAGCTGGCCAAATTGAGCCATTGGCTCCGAGCCGAGGCCTTACACAGCCCAACACCTGCCGATCCGACCCAGTCGTGACGGCCCGAGCAGGCAGTAGCTCGAACTCGTCAACCGAGCTATTGTGCTCCGGCGCCGAGGCCTTGCCATCAATAATCGAGCCGACCGACTCTAGTCAGGATGATTCGGGAGGCAGAGTAAAGGCCTAACCTGTCAACCGAGTCGCAAAGCATGGCGCCGAGGCCTTGCTGGCTAATACCAGTCAGCATACTTCCGAAGGTCAGATGGTTTAAGGTAGTAGTCGGTGCTCACAACCGAAAGTTACCGGGCTCCAAAAGCTAAGGCCTTAAGGGTCGATTCGGCTCAGTCTAACTACCAAACACGCCCAGCAGTAAAGCTGAACTCGTCAACCAAAGCATCGGCTCGGGCGCCGAGGCCTTACGGGCTTAATAAACAGCCGATCTCGATTTCAGCGTACGGTTGAAAGTAAGAGTAGTCGAGCTCGCCAAACCGAGTCAGTTCCGCACCGAGGCCTTACGGGTCGAACAACCCCAAATGATCTACCCCAGTCGTATTTGCCCGAGCAGAAGTCAGCTCGTCAAACCGAGCGCTCACCGCCGAGGCCTTACGCCGACGTACTCGAAGCTGATCCGGGACTCTGAAGCCGCATGGTCGAGGCAGAGCAGTCCGCTTCGCCAACCAGTCGTCGGCCTCGCGGCGTCACAATACAATCTCGAATGATATGACTTTGAAGCCAGATGGTTCCGAAAGCAGCAGTCATCCGCCAACCGAAGCATCGGCTCGGCGCCGAGGCCTTGGCTGCCGGGACACCCGAAGCCGACCGCTCAGCCGCATGCACTGGCTGCGAGCAGGCTCGTAACTCGCCAACCGGTGCCATCGGGCTCGTCAGGCCTTAAGGAACATCCGCCGAGCCGAACTGCCTTTGAATGGGAGCGGGCTCGAAAGGCAGTAGTCGAACTGGGCTGCCGAAGCCACAGTTCGCCGAGCAAACCTTGATGTACTGATACTGGAGCCGATCCGACTCTGGGACCGCATGTCCCGAGCAGCAGTAGTTCAGCTCGTCAAACTGGCCTTCGCTCGGGCGCCGAGGCCTTATAGCCGACAACCCGAGCCGATTCGCTTCTGGGATCGCATGGCCCAGCAGAGTAAACGAGGTCGCCAAACCAGCCACTCCTGCCCGTGCCGTTGCCTTCACGCCCATCTCGCTTAAGCTTCGAACACCTCAGTCGCACGGCCCGAAAGCAAAGTAGCTCATTGTCAACCGGAAATATTGGCCACGCGCGCCGAGGCTCCATGGGTCAATACTCGAAAGGATCCGACTTCAGCCGCATGCTCGGGAAAGGTATAATGAGCCTCGCCAAACCAAGCCGTTGGGCTCCGGCAGCCGAGGCCTTACGGGTCAACACCTACCGATTCACTTTAGGTCATGATGGCCCATGCAGTAGCCGAGCCACAACCGAGCCACTGTCACAGCGCCGAGGCATTGATGGCCGATTTAAACAGCCGGTCCACTCTTAGGTCAGATGGTTTGAACAAAGTAGTCGAGCTTGTCAACAGCCGCTGCCGCGCACCGCCTCGACTTCACCCGAAAGATGCCAAAGCCTGCCACGTCGGTTCATGGAGAATTGGAAACGATTTCAAGGAAGCCGAAAGTGTTTCCAAATTTCTTCTTATAAATGGTGGCTCCGCTGCTATGAAGCCCATACTTTAGACTCGCCTTCCGCGCAAGAACAAAACCAGACTAAATGAAGCCGAGGCTTGACTGCCTTCGCCTGGCGGATCCGCCCCGAGGGCTTGCCCGCCCCTGACCCTCGCCGTGGGAGCTGTGTTTTTCCCTTAGCCTCCTTTATGAGAGCCAAAGATTCTTAGTTTCGTATAGAAAATGAGTCCTGAGAGGCGTACATTTCTGTGGTTGTTTTCCATTTTCCATTCTTCTTTCTCTTCCTCTCCTTTCTTCTCTTTCTCCTTCTCTTTCATTCTCTTCCTTCCTCTTTCTCCATCTCATTCTCCTTTTTCCTCTTCCTTTCGCACAAACTCTTTCCATCCCTTTCTTTCTTCCTTTTTCATATCTTCCTCTCTCTCCTCATCTCGTTTCTCTCCTTCTTCTGAGATTTGTTTTTTATTTTATTTTATTTTTTTGTACACACTGTAATTGCGAGCCTCAGGTGTATGAGACACTACTATTGTAATCAATTGTACTTATTATAATAAAGAGATGTTTTATTTTTTGAATCTTGAATTTTGCGCATTCTGATGTATGTAACCCCCCTTGTACATTCCCTGACTGTGACGCCTAATCGGATAATCAATAAACACACAGTTCGTCCACTGATAATACTTTATTTAAGATTACAACCGGAGGCCTACTGATAAAAACGCTTAAGGTGCTCAACATTCCAAGTATGAGGTAGAAATTTTCCCTCTTCCGTCTCTGAGCTTCAACAGCTGTGTCCGGAATTACCGAGTCACGATATGTGGGCCTCCTGGGTCCTGACCTAGTTTTCCATACGACTTTCCCCACGTGGAGCTTTTAAGATTCAAAGCCCTGTGCTTGTAACTTTGGTTTGACTTTCGTCAGAATACCTCGCCGCCTTCCTTGGTAATCTTTCTCCGCGGCGCGACTAGTCACGCCTTTCACATAGAGGCCCAGATTTCAGCGAGCCCTCGCCGTTGCGGTTCCTCGCTTGCCACCATCTCGGATTTTAACCGACTCGACAGGCTACCGCTTCGCATCAGCCGCCAAGATCACTGTGGTTTCCCGGTTGTCGGACGTCCGCCCGCTCATGATCCCCGCGAGCTGCCCGTCAGAATTCGCCCCGTATCTTCGTAAAGGGGGTCCACGACGGTGAGCTAACGCCCCAAGAGATAAACTTATATGGTTATTTCTCTCTCACCTAGTGCACATCCTATCATGAAAAATTCATATGACAGATGAGACGACACTCAGCATATGGCCCAAGTACCGTGGTCAACCTCTCCGACCCACCACCCAATTTAAGTGCCACAAATTCACATCAGTCAACTTTACTCCCATCTCACAACCTCGTAGTCTATGTCATTTATTTAATCGCTTCGCATTCAATGTAACTTTCTGGTCTCACCGCACCCTACACCTCCACATTTTACTGCCACCTCCGTGGATACTGCTCCAACTGTGTTTTCGTTTCACCCGAGTAAATTATCCCCTGTCTGCCACGCCTCCGACATTTCATTTTCCATTGCCAATGATCATTAACTCAATTTGACTTCTCGTCCCATTCCCAAGCCTACACGATTCAACACCAAATGCAATGCCAATCGCCCATGTACACACTCATGTAATGTGGAAAAACATCTATCACCAATGTAATGCAATTTGTGCCACGTGATTCAAACCCATGACCAATGTATGAAAACCTCTACATGGACATTCTAATAATCAGTATTAATTATGTGTGTGTGCTATGAACACTCATGTCTAATGCACACAACATTTCATTTAACATACGTAGTCATGTTAATATTCATATTCAAATAAGTACATCACATAAGCATGCACTAACCGTATTGTTCCATAAAATTCATGGCATTCATCTCGCACAACAAGCCAACTTCGATTTTGATTTTTTTAGTCTTAAACCTTAAAATAAAGACATACAATAACATGCAATAACCATATTAGTTCCGTAAAATTCTCGTAGATGTTATTATTCACAATTTCAGATGTTATTCATCGCCATCGGGCTCCATGAAAATTCTGCATGTTAACATCTCACACCCCGCGATGTTATTCATCACCATCGCCTCCATGAAAATTCCCGTATGTTATTCATCACCATCGCCCAGAGGCCCCTGCATGTTAATATTCACACTCCTGCATGTTATTCATCGCCATCGTCTAAAAATTTCGTATGTTAATCAGTGCATGAAAGCCCATAAAATTCGCATGTTTTTCTGCTGCATACACAATACACCAAACTAAGTTTCTTCAGCCTAAAAACCTAGAACATTCTCGCATGTTAGTCATGCATACAAGGATACAATTAAATCAGTTTTCTTTGATCTAAAACCTAAAACATTCTCAGACATAGTCATGCATGAAAGCCCATAAAAATTTCTAGATGTTTTTCATGCATACAATAATACACCAAATCAAGTCGCCTAAAACCTGAATGATTCCCGCATGTTAGTCATGCATGAAAGCCCGTGAAATTCTCGTATTGTTTTTCATTCATACAATACTGTTGACCAAATTGGGTTTTCAATCCTAAAAACTAAACAAAAAAAAAAAAAAAATGTGCTAGGTACAATATCACAAATTCATTTTCGCCTTTAAAATTCAAGCAGCAGTGCTAACATCACAATCTCGCCTTAAACCCGTAAAATTCAGCATGGACAACATCACAATTCAAAGATGTTATTCATTCAAACAATCACAAAGCAAACTCAACCAAATGCCATTTCCATGGTCTCAAACAGAAATAACCAAGAGGAAAGATCCTCACCTCAGAGGATCAAAATTGTCCTCCAAATTAGCAATAATGGAGGATTTGGTGTAGCCTCCTCCTTCTCCTTCCTTTCTTTTCTCCGGTTTCCCTTTGCTTTCTCCTCTTCTCTCTTTTTTATGATTTTCCTCTCTTCCTCTCAGACTGATTCAACTCGCCTAAGAACCCCTTCGCCCGATTTCTACTACACAAGACCAATTCTCATGGTGTTGACACGGTACGTTTACAGTGTCACCCATGCCAAGCCATGCACCAACTACTTTCCCACTAATTTGCATGCTTTTTGTGATATGACACTCTGGGCCACTTAGGTGCCAAGTGTTCCCAGAACTCGGTGCCATGTGGCATGCACTCGTGCCACGTGTCACTCCCGATTGGCTCTATCATTCTCGCACACGTGAAAATCCGACCGGCTCGACCGACGTAGTTTGTTTGGTTCTACTAGATTTCATGAGATGATTCCCTAATGCATGCTGATCCGTTTAATTATCTCGGGAGGTCTAGAGAAAAATTCTTAGTGGTTTTGTTTGTACCGTCTCCACAAGAATTACCGATTCGCTTCATTTTCGTGAAGAAGAAAAAATAAATAAAAACACACAATACGCTTTTCCTGAGTTATTTCATTGAAAATCTGTTTCTAAATCCAAATATTTGAGTCTTGTTACTATTTTGATTTAGAGTTGTTTTATTTCATAAAGATTTGTTCTCAAAGTCAAAGTAGTAATTGTTTTATTTAATTTATAAACTTTGTTTTGCTAGTCAAATAGGAGATGCTATTTTTTAGAAAGATTTTCTTTAGAGTTGTTTATTTAAAAATTAGAAAGTCTTTGTTTTCCAAGTCAAGGTAGGAGTTTTTTTATTTGATTTATAAAGTATGGGGCCTATATATACTCCTTATGTAGTCTTTGAAAATCATTCAAGCTTTAATAATATTTTTTATTTTCAAGAGTTCTTTTGTTTCTCTTATCTCCTGATTCCCTGAGTGGCAAGTCTGCTTCTCTATCCCTAGTGGATTCTCGGGTGGCGGCATGATCTTGTTCTCTAATCTCTTGGGTGGATTCCCTCGAGTGGTGAGTTCGTGGCTTCTTATCTCTTGGTGGATTCCTTAAGTGTTGAAGTAAGTACCTATCCTTATATAACCTCTATTCATCTCATCATCTTCTCTTTTTAACTTTTCAAATCCAAATCTAGCTCTATACTTCTAAATCCTTTCCAAATACTCTCGATTCACCCTAGACACCTCATACATGTCTCATCTTCCCTAACCTTAGAGAAACCCAAAATTCGGTGGGCATAGCCCTTAGCCTACCTAGAAAAACCCTAAAAACTCGCAAACAAGCCTTTCAAAACAAGGCAGCCATCAAATCAAACCGAAAAACTTTCCAAGCTTAAACCTTCATCCCTTATTTTATCATATATATAAAACCCCAAATAAGCCCTATAACCTTTGAGACCAAACTTATCCCTTACCCATCAAAGATCTACCCCATAACTCCAACTTCCCCGAACCCCCTAGATCATCCATCACAATCCCCTCCTTGCATCACCTGTGTTCTAGGTTCAAGCACCATTTTTCTCGTTCCTTCTATTCCCTTATCAGATGTCTTGAGTTTACATAAATTTTCTTTTAATTTGGTATTTGTGAGCAAACTAACTCGAGCTCTTAAATGTTATCTCATTCATTCTTGATTATTGTCTCTTCCAGGATCTTATGACGAAGTAGATTATTGGTAAAGAACATGAGTCTCGGGCTCTCTACATTCTTGATTCTGCAGTACCGAGACCTATTGCATGTTTCAAGGTTACTACATCATTTGAGATTCATTGCATTGGGCCTACCCCTCTTCCACTACTAAAGAAATTGTGTCCCTAGGTTTCAAGCTTATCGTTCTTAGATTGTGAGTTTTGTCAATTTTCAAAACATCATCGTCTTAGTTCTCATCCTAGAGTCAACAAACGAGTTCTTACTCCCTTTGAGTTACTCCATTCGAATGTGTGAGGTCCAAGTCCAGTTGTGTCTCCAACTGGGTTACGGTATTTTGTTACTTTTATCGATAATTATTCACGAACAACTTGGTTGTCGATATTATTCACAAAAAACTTGGTTATATTTAATGAAAAAGCTTTCTGAGTTATTTTCTCACTTTTGTGCCTTTTGTGCTGAAATTCACACTCAGTTTCATGTTTCTGTTCAAAATATGAGAAGTGATAATGCCAAAGAATATATGTCCAAACAATTTCAAGCATTCATGCTTCGTGGTAATCTTCATCGACATCTTGTGTCGACACTCAAGAATGGAGTTATTTAAATAAAATAGATACCTTCTTTTTTCAGTGGAAATCGCCAGTTCTGTTATCTAAACACGCGGCTCAAGCATTTCTAGCCGATGTCAAGCCTTCCACCACCCGCTTTTTGATTAATCGGATGCCTTCCTCTGCTCGATTGAGCCACCCGCTTCAAACCCTTCCCAAAAAAATATTTCCCATTGAGCCTGGGTATTTAGGGGTAATTTTGTTTTGTTTGTATGTTTTGTCTCAGATAGTGTCTAAACTCGATCTCAAGCCGAAGTGTATCTTCCTTGATTACTCTCGAGTTCAAAAGGGGTATAGGTGTTATTGTCCTAGTTTTCACAAGTACCTGGTTTTTGCTTATGTCACCTTTCTCGATAATACTCCCTTTTCTCCAAACTTGATCCACACCATTTATACTCTTGCCTCACCAACTCCTGATTCTGATCCACCTCTGACAAAGCCTCTTATCACTCAGGTTTATGCTTGGCGCCTACACCCCCCAGGCTCAAGCCCTCTTATCACTTAGTGATGACCTTCCTATTGCTCTCCATAAAGGTAAACGTCAGTGTACTCATCCAATCTCCTCCTTTCGCTCTTATAACCATTTGTCATCCCATTCTTGTTCGTTTATTGCATCCTTGAACTCTATTTCATTGCCTAACAAGGTTTCTGAAGCCCTAGCTCATCCTGGTTAGCGTAGTGCTATGATAGAGGAGATGGATGCCTTGACTGATAATGGTACTTGGGACTTGGTGTGTTTACCTACTAGGATAGCCATTGGTTGTCGATGGGTGTTTATAGTGAAGGTTAATCCTGATGGATCGATTGCTCAGCTGAAGGCTCGTCTTGTTGCTAAAGGGTATGTTCAGACCTATGGTGTGGATTATTCTAATACTTTTCCCTGCTGCTGTTTCGACTTATTCAAATTATTTATATCTCTCAAGTACCACTCATGGCAAAGGACCCTTATCAACTTGAGGCTAAAAATGTCTTTTAGCAGGATTTTCAAGAAGAGGTTTATATGGAGCAACCTCCTAAGTTGTTACACAGGGGGAGACTGGTAGAGTTTGTCGTCTCCGAAAATCATTATATGGCTTAAAACAAAGTCCCCGTGCATGGTTTGGAAAATTCAATGATGTGATTGAGAAATTTGGCATGCAGAAGAGCAAATCCGATCATGTTGTGTTTTACAGAAATTCTCAAGTAAGTATCATTTTGTTAGTTGTGTATATTGATTATATTATCATTACTAGAGATGATATGGCAGTATAATCACCAAGTCTTTTCTTCATTTTTTTTTTTTTGATAATTAAGCACTGAGCGCCAAAAGCGGCGACGCCCAACCAAAGAATACAAGGAACAAAGGCCCGAAGCCACAGACAAAGAAAAACGGACAGCACCTCCCCTATAAATATAGGAACAGGCAACAGCCCGAACAACACAAAAACACCAAAAAAACAAGCCCACAAACCGGGCAAACAAGAAGCAACACAAGAAGCCGCCCACAGCCCGGGCAACAAGGCCTCAACAATCACAAGTCATGCAAACACCCACCAGAGATAAAATATTAAGAGTGGAAGGGACCATCTCTCACATTATTCCTGCTTACGTGACTATCAACAACCTCTCTCAAGATGGAGATATACTAAGCTCCAACATCTTCACATATGAGATGAAAAATAGTATCAGCTGGAACATAGTTGTTCTCTTGAATTCTACTATTCTGATGACTCCACAAGTGGTAAATAGTAGCACCCCACGCAATCTTCCTTGTAATAGAGCATAAGGAGCAAACGTGTCTAAAAAAAAAAGTCTTTTCTTCATGGCAAATTTCACACAAAAGACTTAGGCATGCTAAAATACTTCTTAGGTGTTGAAATTATGAGGAGCAAACGTGGAATCTTCTTATCTCAAAGGAAATGTGTTGGATCTATTGTCTGAAACAGGAAAATTGGCAGTAAATCCATGCCAGTCCCCCTATGCCACAAAGCCTACATCTTACTAGAGAAGGCAAATTGTTTAAAGAACATGAGAGATATAGAAGGCTGGTTGGGAAGCTGAACTACCTTGTAGTAACAAGCCCTAATATTGCATACTTTGTTAGTGTTGTAAGCCAATACATGTCTTCTCCAACAGTTGATCATTGGGCGACTGTAGAACAGATTCTATGTTACTTGAAAGGAGCCCTAGGATGTGGTATTTTGTACAGTAATCATGGGCATAATAGACTTAAGTGTTTCATGGATGTAGTGTAATGACCCGTACCAAATAATACGAGTTTAAACACGTTTGACCAAGTTTGACTAAGTTTGGACCGGTTTGACCAACACTTAATATGTGGACCAAAGTTATTTTTTCAAGGATGAATAGTTCGGGGTTTACAAGACACTTACTCAGAGGCCTGGCCGGATATGAGTTCAGACTGTCGAACGTCCAAATCCGACTTATGGATAAAAAGTTATAACCCCGATAATTTCAAATGTAAAGAAGTGTTTTAACAAAGGTCCAAACTGCCTTCAAATTTTTACCCTAAAGCCAATTCTAGCCCTATATAAAACATACTAACTTTGGATGCCAAATGAAACCCTAGCCCCCAAAAACACCATCTTGAACTCCAAAACCCTAGAGAAGTTCTCCAAACTTGTGGACCCGAGTTAGGTCATTTTGATCATTTGCGAGCCGTGGGGGATTGGACCAAACGAGGCACCACCGGCCACCACACTGCTACACGCTACCGGATGGGGTGGTGGCGCCACTTCACTCGTGACGGGGCGCCGGCCGTGGAAGCTCACTGCCAACCGACGACGCGCCGGATCCGGCCCTGAGAACACGATACCGTCGGCCCTGGCTTGTCATCGATTTTTTCTATTTTCTCCTAGCCAATTTCAGCCACCCCATACCTCCTCCCCATCATTTTGACCCCTTGAACTCATTTTCGTGGTCCCTTTCGCATTCCTCATCGTTTGAAAGCTACGACGAAACAAAGTCGACCGACTATTGATCGAAGCTCCGCCACCAGCCACCGTTGGACCAAGGTAATGGTACTGATGAGTTCGTGGTCTCTTGGGCTTTCCATTGATATGTGGTTTGTAAATTTTGGACGTTGTTTGGTTAGTTTTCCATTTTTAGGTTGTTTCGGGTAATTACCGAGAAGTTGGGACTGAAATAGAGTACCAATTAGTCAAATTTGGAAAAATTGAAGTTAGATTAGTTAAATTGGATGTTTTTATGAATTATTGATTCGCTCAATTCTCGAAATTAGCTTCCTGGTGAAAAGCCCCAATTCGGGTATCTACTATGTAAGATCGCCAGAATCGACCCGCCTGAGTCCAACATGATGGTTTCATAGTTCTAAAAGTATCTTTAAGGCTTTCGGGCATCCTAATGCTTAAGCCGGGTTCAGCTTATTAGGGCCTAAGTGGTGTTTCATTTATATTACGTTGCGACTCATCACGCCGCTCGAGACGATCTGCTAGGGAGTGTGGACTGAGCGCCTATAGCTCCATGAGTGTTTCATCAGTTTTAAAATGCTTGGGTATTATTATGATATATATTTGTGGTTAATTATTACATATATAACTTATTTGATCGTACGGTTGGTTGTGCATAAATGAAAGTATCAGTCTTCATATAAACAAGTTATCATTTCATGTGAATTTTGTCAACATTTTAAATACTTGGAAGTTTTACTGAGTTCCTGGATGAGTATGTGGTATTTTTAAATATTTTGGGTACGTGGATTGAGGTTTTAAACCATTTTGAAAACTTATTGTTTTAAGAAAGAGATTTTGAGATTCAGAAATATTATAATGACAAAGACGCTGGAAAAGTACTTGTGAGTAAGGAAACGACATATATTAACTCCACCTGCCAGAGGCCTGCCATCGACAGTGGTTTCCAATAATGATGTCGCGTGGGAGGTCGGGTTTACCCGACGCTTAGTTTATTAGTTTCATCGTCGTGAGGCGTTTACCGACAGGTGGTTTGCCACGATGTCGTGAGGTTGGTTCCATCCAACAGGTTATATATTAATTCCATGTGAGGTCGGGTTTACCGACAGGTGGTTTGCTGATGCAAGGTTGGGACCGTGATGGATGATCCAGAAATTTAGGTAAGTCAAAATATGGGTTTGTGGTAGTTTACTTGGGTCAAAATAGGTTATGGACGAATTTTGGAGATTTTCTACGTTAAGAAAGGTAAATTTATGGTATATAAGGGAAAAGGAGTATTTATGAAGGTTTTAGTAGTATGGAACAAGATTTGGAAAGTTTTGGGTTGAGGTTGAAAATTTGGTTATCGAAAGTTTAGAGAAAATATGAGATGGAGAGTGTAGTTCAGACAAGAGTAGTTACTTACTGGGTTAATAAAGATCCACACAAGATAGATGGATGGAGCGAAGGCGCCCACAATCAACTATAGACTCAAGTTGATTGATAAGCCGCACAAAGACTTCACACTACAATCCACCTAGTTATGAGAGCCACTTAACTCGTCTCTAAGAATCCAATTCCAAGAGATAAGAGGAACAAAGCATAACTCCTTAAAAGAGAAATCGGTAAATATTATTAAACTTGAACTCGATTTTCAAAAGACTACATTAGGGGGTATATAGTTCCATACTTCTAAATCAAAAGCAACTTCTACTTTAACTAGGAAAATAAACTTAAATTACAAAAAGCAACTTCTACTTTAACTAGGAAAAGAAACTTTCTAAATTACAAAAAACAACTTCTACTTTAACTAGGAAAAGAAACTTTCTAAATTACAAAAAACAACTCCTACAAGAAAACTTTCTAAAATAAATAAAGCAAATCTTCCTAAAATAAATAAAGCAAACTTTCTAAAATTAATAAAGCAAATCTTGCTAAAAGGGATAAAACAAAATCTTGGAGCAAATCTCATAGCAAATCTTTCTAAAATCAATATGGCAGCTCCACATCAGGGGTTTGTCCAAGTCTGACCACGTTTTTTTACCTTCCAAGGCCCAAATGAGGTCCAAATAAGGAGTTTTCACATGTATTCAATGGCTCGAATTCCTCCTAATCCAATTCTTCAATAATTAGTGTCAATTCCCAATGTTCGATGTGTTTATAGAAGCCCTCGTGATCATTTGCCACGATGTCGCGGAGATTTTGCCATCACTACGTGGTTTGCCACGATGTCGGAGGCTCGTTTACAGATCGGTTTATGATGGGTATATGGTACGGTACATTGTTGGCCCTCGATTAAAGTATAAGCATTTCAAGATTTATGGTTATGGTATTTTTTACGGTTATTTTAACACGGCAAGACGGTTACATATATTTATGCTCAATTGTATGTTGTGAAACAGATTCAGGTTTTAAGGTTCTTGAAAATGATGTCGGGTTACCAGTACGATCGTCATATTTATTGCTTCGTAAAGTTGGCTTTAGAAATGTTTGCTAAACGGGAACATTACAAAAGAGTCGACGCGGAGGTCTCGGTAGAGAAGAAATTTTCGAAAAATAAACATTATTTTCCATGGTAAATTACGACACTATCGAGATTTATTTCTCACGCTTATTGTTTTAATATCCGCTCTCAGGTCCGGCAGTCAGAGGGCCTACCTCGCGCTCGTGATTCACACTGCCGCGATTAAACAAAGATTTACCTCATTCCATCTGCTCCGTGGTTGTTGGACCTATTTATTTTCTATTCTCAGGAACTCCTAAATTTGCAAATACTCTTAGAATGCCTGCTATTAGTATTAAACTCATAGTGGGTCCTTATGTATGTTGTTATGACTCACATTTGGATAGGCCGGGATTTTTCTATATAATTGAGGTATTATGGTATTGCATGTGTTTACTTCTTAGGTGAGACCCCTTTGTACATTCCCTAGGGATTGTACAATGGGACTCCACTAGGCGGGACCACCCCGGGGAACCCTGGAGGGGTATCCGTGTCGGGTCTTGTCATGTAGATTGGGCAGGATCTAAGGAAGACATAAGGTCCACTTAGGGCTACTGTGTGTTTGTTGTAGGGAATCTAATTTCATGGAAAAGTGTTAAATGCAGCTGGTTGCCTCGACGCTGCGTAATCTACGCAGCAACGATAATACCGTATTATGTGGGTTCCATCAACTTTGGCAAAGTCGAAGATAAAACCTCCGGGGCCTCAAAGAAAGCCTGCATGACAACCGTGCCGCTCTTCTTCTTATTACTCTTAGTAATCCCGTTTTCCATATAAACAAACTAAACACATGATAGACGGGTCATTCTGCTCGCGAGGAAAATACAACTCGATTTGATTTGTAGCCAGATACGTGAAACGCAGAATACCAGCTGATATCTTCACAACGCCCCTAAGGCTTAGATCGGTTATTATATATTAATGTTTCGCACGATTAATACTCCATGCCCAACTCGAGGGGGGAGTGTTATAGTATGTATCATACATTAACATATTTGTTATATTATGTATCATACTATAACATATTGGTTTGCATCTTATTAGGATACTTGACTTATAAGGTTGTAACCCTTTAGGAAGAGTAGATCATCTTACGTAATGTATAGCCTAACCTTCTTGTATATATATGTATGATGACTCAATGTAAAAAACACAATGAATTCTTTCCTCCAATTCTTCTCCTCTTGGTTTCTACAAGGAAGTACATATGTAACCCATTTGACCTATATGCTCCAGCTTGAGGGCAGTGTTAAGGAATAGTTTCCTAATCCATTTAGGAATCCTTTCTTTCCTTTTCTCTTTAGTCAAACTTAATTTGTTTCATTTATTTATGCTAACACTTAGAATATAAATATGTATGTTCCCTCAGTTTTTTAAATGATGAAAATCAAAGAGTTATTTTTCTCTTCACAAAAGATGATATCTCAAATCAACCAGAATTTTGGTTGATTTGATCTATTGCCCTGCGTTGCTGCACCTGCTGTTGCTGTCTTCTGTATGACTAAAGAAACATAAACATGGAACATAAGTGACCTGTCAAGCATGATTATAGGAGAGGGAAACTAGGGGAACTTTCATACATTTATTTCTGTGGTCTATATAAAGGTACCTACTGTTCCATTCTGTTATAATAAGTGTTGGATAAAACACACAGATGCCAATAAACACATCCTCACCCTGAACTCCCAGGATATAAAAGAAATTTATTAATTGCATTCTTTTGTGCGTATTAAAACGACAAGGATAAAATACTAGTTCACAAGTGTACCATCGCATATTTGTTGATGACTCTGAATTCCGAGAGCGAGAACCAGTGAAGGGCAATCATTTGAAGAATGCCCCTTGGCTACAGTGAATGCAAGCACTTTGCCTACCACCGCTTCGTTGTATTGGTGGAAGATGCATTTGATCCTCGCCCTCTTGCTGCTGAACATGCTAAATAAATGTCAAGAGTTGTGATGACAAATTTGGGGACTCAGAAGAATAAATTCAAGACCTCTCTGCTCTCATTAGTTTATAAATCAGGACAATATTCCCATTGTTTGTAAAAATGGGTATCAACATGACAAAATTCAAATTCATGATTAGTATATACATCATATACAACCTATGATTTCAGTCATACCCAGTTTTATTTGTTAGTTAATAATAGTTATTGAAGCAAAACTCTGCCTTCGTTTAGGATGGAGAGACCATAAGAAACTAGAGCCTGTGTTATTAATATTTATATGGGATATTAGGTGAAATTAGCTTATTCTACTTATGTTTAAATACTAGTGTCCAGAATTGGGAGAATAATTGATTGATGTTGAAAAATAGTAAAATAAGTTGATGCGGTGTGAGAGAGTAATTTTAATTTCACAAAATGCAGGAATTGAATGTGAATTTTCCACTCTTGTAACAGAAATAACAACATTAAAAATGAGGACAATAAGAATCATAAGAACAAGAATATCAAACATTACTATAAAGCAAAAGAAAACGAAAGAAAGAAAGTAATTCATAGTAAAAGCGTTCCACACCTGCAACAATATTAAAGTAACTGCACTGGATAAGTATAATCTAGATACCTGGTACACTAGAACAAATGCGGGAGCCAGTTCCACAAATTTCTGTCAACTGTCTAAGAATCTCATCACAGGAACCAACACAACCTGACAAGATATGTAAGGAATCCAATGTTAGATTACAACCATAAAATCCACATACTAAAGCAATTGACAATTAATTTACCAATGAGATATCATGTATGGTTGTGTAAGCTGCTCCATGTGCACATGTAATGGTATCAAAGCCATAAAAGAGTTTGATAATATTTTAGTTAGGTTTCATTGCAAGGGTCAATTCTAAGAACCCATCCAGCACAGACCGTGTCACAATCCAATCATGCTGGTCAGCCTTTCACAAACCTCACAAAGCCAACCATTGTCAAAACACCTTTACCAAGTGAGATGCCTTCCGACGATCTCCATTCCTGTACGAAGAGCGCATTCAACAGAGTGCCTCCTCCCCCATCTACCTTCCGGTGGAAGCCTTGCCGAAAAATACCTTCCCACGCGCCCACACGCGCCGCTCCTCCCATCCGACAAATTCACGCTGGCCGGCACTTCAGACACCGCTTAACACGCGCCCCTCCCAGCTGTGTGCGGTCTCGCCCGACAAGCCCATCCATCCACTTCATACGCTCGCCACACGGAAAGCCCTTCTTTTTTCACTTTTCTCACCAACCATCAAGCCGTTTCGTCTCCGACCTCCATTGTTCTTGTGTTTTATAGAGTTCTACGACATCTTCAAGACCTTGGGAGTTGTTTCGTTGATTCCTACTACTTACCCATGGTTGAAAAAGACGTCTCTATGGCTGAAAATGTCGACTTTTTTAATTTGCACTGAACTCCTATAATTACCTTGGATAAACTCACACAGGAGTGAAAATTATCACCATGGGCAGACTCTTATGGACACCCTTGGTTTATCGGGTAATGGATGTGAGGATTATCTTTTTTTTCGATAAATGATGAGGATCATCTTACTACCGAGGACACAAGTATTCTCAAGATAAACATACCAATGGAAAAACCAATGCTTTACTTTGCAATATTCTTCGCCAATCTATTGATGCCAAGACTATATAATATTGGGGCCTATAAAACTTGCTACACTCTCTGGAATCAGGTAAAGAAACTATACACTAATGATATTCAACGCCTTTATCGGATAATATCCTCCATTGCCAATTTGAAATAGTTCTTCCAGATGGATATATATTATCTTCTTTATGGTATCGAATGTCTGCCCTTAAGGATGAACTTATCTCTATTTTGCCAAAGTCTACTAATACTGAGACTTCCCTGTCCAAGATGGATCGAGTCTTCATGATCATTCTTCTCGCTTAACTCCTAAAGCCGCATTTTGAGAACATCCGGGAACGTATATTCACCGGAGCGCTTATTCCAAACTTTGATGAGGTTTCACTTCGTTACCACCACACCTCCATCGCCACTCAATCCATGAAACTCAGATTGTTCTGCACACTTCTCGTGACGTGTTTCTCGCCTCATTCTCGGCGATTCCGCAGGTGGACGCGGTAGCAATCGAGGTAGAGGACAACGTCCTCAATGCACACATACTGTCATAGGCTTAGACACACCCGTGATCACAAAGCATCACTCATGGCCGACCTCCTCGCATCGCTCATTCGCCCATCCTCCTGACCATTCAAAGATGCTCCGAGCTCGTCTCGTGAAGCTCCCATCTGGGACCCCCAGGGTCATTCCTTACGCCCCGACAACACGAGGAGTACCTCTGCCCCACTCAAGCAGCCAAATATTCCTCCATTGATTATGTTACCCAGACCGGTAATGTCTTTACTTGCCTTACACATTCATCTGCACCTTAGATCATTGGTACTGGAGCCTCTGATCATATCTCTAGTAATAAAGACCTTTTCTTTACCTTTCTCCTTACCTACAATTACCTTTTAGCTAACGGTTCTCAAACCAGAAGCAAAAGGCATTGGCTCAATTTGTCCCCCTCCCTTTCCCTTACCCTCACTCTCGTACTTATGTCTTTAATTTTCCTTTAATCTTTATTTTCCATTAGTGTTGACTGAATTTCATTATGTAATTATTTTTCACATAACTCAATCTTGCAAAAAGACCGTGTACTGAAGATGATTGACATCGAACATGAGTCACAAGGCTTTTCACCTCGGGCCGCCTTGATCCATTGTCAGACTTCCACGGAAGCTCTCTCCTCCTCCATAGCCGCCTCTGGCCATCCAAGTCCTCCAAGTTTCGAAAGCTGGTTCTCATTTTCTAGTTTATTTTCGGCTGAAAGTGCATTCATACTCGTAAAACATACTCATGTCTTGCTCCCAAAGCGCTAGATCTCTCGGAGGAAAGTCCCTTGAGCTTGTTCACACTGATGTTTGGGGTCCTTCTAGATCTACCTCTACTTTAGATTGGTTAATAGCATTTATAGATGATTATTCTCGATGTACTTGGCTTTAATGAAACTCGAGCTTCAGTTATTTATCTTTCAAAATTTCATGCTGAAATTCGCACCCAATTCAATACTCTATTCGTATTTTAAGAAGTGTTAATGCAAAGCAGATTTCTTTACACCATTCTCGTTTTGTGGCTTTCATCTTTCACTCAATCATCTATGCACTCTCAAACATAATATAGTCGAGCCGTAAGGAAACCGTCATTTAGCTGAGACAACTCGCACTCTCCTCCCCTCCATCATAAGGTTCCTGTAAACGCTTACTGTGATGCTATCTCACCGGCCATATTCGATTAATCGTACGCCTCCCTCCTCGTTCAGCATGACTGATCCTCATTCCCATCTTACTACCTACCAACCTCCCCGGCTTTTACCTCCCTCCTCGTGTCTTCGCCAGGCCTGCTTTGTTCATATTCTCAATTTCCGGGCAAGACAAACTCTACCACAGCCACGGCGTCTTCAAGCTATTCTCGCCTTTAGAAGGGTTATCATTGTTATTCTTCCGATACTAATCGCTACTTTATCTTTGCTGATGTCATCCTCTTTGAAGATTCCTACTTCTCCTCTGCAACACGTTCCTTCTGTTCCAAATGTCTTATCTATTCCTCTTGTTTTATCATCTCCCGATTTCCCTTCTCCACCTACAGATGTCGTGACTCGACCGCTTCAGGTCTATTCTCGCCGTCCTCATCCTCCTACAGGGCCTCATGTTGACTCATCTCTTATGTCGCAATCATCTCCTACTCTGATTCCGCAACCGTCTGATGATCTACCTATTGTCATTCGGAAAGGTACCCGCTCTACTTCTAACCCACATTCTGTTTATAATTTTCTTAGCTTTCATCGTTTATCTTTACCCTACTTTGTCTTCGTTTCCACCTTGTCTTCTGTCTCTACCCCTAAAAGCACTAGTGAGGCTCTCTCTCATCCAGACTGGAAACAGGCAATGGTTGAGGAAATTGATGCTCTTCACTCCAATGACACATGGGAACTTGTCGCTCTTCCTCCTGGCAAGTCTCCTGTTGGTTGTCATTGGGTTTATACAGTGAAGGTGGGACCCAATGGCCGATGATTCTGGCCAAGCCCATATATTGCAAGGGGTACACCTAATAATATACTGGGATTAAGATATTTTTCTCCCAAGTGGCCAAGACGTCTTGCTCGCTACTTCTTTCTATGGTCGGTGATCTCGCCGAGGAGGTTTATATGGAGCAATTCACCGTTTTGCTTGCTCAAGGAAGTCTGGTTTGGTTTGTAACCACGCTGCCTCCTTATATGGTCCAAACAGTCCTCAAGCTGGTTTAGCTCGCTTAGCCTGTTCGTAAGTTTGGCATGATTCAATGCAAAGCAGACCATTCCGCTTTTTTTATCATCATTCATCTACTAGATGTTGTATTTATCACTGTTATGTAATATATTTATTATTGATAAAAGAAGATCAGGATTATTTAGAATCAAACACCTCTTCACCACTTTCGTAATAAAAGGATTCTGAAGAACTCAAGTATTTTTTAGGCGATTGGAGCAGAAATTTCGGGCCTCTAATCTCTGGAGTTTTCTATTTCTATAAAGATACCTGGATATATTGACGCACATTGATATGTTGGACCTAAGCCCTGTGAGACTCCATGGATCCAAATGTCAAACTTTACTCTGGCTAGGTCTTCTACAAGATCTAGGAGATATCGACTCACTCAGAGGTAAACCGAACTATCTCACTCACTGTACCTCACCATTCGCTTCCTATAAGCGCAGTTAGTCGGCCCACAATCACCTTGCGCTTACTGGATGTTATAGTTCAGATCCTCATTGTATAAAAGGAACACCAAGTCAAAGGTAACAGATGAGAATGTGAGGTCATACCCAAGTTGTTGGCTACAAAGTGATGCAGAATGAGTAGGCTCACCCACGTATTAGATGTTCTACACGTGGTATCATGGTGTTCATTGGAAGTAACTTAATATCCATAAAGAGTAGCGAAACAAAGACGTAGTAGCCCAGATCTAGTGCCGCTTTTAGGCACCGATCTATGGCCTTAGCAACATGTGAATCACACGGCCAAGATCTTCACCATACAAGAGCTAAGACGGTTGATGAACAAATGAAGCTTATAAGTGATAATCAAGCCACCTTACATATTTCATCTACCCAGTTTTCTATGAGAGGACCAAACACATCAAAGTGGATTGCCACTTTATCAGAGAAAAGATTGCATCGGGATGCATGACTACTAGTTTTGTCAACTCTAATGACCAACTAGCAAATATCTTCACTAAGTCTCTTAAAGGTCCTAGGATAAAGTATATATGTGATGTCTGATGCTTTGACCTATATGTTCAATTTAAGGAGTGCTATGCTTAGTCTCCTAACCATTTAGGATTTTTTTCCTTCTCTCTTCAGTCTCCTAATTAAACTCTAACTCTGTTTCTTTTTTTGCCCTAACACTAGAGTATAAATATATATGATTCATCCTTTTATAAATTAATGAGAATCAATGTGTTCCTTTTCTCTCAACAAGTATAAACCTAACTGTAACCAACATGAGACTTACCAACAGGTAAGGTGACTAGGTCCCACGTGCCAGTAGAATGTATAACAACTATTTCTTCAACCATTGCCTGCTTTCCCAAATGATGAGAGAGGGTCTCATGCACAGTTTCAAGAAGAGAAATAGAAGAAAAAGTGGAAATAAAAGCAGAATATGGTAAAGATAAGTGGTGATAAGTCAAGAAATTATAAATAGGATAGGAGTTACGAGAGGAACGAGTACCTTTCCGAATGGCAATAGGAAGATCAGCAGAAGACAGTAAGACCGACGTCGGGGAGGAGAGGGAGTCATAGGAGATGAGTCGCCTGGTAGTCCGATGTCGCACGGGCTGGCTAATTAAAAGTAACCCGCAATGGTTGAGGAGGAGTGAAATGGCTGACAAATGAGTATCTGATGGAGCAAAGAAGGGGTAGAGATATGACATCAAAACTGGAAGGGTAGGTGGTAGGAAACATAGAAGAGTTTTCAAAAAAAGTGATATCGACAGAGATAAAGTATCAATGTGTATCAGGAGGGTAGCAGTGTTACCCTCGTTGAAGTCAAGAATAACCAAGGAAGACACATTTCATGACTTTAGTTGAGAGCTTGTCTTGTCTAAGAGTAAGAATATAGACAAAATAGACACAACCAAAGACACGAAGGGGAAGACAAAAGAAGATGGAATGAGGGATTTGATCATGTAAGAAGAATGATGGTATACTGGCTACCAAATAACAAGCGGCTAAGATAGTATCAAAAAACTTCGGAAGGGACCTGGCGATGGAGTAAAAGAGTGCGAGTGGTTTCAACTAAATAAAGGTTTTTGTGCTTAGCCACTCCATTATGTTGAAGAGTGTAAGCACAAGAGGACTGATGAAGAATCCGATGTGAGGACATAAAGGAGGAGAATGGTCCATAAAGAGTTCTTTTTGGTGCATTGTTTACTCAGAGGATACAAATCAAGTATTGAATTGAGTTCAACTTCAAAGATGGAACTCGTGGAAAATAAGAGAATAACTCAACTCAAGTTTTCATTAAAAATAGTCAAGTACAACGAGAATAATCATATATAAAAGTAACAAAGTGCCGGAACCCCAAGGTAGACTCAATCCGAGAAGGACCCCAAACATCAATGTGGACAAGCTCGGAAGGAAACTTTGTTCATTGATCTAGGCGCTTGGGGAATGGGACACGATTATGTCTCCCAAGCTGACATGACTCACTCAATTTAGGGCAAACTAGAAAAACGAAGAACCATTATCCGAAACTTGGAAATATTTAGATGACCAAGTTAATTATGAATAAGGAGAGGAATATCCGTGGAACTGCAAGCAATAGAATATGAAGGCGAGCTGAGATGAAAGAGGCCCTAAAACTCACATCCTATGTCAATTGTCCTCCCCGTACTCCGGTCCAGCAATGTGAAAGAATTATCAGAAAAGTTAATCAAACAATTAAGGCCACGAGTCAATTTACTAATAGAAATAAGATTAAAAGGACAATCAGGAACATAGCGACGTGAACTAAGGGGTACGGCGAAAAGGATGTCGAATCGATCTTTAGCGTGGCTCAGATCCATTAGCTAAAGTAATCAAGGGTAAATAGTGATGTAATAGTAAGGAAGAAAAATATTCTTATTACTAGAAAGATGATCGAGGTCTAATCAAGAACTAGGTCCAGATGAAATGGGAAAGACAAGAAGAGGCATTACTCGCCTGGACAACAGATCTAAATGGATGCATTCGTTGTTCGAGGGAGGTGGGATGTACTTCAAGACTGGCGGAAGAATAACTCTGAGAATGAGCCCTTCAAGCCATAGAAGAGAAAAGCAATGAAAGTCAACTAAAACAACAAAATTAATGTTACCAGTTGAGACATCAGGTCTTAGGAGATTTGAAAAGACTATAAAGAAGTTGGATCTGCCTGGAAAATAGTAGAAAAATCTCGAAGAAAAGTATAAATTTAGACATAACCGAGAAAAGCGCGCTGCAGCCCCAAAGTCAGTGAAGACAGTGGATAGAAGTGTGGAGATCGGGTACCGACGAGCCAGAGAAGTCCTGGCCGTCAAGCTCATGTGCCTGGCGGCAGGGCAATGCAAGCTTAGAAAAAAATCGCTACGTAGGCGGTGGTGTAGTGGTTGTCGGGTCTTTCCTCCGCGGGATAGATCGTGCCAAGGCGATTTCGATGGTGGGGTCAAGCCACCGAAATAATACGTTTGTCGGAAAAGTTGGTAGGAAAAGTTCACCGAAATTTTTTTCCTAGAACCGAGGTAACCTAAGGGCGGCAAAGGATTCCAAAGATGAAGGTGGGGTGGTCGGAGTGCGATACGACCACTAGATGGGTTGTCGGAGTCGAAATCAAGGTAAAACCCTAACCCGAGCCTTCCATGGCTCTAATACCATGTGAAATGAGAAGAAAATAATACTTTTCTTTTATTAAATGGCTGAGTTACATAGTATAGAGACACCTATATATACACATCAAGAAAGCATAAAAAGAAAACAAATAAATAACAAAAAGGGAATAAAATAATGTACAAAAAGGAAGGAAATAAAACCAGAATATCCTAAGAATAAGAAAAGATTATTAAAGATCCAATACATAAACAAATGAAAAATTACATCTCAATGAAACAAAATTAAGAAATATGGTTCCTTAATCTTTTACGGAGTGGCACATACCCAAATGATCTATATTGTAATTCGGTGGTATTTAGCCTGGCGGAACTTTAATCAATCTTTGTAAACAGGACCTACGGGACACTTGTATTATCAATATATAAATGAAATCCAAAAATAAATAAAAAAGGAGCAGCCACATCAATGGTAAACACTAGCTCTACTTATCAAGCAAAAAAGGTACTTGACATGCTAGACAAAGAGTAATAGATCTTATAGTGGGGTACCTGGAGTACAATGGTTACAAGAAATAGTGGTAACAGCTGCTTCTGATATGGATCCGGGAAGCCAGACAACATTTCTACACTGAAAAAAAATTAAAAGGAAAATGTTTATAATGGTGACAGCACCAGAATGCTGTAAAAGTATATGTTAGGGCCAAGGGCAAGCTACAAACTGTTTGATGATCCAAAGGACAAAAAATATTGGCATAGGAAAACTCAATAATCATAACCCAGTTATGGAGCCTGAGACTTTAGCATCAATACTACTGTTATAAATGTTCTTAAACATATTTGGGAAGTGTAACGGGAAGGTACTTTCTCAAGATAAAAATATAAAAAATGATTTATAAAGTTGTGCAATTTTTTTTCCCTAGGTACATATCATGGCCAACTTATAAGGTATGTGGGAGGAACTCTATGAGTATCATTCCATCATTTATAGCAACACAAATAATTCAACTAGCAAGTTCCACTATACAGATGCTAAGAATTATTTCTCTAGTGAATGGTCTACTCAAAATATTCATCAGTTTGTAGTGTCATCTTCTATGACAAATAAAGCAGCTGCAGCTCTTGTTACTTCAACTAGGTATGGAAGAGGTGAATTTACTAGCTGAGGTAGAGTTTGAGATTCAGGGGAAGCTGTGGTGGGGAAGATAAATATTTTGTGCATTTGCTAGCTGAGGTGGAGTTTGAGATTCAGAAGAGGAAGTTTCAGGGGTTGAGATTCAGCTCCTGTTACATAAATTAGGTGTGGGAGAGGTGGATTTACTAGCCAGCGTAGACTACAGATTATGAAGGAAGTTGTAAAGGTTGAGAGATCAATATTTTGTGCATTGTGCGAAGACTAACCATAGAATCAAGGAAATCTTAGAATAAGCTTTTTGACAAAATCTATTTAAGCAAGTCAAAAAATGGAGAACTCTTTTGGGATTACGGTTTTCCAATGGGAATACTAGTATTCCTACCCTTGATACCGGATTCTTCAATTTCATCCAACGCATTTCTGTGTCAAAGGACATCACATGGCTGTGAGAATGGCATCCGTCAGACACCCCATTTTTTCTTTGGGTATAATTTCTGGATAAGCTTTCATTGATGTCCTTTATTCATTAACTATCTCAACAGCAATTACATTAGGAGAAAAAGAAGAGTTAGTGTTAAAAAGTGACAATAAGAGGGAAAAAATTAAATTAGAGAAAAGAAGGAAACTTTTTGAAGAGTCATATTCACTTCTAATTTAATTTTGATCAATTTTTTCTTTTATTATCCTGTATCGAAGTATTCAAATCTGTTTTTAGATCCAGTTGAGCATCATATCTGTTTTTAGATCCTTTTAGTTGAGTACTATATATGTTTTTAGATCCTTTTAGTCAGTCATCTGGTCCTAAAAATTGAGTTGACCATGACTAGTATACACAATAATATTACCCAAAAATCTATCGAAACCCATGCAACATAGCTCCTATCATGCATGCAGATCAAAAGCATAATCATCTTCTCACAGAAGTCTTGAGCTTGTGAGTTATGTATCTAGTTCCACACAATCGAATTACATTGTCACTCGGGGTCATCCTTCTCTCTCTCTGTTAAAGAAGTTATATCCTCTGTTTTCTAGTTTGTCCTCAATGAACTGTGAGTCGTGTCAATATGTTAAACATCATCGTGTGCATTTGAGTCCTAGAGTTAATAAACAAGCTAGTGCTACTTTTGAGTTAGTTCATTCAAATGTTTAGGGCCCTTGCCCTATTATGTCTCCTAATCGGGTTTAAATATTTCATACTTTGGTGGATGATTTATCGTGTAACTTGGCTTTATGTAATTAAAAGTCGCTTCCGAGCTTTTTTTTTTTCTCTATATTAATATGCCTTTTAAAGAAATTCAACATCAACTTCATGTCTCTGTTCAAACATTGAGAAGTGATAATACCAAGGAGTATTTGTCGAAACCTTTTCAATTTTTCATACTACAACATGGGATTCTCCATCAAACCTCTTGTGTTGATACTCACTCTAAGAATTGGGTGGTTGAGAGAAAAATAGACATCTTCTTAAGACTGCCTAGGACCTTTTGTTCCAAATGAATGTCCCTAAACACTTTTGGGTTGACGCAGTCTCCATAGCTTGTTTTTTTATTAATAGTATGCCCTCATCGGTTCTTAATTGAGCCACTCCTTACCACTAGTTGTTTCCAAATAATCTATTGTTCCCTATTAAGCTCAAGGTATTTGGATGCACATGCTTTGTTCGAGTGTCCGTCCTCAAGTCTCTAAACTTGATCTAAAGTCCTAAAAGTGTATCGTTCTAGGATATTCTCATGTTCAAAAAGGGTATAGGTGTTATTATCCCACTATTCAACGTTACTTCGTGTCAACTAATGTTGTATTCATTGAGACTACCTCGTTTTCCTTTTCATCTGCTGCTACGAGTCAAGGGGAGGATTATGATTTATTAGTTTATTCTCAAGCCCCTTACGATTCTACTCCAAATTCTCGTTCCTATTAAACCTCCCACCCGGTCAAGTATACGCCGCTAAAACTCAAAGGTCTCAGTCCAACACCAACTCGCTGCCATCGTGATCCGTGTACCCACAGCATGATTTTCCGTTCTTAAAGGTAAACGTCAAGGTATGCACTTAATCTCTTCATTCGCTTATAATCATTGTATCTTCGCTCTTGTTTTTTATTGCATCCCCGATTCTATATCTTCTTAACACTCATCTACAGAGGCTACACCACTAGCTGATAGTATGTGATAGATGAAATGAATTCTGTATGGATAAAGCAGACTTCATATTTATCGCATCGGAAAGAAAGCTGCTGTCGTTGGGTGTTTGATGCTGAAATTTAATTATGATGGGCATGTTGGGTTAGATCGGGTTTATCTTATTGCTAAGGGTTATGCTCAGACTTATGGAGTAGACTATTCTGACACTTTTTCTCCTGTGGCTATAATGACATATGTTCGATTATTTATCTCCCTTGTTGCTTGCCATGATTGGGACTTGCATTAGCTTAACATCAAGAATATGATTTACGGAGATCTTAGACGCCATGAAGCAAGCTTCTCGGGTTTAAGGTTTCGTGAGGGAGACAGGAAGGTATGTCGCCTTCGAAAATCATTGTCGTGGCTTGAAACAAAAAAAGTTCTCGTAAGGTTGGGCTTTGGTAAATTCAACAAAGTACTTGAGACATTTGGTTGTAGAAGAGTAAGTTTGACCACTATGTTTTCTATAGGAATTTCAGTTCTAGTATCATTCTGTTGATAGTTTATGTGGATGATATTGTCATCTAAAAAATTCCAAACTATACTTATTCAGTTATTTTGAATCGTAATACAACTATTTATAGAGAAAGGATCCAAATAATCACAAATAGCTACTAGGGTTTTCTCAGACTAAAAGAGGAAAAAGCCCTCCACAAAATCGTGAATAATGAAAGTTAAATAAAAAAAAATGTAGGAGATTTATTCCGATCTCCTTTATTTACATAACTTAAGACACCTTAATATTAAGATAATTAAGTCTATACTCCTGCATTCCACATTCCCTCAAGTTAGCATTGTACAACTGTGCATGCTCAACTTGTTATTCAATTCTTAAAATTTAGGTTCTGAGTATATTTTTAGTGAGCATATCATTGATTGGATGTTGGAGTAGAGATGTAGATAGGTTGCACAAGAGCCTTTCTAAATTTTCTAAGATAAAGTGGTGATCTATCTCAACATGCTTTGTTCTATCATGATGACCTAGATTCTTAGTAATGCTAATTGCAACCTAATTATAGCAAAACAGTTTGACTAATTATTGATCATCTTGAGTTCACGTAGGAGACTTTGAATCCAAATCCCTTTACAAATACCAAGTGCTAATGATCTCGGATTCTCGACCCGCATGTTCCATCAGCAGGCCAGTTCCTAATTCAATTCATGAAGCCATTAAGCATCCCGGATGGAGAAAGCGCTTAATGAGGAGATTGAGAACTGAGAAAGAATGGGCACCCGGCACTACTTACCAATCTACCTACAGCAGCTGGAAACTCGTTGTTGTAGGTGGATCTTCACCATTAAACATAAAGTAGATGTGGGAGTACTGAAAGACTAAAAGCACACTTGGTTATCTTGTAGTGTACTCTTAGAAGTTTTCTATTATTCGCTCTTTCGCCCTCCAAACTTCATCCTTAGAAATCACCTCCAAATCGTGAAACAACCCCAATCATAGCATCTCATGGAGATCTGAACTGGAAATCTTCATCACAACTCTGTTATAGCATATATCAACTTTATATATAGATTGTAACTAGTTAGGAAACTGTCTTATAGAGTTGTAAATTTAGAATGCTAGATCGCTTACCTATCAGACAAACAATTATCACACACGCCTAATTCTCTGGCTTTGGCGCTATGCGCCTAGGAACCCACTAGGCCACCTACTCACGGTCCCACGTCCCACAAGACACAAGAACATACAAGGATCCTCCTCAACTCGTATTTTTATTAACTCCCAAAAATACAAGACTCACAAAGGCTCCACATGGTCAGATGCTCAAATGCTCAATGGATCCATCCACTCAATGATTTACCAAGTGGGCATGTGCCCTTATATAAGTCGCACGTAAGGCCCTAGTACAAATCTGACTAAGAGTCCTACGCTAACTCTAAGTCTTCAACGCAAGTGCGAATCCTTCGGGACTTGAAGTCCGCCCGATCAGACTCCTAAGCAAAGCCACGCGATCCCTTTCGACTAGGAGTCTCGCCTCCGATCAAAGACTCCTAATGCCGGGCAAGACTCCTCAGGCTACAGATTCTTGTTACACCAATTAGAAGACTTGTCGCCAAGTCATGGCCTATATATAAGGTGCCTCTCCCACTGGATCCCGCTTTGCTTCATGTCGCCCCAATCCCCATCTCGAGCCGTAGTGGAGTGCCACTATCGCTAATGTGAGGTATGCCCAGGGCCGCAGGCTTGCCTTCCTCGCTTGGCTCACGCACTATGCTGCCGAGCTTCTCATTCCGTGCCAGCACTCGCTCCCCAACGAGATCTACCTCATCCTTCCTTCCCACGCGCACAGGCCGCGTAACGCCTCATGCCGATTAAGCTCGGTCATCTAGTCAAGGCTAATAAACTAACAGGTA
The DNA here is from genome assembly GCA_016808115.1 of Tetrastigma voinierianum. Classification (NCBI taxonomy): domain Eukaryota; kingdom Viridiplantae; phylum Streptophyta; class Magnoliopsida; order Vitales; family Vitaceae; genus Tetrastigma; species Tetrastigma voinierianum. The sequence continues at coordinate 720,582 of JAEQBH010001320.1, forward strand.
AATATCGTCCCTCGTCGACCTCAAATTCAACAACATACTCATTGATCCGGAGTTACCTTTCTCCCAATCCTGCTTCACGACTAAAGGTCCATCTTCCTATCTCAGGGGATGCTCGCAATCTCTTTGTCGAACTCAACCCCCGATCATATGCGGTGTTCCTTTTCTTTGCTCGCACTGTCCGAACTGGGGATCATGATAATAAGGCTTCAAGAAGCCTCACATGGAATGTCATGAAGCTTTGAACCCTCAGTAGCTCTCACCAGAGGCCATGTTCCCAATGCGCTTTCACAATTTGGGTGCTAGCCATCATACTTCGCATCGTTCTTTGAAACTATTTATTTCAAATTTTCTTCCAAATTTGGGGACTTAGCTTGAGCAGACCTTCCTCTCCTCAAACTCCAAAGGCCCCTCCTTCACAAGATATTTCTTCATGCGTCTACTTGCCTTCTCAAGGCTGTCCCGGGCTTCATCAAATAAATCCTATCGGGTCTTTGCAGCTTGTGGCAAATGGGCTCATGACCAAGGTCTGTGTTGTCAAACTATTAGCATGTCCATACGCATGAGGTCGAAACCCAATTACAACCTCTTAAAATGGCTCATTCCTCGTGGTCAACTTCGGGTGCAAATTTATAAGATAATTGCGCTGCCTCACAGTTCAAACCACTTTGTTTCTGTGAGGGCTGTCACATTAGCTGGCAAGTACCTCAAGCATCTGGTTTACTCGCTCAATCTATCCGCTGTCCGGCGTGATTGAATGAGGACTCGCGACTCATCGCTCCCACATCTGAACAAATTTGATCCAAAAATCTGCCTCTGAACCGGGTGTCTCAATCACTCACTATGTCCACAGGATACCAAAGGGTTTCACAACGTTGCTGAAGAAGATGCGCGCTACTTCTTCTACTAGATATCGCTTACTGTATGAAGACGCGTACATAGAGAACCCGGCTTCATCACTACTAAAACATATCCGAAGCTCCTTTAACTTCTTTCTGGAACCCACGATGAAGTCCATAGATAAGCACTGCCATGGTCTCTCCGGAATGGGCAGGGGCTACAGCAAATCCTCTTCCTTCTTCCGCTTGGTCTTGTAAACTTGACAAACATGGCACATCTTGACATAAGCTTGCACATCTTCCTTCATCTTAGGCCAATGAAAAGACCATGCAAGCAACGCCAATGTCCTCTCTTCTCCTGGGTGAACAACCCATTTTGTATCATGTGTCCCCTTCAAAGAATTTCTCGCCTCAACTTGCTGGAGGCACATAAAAGCTCCCTCCCAGGAGTAAAGTAAAATTGCTCTAGCCAAGATCGCCCTCGAGGTGCCATCTTTCACCCGCTCAACCAAATTTTGATATGTCGAGTCTTGTAGAGCTTGTCTTACCGCTTCCGTTAAGCCCTCGCGCCAACTCCAACTTTAGCGGATCCCTGGGCTTATAGTCGCGAATCTCTCCTTCCTTGCAAGATCTCGCCACTCTGCTTGGGGCTCAACCTCGGCCAGGCACCCACTGTAAAGCTTCAAAAGTCGTTGCACCTCCCGCCATTGCTTGTTTCTGCAATGTTTTTATTTTAGAATTGTAGAATACAGCGTTATCACATCATTATAAACCAAGTCCCCATTAAGAAAAGCCTATTGTCTTAGGCAATGGATGACCGTGTCATCTCTTTCTCATTGGTGTTGTACCTTGTTCTACTATATCCAACTTTCGACTCTCACTGCTACGAGGTGTGCCCTCCCTCCAATTTAAAGACACCACCTGGGCGGTCCCTTATCCGACGCTGGCTCTATGTGCACTTCAAACAAAGAACTCTAAGTCAGAAGTCTCAAACAGTTCCGAGGTGATCACATCCGAGCTTGAAGCCACTGTACTTGCATTCCATTCCCATTTCCTTCTTCAACAAGTCCAAGAGGAAGACAAGCTGCATCTGGAACAGCCCTAATGAATCTTCTATAGTAGTTTTGCCGCTAAGGGAAAGATCAAGTTCTGGTCACCCCTGCAGGGAAAGCCATTCGAATTGCCGCACCTTCACACCATCCATCCTAATCTAGGACTCGAAATCGTGACCCAAAACTTGATCTCGATCCGAGCAACCAAGACTTCTTCTTCTCGACATACAACAGAACTTAATTAACACTAAACACCGCCTCAAGGTGTACCAAGGATCTTCAAGAGTCCACCGTGAATGATCCAAGAAGTCGAATAGACATCATTCATGCAGGTTACAAAACGTCATAGAACATTGTCAACTGCGCGACTAAGAACTCGCTTACATACCACGCGCTTCATGTAAATCCGGCCTCGTCTCCTTTAGCCAAGCGCAGTTGCCAATATCCGAATCGCAAGTCAAGCTTAGTTAAGTACTTGGCCTTGCTCAATCGATCATACAGTTCCGCTGCCAACGGTATCGAATACTTGTTCTTGATCATGACTTTGTTCAATGCTCGATAATCGACACATATCCGAAGTGAGCCGTCTTGCTTCTTCTGAAACATCACCGATGCCCCATACGGTGCTTTAGAGTACGAACTGCTCGCATCCAACAACTCCGGCTAATTGCTTCCTAAACTCAATCAATTATGGTGGAGTCATCCGCAAGGAGCCGCGCGGTTCCGCCCCCAACACGTAGCTCGCCGATGATCCGCTTGCCTTCTCGCGGGTTCTCTTGGCAACCTAGAGGCATCACGTCTTCAAATCTCTTCAACATAAGAAGCAATGCATCCGGTACTTCAACATGCTTGTCCGACTTGATCTCTATCAATGCCGCGACATATGTGTGCTCGCCTTTCCAAAGTCCTTTCTCCAACTGTAAGGCAAACAAGGTCTTCTCCCCTAAAGGTCTCTTAGGCAACATCGACGCCGTCAAAGAATGGCCGCTTTCTCATCCATGATCGCTAATCCATTCAAGTGTAAAGCAAACAAGGCTACTCTCGCCCTTTCTGGAAGGTCATACTCAAAATAAAATTGAAATCATCCAAAGGAACACTAGGGAAGTCTATCCACCTTCCACTCTCCCATCCGACTCCTTTGCAGCATTCTCTTTCTGTGCCATGTCTCTTTGCGGCTTGGTTGTCTACGAATTTGAACTTGTTGTCATCTTTAGCGAGCCTCAACCGAAGCTCACTGCCTCCTCAGTCATCATGAAGTCAGGTCGCCCCACCGCCTACCAATGCCATAATCTTCTGCCCACCAGTCAGCAACTCAACGTACATCAGCCCTCTATGAGTTGCATCGGCTCGAATGGCATTCAATAACCGAAGAGGGTTAGTTTACCGGGGGCCTTCCGTCAAGTCAGGCCACCTCCTCCCGCCATGATGGCATTTAGCTTTTCCTTCCTTAAGTAGTCCCTTGCTCGTTGTGGCCCATTGCAGATGAAGCATCCAGATGGTCTGGTAGGCCACAGGAGGAAGTCGCCTCTCCCTACTTCGTCCCTACTGCTTCTTCCAATCCTTACCCCACCCTTCAGTCCTCTTCACGTCACTTCCAACTCGACTCTGCTTTTGCAACCTTCCTTTCGGGGGTGGGAGCAGGGAAGAGGTCATCTCAGCTCCACTATGCAATCCACTCCGCCACCATGGCCGAGGGCAAGTCCCTGACACCTCATTTTCAATTCGCTTTGAATTTCATCCTGCAACCCTGACATGAAGTTGGTCACTTTGTTCAAACATAGTTTCTCATGGAATCTCCCGTTGTTATGAGTGGCTAAACGTTCCTCTAGGGTTGATTGTTGAAGTTGATGTTTGATTTATATAATTTTTAGAATGGTTTTGTAAATTAATTCTTGTGTTGATGTTGGTTGATGTAGTTCTTAGGATTACTATGGTTGGCTTCACTGTTATGTGTCGAAGTAAGCTTTCCTCGAGGACCTAGAGGCTCAAAGAGTTTCCAGTGATAGCTGGAAGTATACCTCGTGCCTCGACCTTACCTTCTAAAGTCTTTCAATTGAAAAAATCAACCTAACCTAATCAAAGAAGTTTAGGAAATTAGAATACCTAAGACTAAATGGATTTTTATTAGGAAGAGTATCACCAACATTGCGTAAGGATCAGATGGACCAAGAGGTGATCAATTCAAGCTTAGTCCTGGGTAGTCTTATTTGATGGACTCCAGGTGACCAATAGGACTCCAATGAAAGAATTGTCTTAGAAAAGCATTACTTAATGACCTAGATGGACCTAGAATCTATGGAGAATAAGGTTATTGGTGTGAGAATTGAGGAGAGACACTTAGAAGTAAACCTCATATGTTTTTCCTTAGACAAGCACAAGTATATTTCTACCAACTAACACTTCAAGCGAATATAAATCATATATGCATCAATGGAGACAGAATTTTTTCCAGTCCCAGTATCTTTTCGTAGCTTTTCTTTAAAATCAACCCATTTAATTATGAGCCTTTGAAAATCAATCTTAGTTTTGTTTTGTTTTAGTTTAGTTTTATTATAGATAATCAACATTTCAAATCACTTTTCCGCTCAAATAGTGAGATTATCGAGTAGTCGAGGTACTTAATCCCCCACTCAAACCATCCTTCCCTATGGGTTCGACATTTTCGATTTTAAATTGAAAGCTCTATATTACTTGTGCGATCCGTATACTTGCAATGAGATTTGGTGCTTATGAAAGGGCCTTGAATAATCAACTCTGATGGAGTCGGCATCAGGGACACCAGTCCCAAGAAACTGTACGATTAACTAGCTCGCCCTTCATATCGCTTCTAATCTAGTATTCTATGAACGAACTAAGCATATTAAGATAGGATTGTCATTTATTTCTGGTGGAGAAAATATAACTCTCACTTGGATTCTACAGATATGTGAAGATTAGAGAACAAATGGGTGATATCTTCATAAAGGCTCTAAGTGGGGACTGGGTTAGTTATACATGTATCAAGTTGGGCATGATTAATATTTATGATCCAACTTGAGAGGGAGTGTTATAGCATATATTAACTTTACATATAGATTGGAACTAGTTAGAAAACTTGTCTTATAGAGTTGTAACAACTTAGGAAGGTTAGATTGGCTTACCTATTGTATAGTCTAACCCTTTTGTATATATACACAAGATAGATCAATGAGAAATCGTAAGGAATTTTTCCTCCAATTCTTCCTTCTTGTTTTCTACACAACTCATGAATTAAAATGGTCAAAATTATCTCTAATGGTCACCGTCTATGTTAATGTTTAACTCTAGGAAAGGAAAAGATGACTATCTCACTGGTGAAATTGAGATTCCAAAGAAAGAAGACTTGAAGTTCAAGCAATGGAAGATTGATAGTCATATGATCATGTCATGGCTGATAAATCCCATGAACAATGACATAGGAGAGAATTTTCTTCTTTATGGGACAGCCAAGGAAATCTGGGATGCAACACGAGAGACATACTCCAGTTCTGAAAACACTTTAGAATTATTTCACATCGAGGCAATACTGCATGATTTTCTACAAGAAACACTTTCTATCACCTAGTACTTCAATACCCTAACTCAGCATTGGCAACAACTAGACATGTTTGATAGTTACTCTTGTAAGTGTGCTGATGATGCTATTATTTACAGGAAAATTTTAGAGCATAAAAAAATTTTCAAATTTTTCCTTGGACTCAATTGGGATCTTAATGAAGTCAGAGGAAGAATAATGGGAATGAAACCCATTCCTAGTCTCCGCAAAGTTTTTTCAAAAATACGCCGAGAAGAAAGTCGAAGAAAAATAATGATGGGAGTACAAGATGCCTCAACAAACAATCTAACACCAAAAGGATCAGCCCTTGTAGCTCGAGAAGTCAATTCGCACACCAATGACAATCGACAATCTCGAGGGAGGCCATGATGTGATTACTGCCGCAAACCCGGGATTAATTTGAGAGAAACATGCTGAAAATTTCATGGAAAGCCAATTGATCGGAAGCCTAACCGATCTAATCGTGACAAGGAAAGCAAAGCCAACAATGCTACAATAAGTGAAAACAAATCCTCCACAAAATCAAGAACAATGAAACTTAAATAAATAAATAAAGGAGATTTTTTTTTATCTCCTTTTATTTACATAACTTAAGACACCCTAATATTAAGATACTTAAGTCTATACCCTGTAATTCCACACCATCACTATGAGTGACTTTAAAGGTATCTCATCTCTTAAATCCTTTCTTCACAGTCAGTTTCACACAAAGGACTTAGGAACGTTGAAAGACTTCTTGGGCTTTAAAGTCATGAGAAGTAAGCAGGAAATTCTGTTATCTCAAAAGAAATATGTACTTGATTTGTTATTTGAGAAACAGAAATTGGGTGCCAAACCACAGTACTCTTGCATGGTTCTAATGCGCAAATTACTAAAGAAGGAGAACTATTCGAAGATCCTAAAACATACAGAAGATTGGTTAGGAAATTGACTATCTTACAGTAACTTGCCCAGATATTACTTATTTAGCAAGTGTTATGAGTTAGTATATGTCATCTCCTACAATCATTCATCTAAGAATCGTAGAAACATATCTTGATGCTACTTGAAAGGGGTTCTGGACGGAATATTACAAGAATCATGGATACCGTATCTAGTGTTTTTTCATGTTGCAGAGAAGTGCCTAGCATAATTACCTTTAGCACTTAGTGTACGATTTATATTCGCTTATAATAAATGCATCTTTATTAATATGATATTCATCTTTGAATTGAGGAAGATCTTTAATCAATTAATGAAGTCCATGATACACAAACATAAATATTGCAAGGAAACTAGAGGATGGGATCATGATAATGAGATTCCTATCATGTGTAATTATATTAGTATCTAAACTATCCTTTAGTCATAGATCAAGAAGATTGGACATTGTTGATCCCACAAACTAGCACATGTTGTACTCCGGACGGATCAAGCAAATGGGTCTCATAAATTCAGGACCATCGTGATGTGATTACGCGTGAGACATGTGGGAATGTTTGTTAAGAGTAGTCCGAAGACATCTAAACCCGTCACTTTAGACAATCATATGGATCATCTATTCAATCATCAATGATGGGCCTCATCACAAAGAATTTAAGGCAAGTATCCTTCGACTACATGTACTTAAGGCACTGGTACTGACATTATACTTTGATCTTCGATCCTGTCGTCAAGAGAGGTTGCCTATGGGGATAAATGATTGGGTATAGCTTCTGAGGTATTCAAAGGAATATCAACATCCCATCCTAATAGAAGGAGGGTATACCCTAGGAATGTTGTAGAGATCATTACTCGAAATCTCTGGCCAGGGTGAATATGTCATGAAGATAGTCTTCATTTGCATGCTATTTGAGTAATGGATATTGGAGACAAGAAAACACACTTGGGCTAGGTATGGTGTAGCCGCCTGCTGGGAGTCGATGCATAGTCCATGCTTTGAACCAAGCTCTGCTATAGTGTATGGAGTGAAATGATAGCATTGCACAATATCATATTGTCTATAGAAAGGCTCTGCAAATAAAACCTTTGACTCTAGTCAATTGGGGGTTGATGTGTTGCTAGATATCGTTCATGACTTGCTCAAGTCAAGTGTTGACTCAAGTGGCCAACATAACCAAAGGCCTAATGGGTCACACACTTAGAAGATGTGAAGAGAGAATAAAATGGTATTGGATTTTAGGTTCCAACAGTCGTCGCCCCGGGCTTGAGAGAAATGGCTCCAGCCCCCGAGCCTGCCCCAAATTTTAGGCTCGTTTTGATCGGTCAACGGCCGGCCGGCGAAGAAATTTTAAGGCCCACGCCCCAGCTCTCCATCTCTCCCCTCTCTTCTCCCTTCCTGCCTCCCGACCCCCCCTTCCTGCCCCCCTTTCCCCCTGTGGCCCCTTCCTCTCCCCTTCCCTTGGCCCCTCCCCACCCCCTTTCCCTCCTGTCACAGGCGCCCCCCTTCTCTTTCTTCTCCCGTGTCCCCTCCCTTTTAAAATACTTTATTTAAAAAAATTTTAATCATTAAACATGCTTTCTTAATTTTTTTGATGGAAAACAAAGCAACCTTTTGAAAAATAAATATCAACATCTTTAATACTTGTGATAATTTAATTTAAATCCATAACTAAAGTAAATATATTTAATAAAATATTAAATAAAAATAACAACTTTGTTTTTAAATTTAAATCATTTTATTAAAAAAACATTTAACGACTATAATCTACATTCATGATTGGCTTTCTATTATGATTTGATGCCTTATATATAAAAGTTTAAATATTAATTAAAACTAACAATAATAAAATATGTTATTCCGTAACTTAAAATAAACCCTTCTGCAAATCAAGAAGCCTTAGCCGCCTTTTCTCTTATTTTGCTCTCTTTTAACCCATTTTTCTCTAGTAAGGATAAGTGATTATTTTTGTCATTATTGACCTGAAATCCATTTTATATTTCTTTTTTTTCTTGCTCAATAAAATAGTTCTTCCACAAAGATTTAAGTTGTATCTTATTTTTCGTAGACATCGCTTCGCCAGACACGCATATAATGTTTTCGTTATCTCAGAAGCAACACTTTATAAGTGTTGATGCGATTCAGAAAAAGTAAGTAAGCAACATTCCGATGAGACCTCAAGGTCCCCTACAGTAAGTAAGCAAAGCTCAAAAACTCAAGACTTGATTCTCATTCCAAAACGTAGTGCGCACTACATATATGCAAGGCTCACTCTCCCCTTACACGTACACACAACGAGTATCATACTTTACACACAAAGAGCCCACAACCCCGCTCTCGCACCACCCCCAACAAACTAACAAACTTCTTCTAGAGTAAAGACCGCAATGCCCTTTACAAGAGCTGCGAAACACAAAGGGAAAAAACACTAAGAAAAGCTACAAAATTACCCCAACAACCAAATTAAATATCACTAAGATCACCTAGGGTTGATGTTTTTCCTTTCTTTCTCCTTGCATAAGTGATTTAAATTTAGGGCCTATCATTACTACTTCGCCCCTAAAATCGTACCTTACCTTTGTCCTCAAGGATAAAAATGAGGGAATTGTGTCCAACCGTTTCAAAGGCTCCAAGAATCCTCATGTTAGTAAACCTTCCAATCGAATAAGAACTTTAACCAACTATACCTGTGGTCGCGATGGATCTTTGGACACCATGAAAGTAGTTGGTTGCAACTAACTCCGCCCATGTCAAATGTTAAAGATGAGGGAATAGCATTGAGAAACCCGGTTAAAATCACAAAATTTTTGAAGGAGCGAGATATGGAAAACCGGATGGATACAAATATCTTGGTAATGCCGCTTATAGCGATCATTCAATTCTTTCAAGGATTTGAAGGGCCATAATAGCAGGGCAAGTTTTGTTTACTCTATGTGCCAACTGCTCGCTGCTATAATCATAGAACATTCTCAGAAATTCCTTAGTTTAACTCCTACCTTTTCTGTACATTATCCTTCCTTTACACTTTATTTTGTTTCCTTGTTCCATTATTGTATATATATAGGTATCCATATACTATGTAACTCATCCATTCAATAAGAAAAGTATCTTTTCTTTCCCTCTCATTTCACAACATCCACTTCCTTGGTTTTTCCCGGCTTCAACGAGTTTATCGTTGCAACTCTCCTGATAAACATAGATACTTTGTCTCTGTCGATGTCACATTTCTTGAGAACTCTTCTATGTTCCCTATACCCACCCTCCTCGTTCTGATGTCATATCGCTACCCTTTCTTTATCCCGTCTCGGATACCTCACCTGTACCTCCAACTACTCCACCTCAACCATTACAGGTTTATACTCGCCGCCCGCATACTGACACTAGGCCTCCGGCTGCCTCATCTCTTATGGCGCCCTCCCCCACCATGTCAAGGTCTCACTGCCTCCTAACGAACTTCCATTGCCATTCGAAGGCACCTGCTCCTATCGTAACCCTTATCCTATTTATAATTTCTCGACAATCGCCATTTATCTTCCCATGCTCGCATTTTGTTTCCACCTCGCTCTTCTCGCTTCTATTCCACAAACTGTGCATGAGGCTCTATCCCATCCGAACTGGAAACAGGCTATGGTTGAGGAAATGGTTGCTCTACATTCTAGTGGCACTTGGGACCTGGTTACCTTACATGCCAAAGAAAACACATGTTGGATGTCAATAGGTGTATATAGTGAAGATTAGCCCCGATGGCGTGGATCGCCAGTGCTCTGCAGGCCGTATCGGGTACACTTAAGTCTACGACCCACCATTATATACCTTTTCCCTCGTCACCAAGATTGCCTCCGCTCGCCTTCTCCCCATTCATGGTCGCTATGCAATCTTAGCCTTTTGTATCGCCTCGAGATCAAAATGTTCTTTACATGGCGACCCAGTGTAGGAGGGTCTATATGGAGCATCCACCGGGTTTGTTGCCCTTTCAAGGGAGTCCGAATTGGTATGCAACTACGGCGCTCATTATATGATTCGAAGTAACTCTCGAAATATTCAGCCACTAGTTCCCTGCTCAAGAGCTAGTGGCGGACCAAAGTACAATATCACCGGTTTTCTATCATCATACAAGTGTTCAAGGCAAGGTATTTATTTGATTGTTTATGATAAAGATTGGTGACGTAAGTAATAATCGATGGTATCTGAAGTTAAAACAAAGATCTCTTCAACCACTTTCGCATTAAGGACTTGTGTGAACTAAAGAATTTTCTAGGATTAATATAGCTCAATCTAAACTTGCGCGGTTACGACCGTGATAAAGCCTTGAAATATTAGAAGAGACGGATACTAGATTGCAACTGGTAGACACTCCTATGGATCCGAATGTCAAGTCGCACTGCCACGCGGGAGCCCTCGTGACATCCACAGAGCATCGACGACTTCTATAGAAAACTAACCATCTCACCTCATCAATCTCGACCTCAAACATTTCCTTTCCAGTGAGTGTTGTTAGCCAGTTCTTGCAATCACCATGTGATAGTCACTGATGTCAGGATTCGTATCCTCCGTTATACGGTAACTTAATACCGCCGCGGTGTTATATATGAAAATGGAGGTCACACCCAAATTGTTGATATTGTGATGTAACCTACAAAGTTCACCACAGATAGACGCCTACGGCATTGTGTATTTATTGGTGGAGACCTAATATCCTAAAAGAATAAGAAACAAGATGTCGTAAGCTAAACCGTTATGCTAAAACAAAATATCGAGCTATGGCTTTGGAGACATGTGAGCCCATATGGCTATGGGGCTACATGTGAAGGAGGTGTTAAAGGCATAATATTCATATTAAACCTAAATCCTACAAGGCTTCAGGTTTTAGAGAGTCAGGTCGTTTTTAACAATATTTATTATTATATGATTCATATGAAGGTATAAAATTTATATAAAATTTCTTTATTTTTGTCAAACACACCCCCGCACCCATATCCAAATTTTGGATACTTATCATATGTATCCTGTATTCTAAATTTTGAGAATTGACGAATCCGACTCTTAGATATGTACCGGTATCCGACACCCACACCCAAGTCTCGAGCAACATAGCTTGAACCCAAGAACTAGAGGAGGTTCTGACACTGGTCCTAGCTCAAGATCTGGGCATCATGGGATTCGAGGTCCCCGCCAATTGGAAGGGTCTACCGTCATGATGCTCTCTCGGAACCGGATGGAGAAAATTCAACAACAGTTTCTAGCTTTTCAACTTGAGGACAAGGTGTATCTTTAGCCCAAAGGTAATGATAGACCCCCAATCCAGTTCACGTACCCAAGACGCAAATACAGGGAGGCTTCAAGGGCTACTAATTTGCCAAACACGTGAGAATTAAAAGGGTATTCCAAACACATGTGAGAAGGGTATCTTGTCTTTATTTTATTAGGTTACTGGGTAGGAGTTGTGGTACTGAGATTATCATCGTGGAGAGTAGGAGGGCCTCTCGAAATGCCCCTCCATTGTTACCTCTATTATCTCTATTTTTCAACCAACATCAATAAACCCGTCTACTTTTCTAACCCTAGTTGTCTGATTCTCTATCAAAATTCTCATATATGTTATTGATCACAAGTCTACATATTTATATACAAGAGTATCTCTAATCTAATAGGAAAGAATATGATGTCTTCTAACTAGTTTCTAACTCTACCTATTTACATATATTTACATATTTACATATATATATATATATATATATATATATACAGGCCTTGGTCAACTCTCCACAAAATAACAAGCATTTGAGAAAAAACTTAAGCATGCTTTTGTCACCATAGAGGTTAATTCATAAATTCTCTTAATCAAACAAATACTATAATTTAAGTCTTGAAATGAGGACTATAGATGCTAATAAAATCCATCCGAGATAAAGACATCATTAAACAATATGATATATAAGAAAAGTGATGATGGAAACCTGGAATAGAGAGAAAATGTTAAACAATGATAAACTTCTGATAGGAAAAGGCAGATACAATTTGTTCTACAATGATGAAAAGCACACCTGTTGTCCAAAGACATATGTTGGGATCATTGAGCCTCCCCATGATTCAAACCGATAAACATCTAGGTAATTTTTCTGGCAACATGGAGAAAATAAGTCAATACAAAAATAACAACTACTAACTAATAATAGGCTGACGATGCTTTTTTTCTCCTATATGCTACAAGCACACATTTCCGAGACAACAAACAACATTTCGTAGATGAGCCTCCCACAAAATATGACTAAAAGCACTAGACTGGGACAATTATAAAAAAAGGAAGTGTCACCAAGCGTTGTCTGGAAAATAAAACATTCTTTTTTATATTTTATTTTTACAGGCTTTTTAATCAAAAACATAATATTCATTAATAATGATTTAGAAGGACATATGAAGGATGAAGAATCATTCTCAATCATACAAACTCCAAACAGCAGGATATATGAATAAGTTTTCTTGCATACCATCTATAGATATATACCTCTGCATTGTACCACATAAACTATACAACTAAATACTAGGAGATATTCCATAACTTGTAGGTAAATCCAAACTGTATCTCCCTATCACTTAGCCTGACATTTCTTTTCCTATTACCGTAGTTAGTCAATTCCTATAATCACCCTATGATAGCCACTGGGATGTCAAGTAGTCAGACATCCGCTATATCAAAGGAAATTCGTGTCAAGGGGGGTGTTGTGGCGAGAACGGGTGAGGTCATACCCAAATTGTTGACTACGTAAAGTGACGCTAGACGCTATGTGCTCACCCACGTATAGACGCTCTGGGCTATCAAGGTATTGAGTGTTCATCAGTAACTTAATATCCTAGAAGTTATAAGAAATGTGTTATAAGAGCGTATCTAAAGGCCAAGTGGAGTATCAAGTTATGGTCTTAACAACATGTGAACCCATATGGCTGAAGCATCTCCTCCAAGAGCTAAGATTCGGGAAGGATGAACAAATGAAGCTTATATGTGATAATCAAGCCGCCTTGAATATTTCATCTAACCCAATCTTCCATGAGTGGACTACACATCAAAGTGGATTGCCACTTTGTCGAGAGAGAATATTTGTGACTGGATGCATGACTACTAATTGTCAACTCTAATGACCAATCCTGCATATCATCACTAAGTCTCTTCGTAAGTCCTAGTGATAAAGAATATATTGGAATTTATATGCCCAAGCTTAGTGGAGAGTGTTAAAGATTAATTTCCTAATCCATTTAGAATCTTTTCCTTCTTTCCTTTTCTCTTAGTCTCCTAATTTGACTGTAACTTTCTTTCATTTATTTGCCTAACACTTAACAAGATAAATTTGCATTGAAACCCTCACTTTTGTAAATTACGAAAATTGGGGAGAATTTCCTTTTTGATCTAACTCTAAACTCTAACAAACTCTAAACTCACAACAAGGTAAATACAATTTATGATCTAAATTCCAAAAGAATACGACCTTGATGATCTCGATCAGCCTATTGCTTTAAGGAAAGGTGGAGATCCTCGCACACAACATCCAATCAAAGAATCATATATCCTATGGAAAGCTCACGTAAATTCCAATCTTTCCTCACTTCACTAAGATGATCGCATCCCATCCAACATCCAGCACTTCAACAACCAAAATGGAAGAATGTTGTTCAGAAGAAATACAGTCTTAGAGAAAAATAGGACACGGAAATCTCAGAACCGCTGGGGAGGGTAAGACAAATGTTGATGCAAGGATATTCACCGCGAAACACACCGGGATGGAAGTATAAATGTGTCTGCCCAACTAGTAGCTAAAGGAGTTACGCAATGCGTGGCATTGATTATGAAGAAACATTTGCACCAATAACGAAGCTCAATTCCATCAAAGTGTTATTATCAATTGCTGATAATTTGGATTGGAATCTGCACCAAATTGATGTCAAAAATGCATTTCTCAACGGAGAATTAGGAGAGGAAGTCTACATGAAGATTCCACCTAGTAAGGAAACTCCAAAAAATTTAGGAAATGTGTGCGAACGGCTGGTCCTCAAGTATGTTTAAAACAATCACCTAAGGCTTGGTTTGATCGACTCACCAAAGTTGTAAAAAAGTATGGATTCATCCAATGTCAATTAGATCACACTCTATTTGTGAAGCGCTCTAAGGAAGGTAAAATGACATTGTTCATTGTTTATGTTGATGATATTATAATTACTCGAGATGATGAAGATGGAATAGGAAATCTCAAGAAGGTAATTAGCTAGAGTAATTTGAAATCAAAGATCTTTATTAATCCTAGGGATACTTTCTGATGGAAGTTAATAACTAAGGAAGGAAGAATCGAGAAAATTCCTTGTGATTTCAATGATCCATCACGGTATATAAAAAGGGTTAGGTCAGATAACAAGTAAGCCACCGTAACCTTCCTAATTTGTTACAACCCTATAAGACAAGTTTCCTAACTAGTTACAATCTATATGTAAAGTTGATATATGCTATAACAGAAGGAATTGTGGTCACTCAAAGGAAGTATGTTCTTGATCTACTTCAGGAGACTGGGATGTTGGGTTGTAAGCCAATGGACACACCTATGGATCCTATTGGTAAGATTGATAATGATAGTCATCCAACAGACAAAGACAAAGTACCAAAGGTTAGTAGGAAAATTGATTTACTTGACTCACACAAACCTGATATTGGTTTCTGCGGAGCATGGTAAGTCGCTACATGAACAATTCCAATTAAAAGGCACATGAAAGTTGTACTCAAAATTCCCACAAGATCTCAAAAGAGCTTCAGCGAACCTTACCAAGAAACCTCAAGCAGGGAAGTTGAGGAGTTCACCGATGCTAATTGGGCAAGATCCTTGACAGATAGAAGGTCAACTAGTGGGTATTGTTCCTATGTGTGGGGAAACTTGGTGACATGGAGAAGCAAGAAGCAGTCCATAGTGGCAAGAAGCAGTGCAGAGGCAAAATTTAGGGCAATGGCTCATGGGATATGTGAAGGAATTTGGCTCCAAAGAATACTCAAGGAACTCGGAATTATATGTACCCACTATGACAATTTTGTGTGATAACAAGGTTTCCATAAGTATTGCAAAGAACTAATTCAACATGACAAAACCAAGCATCAGCGGAGATAGACTGGTCACTTCATCATGAGAAAATTGAAGGGGGAGTAGTCACACTATGTAGACTTTCTAGTTGTCAAACAAATGCATATTTTGACAAAGGCACTTCCAAAGACCAACTATGAGAACATGAAAAGCAAGTTGAGAATGACATCTACCACCAAACTTGAGGGGGAGTATGGAATTATAGGATTATGATTATGGAAATATGGGACAATGATTTGTATTTTAGAGGGATTCTGATTTGATAACTGTCTATTTTTATGTATGGGAGAATCTCTCCTAATTAGTCATTGTTTCCTTAGAGATAGTTATTATGCAGATTATATGGCTTAGATTAGGCATTACTCTTGTATATAATATTTATAGGTTCACTTTGTATGATAAATACAGAAAATAATATTTTCTACAGATTGTAATATTCATTAGCAGGGGTTTGGGTTCTCTGAATAAGATGAAATTGTATAAGTGTTTGCGGCACTTAGAAAAACATTTTTGTAATCTTATAAGTGTAGAGTGATAATACAAGTTGTGAAGGTTCCCCATGATTGCTTGGTTACTCTTGATTATTTAAGTTGCTTTTTCTGTGTTACTTTCAAGACGGTTGGCTAATATTGATGTCTTAGCACCATCTGCATAATGGAGAAAAAAATGGTCATAGTCTTCGTGGGTGTCACAAACCCATTGTGAAGAATAAGCACCACTAATCATTCTTGACAGCAGATCCCCATCCCCAATCATTAGCAGTTAAAAGTGAGACTAATTTATGTGCACTGTGTACACATAAGGCAAAAGTCACCACCCAACTTACCAATTATAGATTCTGCAACCCTCAAACAAACCCGAAACTTAATGCTCATGCCAAACTGCAATGAATTGGTGCAATTCTTCCCTTCAGATGGCTAAGGATGACTAAAAATGTGATAGAGAGAACTTACAGCTATTATCACTCTCCCTGATGATGAAAATGATTCACCAGCAATATCTATTTCAACAGTCGTCTCAGCACCTACAGCTGGTTGTGAAATACATGCCAAAAAATGGTGAACAACCAGCTCATATAATCTCTACAACAAAATTGAAGTAATATAGAAATCAAGAGAATAAAGTGAAAATCAAGCTCCTCAACTTGCACAAAAGGAATACATAATAGATGCCACTACCACCAGATGCTATCAAATAATAGCAAAAAGTAGTTGGACTTACATGGTGGTCTTGACTCCATTGAGATTCTCCAGCAGAAAATTTTGTTGTGAATGGGTGGGTGGGCTTTATCATCATGGCCACCATTACTAGGGTTTCTCCAGAGTCCTGCCTCAGGGTCCAATAATAGTTGTGCATAGGAGCCCCATATGGGATGTCCAAGTTGCCGCTAACAATTCCTATATCAAATGAATGTTCTATGGCCAGTTATTTCTGTATTATAAGTAAATAATGAAACAATTCAAAGAACAGATAATACCCAGCAAAGGCAGTAAAAGAGATAACAAAATTACCTTGGGAAATAGGTGGTTGTAATGCCAATAAAAGTGAGGTGGAAAAATATGGTAGAGAGTTAAAATTGAAATGGTGAATTTGATAAATATAAGAACCTATGACAGAAGCACCTACAATGTTATTTAAACAAACTGAAGCCCTGAACAAGCAGATGAGCAAACCTACATGAGCGGAATTTAACCTTTTATTCAGAATCTTCATTATATCATCAGGAATATTATTAAGGTACTGACCATTTGTCCAACCACTCTTGGCAAAGGCTGACAAGACAGTCCTCATGTCAAAAGTTGAAAGTATGGGCTCACGAAGAGAAAATCACTTTTCTAAGATTGAGCTCTAGCACATTGTCAAAGAAGAAAGCAAAGGTAATGCTAATGCTTATGTAGCATGGCCCACTTCATGCTATTACAAGTCCTCTTGTCCAACGGGCTTATATTTAGGAAATTGATGGTCAGGGTTTGTTAAATACAATGCTTGGATAGATTAGAATTATTATTTACAAGTCCATATAAGGTTGCAGTAATCCTTTTCAAGTGTTTTTTATTGTCAAAACCCAAGATTGAGGATTTAGCGCTTGCTGCTTTTTTATCTTTCTGAAGTATCCACCAGGATTTATGGCTGGTTGTTATGATCAAATTTTATGATTGCCTTCTTTGATAATCAGGAGTCACTTCTAGAAACTTAAAACAAGATTGCTACATTTCTTTCTTCTACCAAGCATTCCTCATCTGCCTTGAAAAGGAAATGAACTATAGATGTAAATGTTAGTTCTTATTGACCGAACCAAGTACTACTACCCTGATCCCTACTCCCTTCTCCCTTCTCTTTCCCCTCCAGAGGAAAATTGATCAAACAACAGGGCTCAAAGAAACTAATGAAAACAGACATTATGGCAGTATAGCCAACTGATTAAAACTATTCTTCAAAAACCTAACCTTAATATTCCAGCTTTGGATTGGATAGTTCTCATTTTCCTACACAGACTGGTTCTCTTGCTTCCAAATTGTTCAAAAACATACACATAGAGGTGCAGCTCTCATTCTTCTATTTTCACCCACAAAGAAGTCAAGTCATTAAAAGAGTTTCTTCGATCAGAAGGGATAAATCCAACTACATTGAATAAGGAGCACAGTCACAGCCGTTAAACCATGATTTAAGGCACAATAAAGCATGAGGTGATCACGATTCCATTCAATTTATTAATAAAAGAAAAGAAAGAAAAACAAAACATATATATGTTTGAGGTGGCCACCTTTTTCTTCAGAGTTGATCTGATATCAAAATCATTCCCTTGGGCTTTCCATGCAAATGACAACAAAAATGCACATTATGGTACTAGAGAGCATTTTCCTGCCTCCTGGATGGCTACATCATTGAAGAACCCTTGCTTGACTAAGAAGAGAATATCAGGAAAAAGCTGATCCAAGATCCAAGCCATGGACACAAACAAGGGACTAAGTTGTGTGAGACATTTTAAAGTACTCTTGGATCTTTTAATATATGTTTATTTAGACAAGGCTAGTTCAGTAATTTCCATATGTTGGAATGAGAACACTAGCATTTCATGATCCTAATTAGAATTTTCTTATTTTATTGGGATTATTTTCAGTACTTTATCATCAAATTCCGATTCTTTACCTTTTATATTGATGGTGTTAAACCTGTTAGGAAAGAGTTCATCAGCTGAAAAACTTCATGAAGGTAAAAGGTCTTCTTCTAGGTGAGATTGCTAGGTAACATAGATGGGATTGCATAGGATTATTTCTTTTCTAAACCAGATGTGATCACATAGAGCTGTTTCTTTTCTTCCTTTTGACATAATGCCTCTATGGCAGCTTACAACTACATAAAATTCTAAAACACACTGGAAATTTAATCCTTCTGCACCCTCAAAGACATACACCCTACAGAACCCCAAACACAGTCAGCATCATAATCTATTAAACATATACAAAGAATAAAAACCATTGCCTATCCAAAAGAATAAACCATTATATTCCAATATTTGCAATCTTTGATCTAATTGAGTAACCACAACCATCACACACCACAACCCAAAATTACACAATCTAAGAATCCCAAAAACAAACATGCCACCAACCCCAACCCTTTGGCCCAACAAACACACACACACCCCATCCAAAGCTGAACATTTTCTTTTACTACACATCCACCTCACTGGCCTAACAAAGTCTTCACCAATGCACAGAGAATTCATTAAGCCCCCAGCTTTAAAGGCACCCTCTAAATCCCATAAAGAGACCCACTCTACTTTAAACCTCACTACTCACCCCTTACTGTCCTTCGATCGCATTCATCAATAAATTTTTGAGCTACCAGTCCAACCTAGGACAGCCCACTTCATCTTTTCTAAATTACTAACCTCTATCTTTATCCACCACCTCCTCCTTTAAACCTAAAAATAAACACATCTTCTTTCTCACTAAAATGTATGACAAAAGATTCTACGAAACCACAAACACCAAAACTAGACGTGAAATATGTTCACCACACATATCATTTGCTTTCCAAACCATCCAAAGCCTCGGACTCAATCAAAGGCCTTAACATTGCCACAATTCCGTTGTCCCAAATTATCTTCTGCCAATATAACCAACTCCTCCCCACCTCTCCCATACAAAAATTTGGTTGCCCTCCTTAGTCAATATACCTCATCACTGAAGATTATTCTTCTCTTACTTTACTATCATACCAACTATCCTGCACAGTCTCCTGATGCAAAATCATAAAAATTCCAGCACTATTGTGGCTTCTTTTTTGGGGGGGTGTATGATGAGATAAGAGATAAAAGAAGACAAGAAAAGAAAAAGAAAAAGAAAATCATTGACAATCATACTAAGATTCCCACACAATATAGGGTTCTTAAGGAATCTCACTGTAAGAGATATAATTGCACCTTCCGAAAAGCAAGAAAGCTACTAAGGTCTCAATAAATTCTGTTCATAAACTTAAAAAATTACATAGGTTTTTATAGCCCATAGAATTCCTTTTCCTGGTAAGAGAAAAATTCAGCCTCTACATAGAAATATGACTTCTTTTCTCAAAAGTTATAACAAATAAGAGTTTGACTAGCCATGGAAACAATTTAACTCGTGGCCTCCAACTAAACTACATATATGAACTTTTCTAAATCACTAAACTACAAAAATGAATTCATTTTTGCTCTTCTTTCTTAAGACTTTAAAGGCTGCTTCCAAATTGTTCCCATCACTTGCTACACCCTCCTCAAACAAAGAGTCTAATTGAAAGGATTAGGAAAATATCCTGAAAATGGTTGAGGAATCAAGAGTATTCTCTAGATATTCTTGGTTTATCTCCTACCTTTTTTGTACATTATCCTCCTTCCTTTATATCATTTTGTTTCCTTTTGTTCCATTATTATTATTTAGTATATATATAAATGTCTCTATACTATGTAATTCATCTATTCAATAAAGATGTTATAGCATATATCTACTTTACATATAGAGTTGTAACCTATTAGAAATCTTGTCATATAGAGTTGTAATCTATTAAGAAGGTTAAATCAGCTTTTGTATATATATATTCACAAATGAATCAATGCAAATCACAATGAATTATTTCCTCCAATTTCTCTCTTTGGTTCTCTTTTCAAAAGAAAAGTATTCTTTTCTTCTCTCTTTTCTCATGGTATCGAGCCATTGAAGGTTCGCCAGTCGGTCGGTCTTCAATTTTGACAACCCATCTAGTGGCTGGATCTCTTTCCGACCACTCCACCTTCATCGCAAAAAGCACGAACTCTTCATCACCGCCAACACACCTTGTCCCTAGGAGGCACTTTCTCCACAAACTTTTTCCTAGACTGCCTTCAAATTCGATCAACGCATCACACCACGTGATCGGCGGACCTAATCTTCAAATTCCCATAGCTTGTTACAATTGGCTTGACGTGAGCCCTCCGAACCCACCAGTGCTTTGGCCTAAATAAAGCACTTAAAAGCCTCCTAATTCATAGTTAATTGACTAAGCTCCTAAACGAAAAACAAACTTCACAATTTGCTCCTCTCGACCTCACCTAGGAGTGTCGAATGAAGGAATAAATTATCACAGCCCGTAAAGACCTCAACTTTTCGCGAAAATTCATTTCATGGCATGAAATTCAATTTCCAATCCCCCGGCTCCCCGAGATGCTCTCCGTCTACATGGATATTATGACTAAGAATTTTTAGAAAATGTTAATTAAAATTTTAGGTTGTCCAAATACTCAATGACCTCTATATATAAAAAGATCACATTTTAATGACAACATTGCCCAAACTATTAACAAAAGAAGGTTGCTAGAAGTTTTTTTTTTTTTTAAATAAGCACAGCTTGTATTACCAAAGAGACCAACTTAGTACACAGGAAGTATACAAAGCAGCCCAAAAAAAGAAAACAAAAAAAGGGGCTGAACAAAACAACAAGCAAATTTCAATCGGGAGGCCAACCACCCAAAAACCTATCAGGACGAACCTCTTCACCTAAATATACCCTATTCCAACCCCATATATATTATAAACAAAATTAAGCTTTAGTCTCAGACAAATTAGAGTCTCATCTTTAAAACTATACGATTCCTTTCTTTCTAGATAGACCAGAAAATACACAGCGGAATAGTTCTCCAAGCCTTTTTTTCTCTTCCATCCCACAAAAAAGAACCCCTTCCAATCGATTCTAGCCCCTCCCTTCTCACCTGTCTCCCTGGGAAAAACCCAGCTGAATCCCGACAAGGTTAAAAAATGATCTCCGAGCACTCATAGTCAGGCAATGCAAAGAAGATATGGTGTATTGTTTCTTTTGCACAACCACATAGATAGCATCCATTGAGAAGTTGCCAACTCTTCCTAGTAACTTATCTAGTGGTTAAACCTTTCCCTGCAGCATATTGAGCCACACTTATAAAAGTTGTTTTAATTTGTGCACAAGTAACCCAAATTTTTTCTAGGAAGGGACAATCCGACCAAATAATACTCCAAAGCTTCCTTAATCATTTAAACAACCACCTTTTACCCCTTTCCAAATAACTTTATCCTGTCTCAGAGCCGACGATTCTTTCCGCAATGCCTTTAACATATTCATCAACAACCCCACTTCAATCACTACAAACCCTCACAAACTTGAGATTCCAACTTCCTCGCCCAACTGATGGGTCCCACACCACTGCCACCGTTTCTTGTACAACTAGCTCAAAAAGCACTGGAAAAGAAAGTCAAAGAGCTTGGGAGCCACACCAATGGTCAGTCCAAAATTTAATTCTACTACCATTACCAATTCTAAATTTCCTATTCTCACTAACCCAAATTGATTCCTTTACAATTTCCTTCCAAACACCCACTCCAAAAGGCCCCTGAGCTTCTCTAGTCTTCCAGCCGTGGTCTTCCTCCCCAAATTTGACACTAATAAATCTTCTCCAGGTGCTCTTGTTTATACATGCACATTCGTATACATGTGTACTTATATTTATATGTGTACACACATGCATATTTGTTATCAATTATGAGCACTTATACAAATAACTTCTTAATTCTTCACTCTATTTTCATCTCACAACCTTGTTCTCCTGTCACTCTTCACCTATATCATTCAAAAAAAATCTTTACTATTCCCATCAAATCGGGCGACTTGCCAAAAAGATGAAAGGTGGAAGTAGAGAAGGGATCAGCAGCTTATGAGAATCAAGAATGGTGATGCTACATTCATATCCCACCTTTTATGTTTTCTTCATTGTAATTTTGATCAAAGAGAACCCTCCATCCCCCACCTTTTCGGTTTTCTTCATTTTAATTTGGATCAAACAGGAAAATACACATGTGATACCAAGATGAACTTAACCATAGCAATGAGTTCAGATCTGGATAATGATGCTGTCGAGTATCGGAAAATGGCAATGGTATTGGCACTCTTCCCTCCTTTCCTATTTTTCATGTAGAAACCAAGAGGAGAAAAGTCGAGGAATGAATTCTTTGTTTATTCCATTGATTCATCATATATATACAAGAAGGTTAGATTATACATTGTGTAAGTCAATCTACTTCTTCCCTAAATGGTTACAACCTCAGAAGTAAAGTATATGATGAAACCCAGAAAACTAAGGGTTTTCTTCGAAATAGAAATGATTAAAAGAGAAACAAACAAAGAGCTATTCGAGAGGCTCCACTCTCCGCACCTAATTTTCCACTTTTTCCGCCTACTCCCACCCCACTACTCCTGCAAATACTAAAGACAATCTAGTCATGTGAGAGTCACCTCCTATCAGAGTCCTTTCCGTTTAAGCTCACATATGTAAATTGATCGAGGTTTATCAAGATCCTCTAATGAGATACAAGCAATCCAATACATGCAAAGCACGATACATACTATAACACTCCCTCTCAAGTTGGAGCATAGATGCTAATCATGCCCAACTTGTTACATAGGTAACTAACTCCTCGATCCCCACTTAAAGTCTTTGTGAAGATCACCTAACTGCTTCTCCGGGCCACGTATACCGTAGGAAACGAAACCAAACGCCAGATTTTCTCTCACAAACGAAACGGCAATCTATCTCATGTGTTTAGTCTGCTCATCTTGTAGAACTGCAAGAGAAGAAGAGCTGAGGAATGAATTCCCTCATATTTTCCATCGAGTCATCATACATGTATATACAAGAAGGTTAGGTTATACATTAGGTAACATGGCCTACTTTCCTTATGGTTACAACCCTATAAAGAATCTGAATGTAAAAAACAAAACCAATATGTTAACGTATGATACATGCTATAACACTCCCTCAAGTTAAAGCATATGTTAATCATTTCCAACTCGGTTACATATAACTAACCCAACCCACTTGGGCATTTTAAGTAAGATATCACCTAATTGTTCTCCAGTCTTCACGTATCCTGTAGAAATCAAACCGAGTTGTATTTTCTCACGAACGAAATGGAAATCTATCTCTATATGTTTAGTTCGTTGAGGGAAAACAAGATTAGAGGCAATATGAAGGACAATCTGGTTATCACACCAAAGCTTTGCCAGGACTGAGGTTTTAATACCGACTTCCACCAAAAGTCGATGGAACCACATAATCTCGCATGTAGATTGTGTCATTGCTCTATACTCGCATTCTCGCACTGGGGACGAGAGACAACGCCTATTTCTTACTCTTCCATGAAAACTAGATTCCTCCAACAAACACACACAACCCTAAGCACCTTTGTCTTCCTTAGATCCTGCCCAATCTGCATATGTGAAACACTCAAGCCTATTATGCCCATGATTACTATATAAAATACCACGTCCCGGGGCTCCTTTCAAGTAACATAGAATCCATTCTACAGCCGCCCAATGATCAACTGTTGGAGAAGACATGTATTGGCTTACAATACTAACAGAGTATGCAATATCAGAGCGTGTTAACAGTAAAATAGTTTAGCTTCCCAACTAGCCTTCTATATCTCTCAAGGTCTTCAAACAATTCGCCTTCTCTAGTAAGATGTAGGCTTTGCGTTTGCTAGGGACGATTATAGCTTTGTTGCCAATTTTCCTGTTTCACATAATAGATCTAGCACATATTTCCTTCGAGATAAAAAGATTCCACGTTTGCTCCTCATAACTTCAACACCTAAGAAGTATTTCAGCATTCCTAAGTCCTTTGTGTGAAATTGGTCATGAAGAAAAAACTTTAGTGAAGACATCATTATATCATTCTCTGCAGCGATAATATCATCAACATACACAACTAACAACAGATACCCGCTTTTGAAAATTTTTTCGTGAAAGAGCGCAGGATTCAATTTTGCTCTTCTCCATGCCAAATTTCTCAATCACTTCACTGAACTTGTCAAACCATGCACAGGAACTTTGTTTCAAGCCATACAATGATTTTCGGAGACGAAAAACTCTACCAATCTCCCAGTACAAACTGTAGAGGTTGCTCCATAAACCTCTTCTGCAAGATCCCCATAAAGAAAGGCATTCTTAATGTCAAGTTGATGGAGGTCTCAGCCATGAGTGGCTGCTAGAGATATAAACAGTCGAATAGAGGTCAGCTTAGCAACCAGGGAAAAGGTATCAGAATAATCCACCCCATAAGTCTAGGCATACCCTTTAGCAACAAGACGGGCCTTCAACCTAGCAATGGATCCATCGGGATTAACCTTCACTATAAACACCCATCGACAACCATGGTTTTCTTTCGCAGGTAAACGCACTAAGTCCCAAGTACGATTATCGTCAAGACATCGATCTCTCATCATAGCACCAAGCCAAACTTAATGAGCTAGGACTTTAAACTTTGTTAGCAAATGCAAGAACAGAGTCCAAGGATGCAATAAACGAACATGAATGGATGGACAACCAAGTATAAGAACAAAAGAACGAGATGAGTACACCGGCGTTTACTCTTCATGGAGAGTAATAGAAGGTTATCACTGCTAACCGGATTCCATGTCAAAGCGTACCGATAGAGGGCTCAAACTCGGGAGGTGTAAGCGCGAGCATGCACTCCAAGTGATGGGAAGCTTCACAAAGGTGGAATAGAAGCAAGAGCCATGAAAAAGGGAGGGAACAAGCAAATCATCATCCTCAACCTGACTAGTGTGGATCGGGTCTAGAGAAAGAGGAGTATTCTTAATTGCATCAACATAAACCATATACCTAAGACGACTAGGACAATAACACCTATACCCCTTTTGAACTCGAGAGTAACCAAGGAGGATACACTTCAATGACTTAGGATCAAGTTTAGAAACATGCAAACGAACATCCCGAACAAAACAAGTACACCCAAATACCCGAGGCTCAATGGGAAACAAAGATTTATGGGGAAAGAGTGTTCAAAACGGAATAGTCCAATCCAAGACTGACGAAGGCATCTGATTAATCAAAAAATAAGCGATATAAATAGCATCAGCCCAAAAATGCTTAGGCACATGCATTTGAAACAATAGAGCTAGAACAATTTTAAGAATGTGTCTATTTTTTTCTTTCAAAGAATCTATTTGAGGAGACAATATAGGATGTCTCGATGAAAGATGTCATTTTGAATCATGAATGACCAAATTGTTCGTGATGATATGAGCTCTTTTAGCATTATCACTCGTATTTTGATAATAAACAGAAAACTAATTGTAAATTTCAAAGATACAGACGAAAGTGAGTAGTAAAATAACTCCAAAATGGCTTTTATTAAATATAACTAAGTTTTTTCAAGGACAATGTCGAAGAACGTAATAAAATATTAAAACCCAATTAGGGACACAACTAGAAATGGACCCCACACATCCAAATGATTCTAACTCAAATGAGCGTATTCTGCTATCGACTCTAGACTAAATGCACACGATGGTTAAAGAAATTGACACAACTCAATTCAATGAGGATAGGCTAGAAAACTAAGGATATAGCTTCTTCAATAAAGAGAGAATGATGACCCAAGCGACAATGTAATTTGAATGAGGTAAATGTAGCCCGTAATTCAAGCAACAACCAGGTATACCTTCCGCTTTCAAGGATGTAGAGACCCCCTAGACTCGAGTCATCCACCAATAATCTGTTTCGTCAAAAGATCCTAAATCAAACAAGAATCAGAAAAGAATGAGATACTGCAATTAAATGTACGAGTGAAGAGTTAGAGGAATGAATTCCCTTGTATTTTCCATTGAGTCATCATACATATATAAACAAGAAGGTTAAGCTATACATTAGGTGAGATGATCTGCTCTTCCTAAATTGTTACAACCCTATAAGTCTTTATCCTAATAAAATATAAACCAATATGTTAACATATGATACATACTATAACACAAGGAAAATAGGATTAGATGAAATATGAAGAAGTACCTGATTAATGTTACTCCCAGAGCTTACGAGACTAAGGTTTTAATACTCGACTTCTCCACCAAAGTTGATGAAGCCACATAGTCTCGCACACAGATTATATCATCGCTCTAAATTCATACTCTGCACTAAATCGAGAGACAACACTCTATTTCTTACTCTTCCATGAGACTAGATTCCCTCCAACAAACACACAGTAACCCGAAATTGACCTCATATCCTCCTTAGATCCTGCCCAATCAGCATCCGTGAAACACTTAAGTCTATTATGTCCATGATTGTTGTATAAAATACCATGTCCGAGGCTCCTTCATAACATAGAATCGCCTAGCCGCCTACTTATCAACTACTGAAAAGGCATGTATCGCTTACAACACAATGCAGTATGCAATATCGTGTGGGCGAAAGTTACTATAATGTAATTCAGCTTCCCAACCAACCTTCTATATCTCTAAGGGTCTTCAAACAATTCATCTTCTCTAGTAAGATGTAGGCTTTATGCCATAAGGAACTAAACTGGCTTTGCTGCCAATTTTCCTATTCCAGACAATAGATCCAACACATATTTCCTATGAGATAAGAAGATTCCATGTTTACTTGTCATAACTTCAACACCCAAGAAGTATTTTAGCATCCCTAAGTCCTCAGGTGGAGTCATCAGCAAAGAAAGCTGACTTGAGTGAAGATATACATGTTTATAATTTTAGTAATGATATTATCATCAACATACACAACTAACAAGATGATACCTGCTTGAGAATTTCTGTAAAAGACAGAGTGATCTAATTTGCTCTTCTGCATGCCAAATCTCTCAATCACTTCATTGAATTTGTCAAACCATGCACGTGGACTCTGTTTTAAGCCATATAATGATTTTTGGTTACAACAAACTCTACCAATCTCCCCCTAAGCAACAAACCCAAGAGGTTGCTCCATATAAACTTCTTTTGCAAGATCCGCATGAAGAAAAGCATTTTTAATATCAAGGTGGTGGAGGTCCCTAGCCATGAGTGGCTACCAGAGATAAAAACAACCGAATAGAAGTCAACTTAGCAACCGAGGAGAAGGTATCAGAATAATCCACCCCATAGGTCTGGGCATATCCTTAGCAACAAAGCGGGCTTGCAACCTAACAATTGATCCATCGAGATTAACCTTCATCACAAATACCCATCGGTAACCAATGGCTTTCTTCCTAGCAAGTAAACGTACCAAGTACCATTATCAATCAAAACATCCATCTCCTCTATCATAGCACTACGCCAACCAAGGTAATCTAGGGTTTCAGAAACCTTGTTAGGCAACGAAATAGAGAAAGGATGCAATAAAAGAACAAGAATGGGAATGATAAACCAAAAGAAGAGAGAAAATGAATACTCTAATTTCAATAATTTACAAAGGAGTGAAACCCTACATATTTATACTTTAGTCTTAAAGTAAAAAGGAACACAGTTAAAGTCTGAATAGAAGACTAAACCTAACACTCCCTCACGAAGTGATATCAAAAGCACCGTTAGTCAAATATATACTT
Source organism: Tetrastigma voinierianum (assembly GCA_016808115.1). NCBI lineage: Eukaryota > Viridiplantae > Streptophyta > Magnoliopsida > Vitales > Vitaceae > Tetrastigma > Tetrastigma voinierianum. The sequence continues at coordinate 748,959 of JAEQBH010001320.1, forward strand.
TATCCTAGGACCTATAAGACTAGTAAAGATATCTCGCTTAGTCAGTCATTAGAGCTGATAAAATAGGTAGTCATGCATCCCGATGCAATTTTTCTCTCTAATAAAGTGGTAACCACTTCATGTACTTGTTCCTCTATGGAAAATCAAGTTAAATGAAATATGCAAGGCGGAGTGGATTATCACATGTAAGCTTCATCCGTTCATCCCTTTTCAAATCTTAGCTCTTCGGTGAGATGCTTCAACCATGAGTTCACATGTTGCCGAGGTCATAGATCGATAATTTCGCTTCCAAGACTAAACTGCCTACTACATCTTATTTCTTACTCTTCCAGGATATTAAGTTACCTCCCATGAACACACAATACCATGATGTAAAACGCCGATTCATGATGAGCCCGCCACTGGCTCACCAGAGCCAACAATTTGGGTAATTTGGGTATGACCTTTGTTCTCATACAACACCTTCACCTAGTGTTCACGACACAACAAAGAATGTTTAACCGCAGCGCATCCCACATATCACAAGGTGATCAGGAACTGAATTAACTGGTTTAAGAAAGAAACATCAGTCATGATAGTGAGATAGTTCCTAGCTTACATACTGTCGTTAGTATCTCCCCGATCTCGTAGCGCCCCTGACCTCGGTACAAGTTTGACATTTAGATCCACAGGAGTATTTACAAGCTAGTCAACCAACATACCGTTGTCTGCTCAATATATCCAAGGCATACTTCCTCGAGAAATAATCACTCCGAATGGATCAGCTACCTCAATGTCTGTAGTGCATTTGAGCTCTGTCTTTGTCTCAAATGGTCAAGAGGTGTTGCTTTGAGTTTTTGAATACCATCCTAGACACGCATGTAGACAATGTCATCCACATAAAACAATCAAGTAAATATAATTGTCCAAGATGAACATCAGATATAAAAACGTGACGTCTCCGTTGTGTTTCAATCATGCCAAACTCAACCACTAAGCCAATAGATTAAACCAGCTTCAGAAGGACTGCTTTCAAACCATATAAGGAATCCACGCAGTTTGCATACCAAACCACTACCTCGAACAAAATCGCGCTTGCTCATAAACCTCAACGAGATCACCATGAAGGAAAGCATTCTTGATATCCAATCGAAAAAGGGGTCATGAGCGCATAGCAGCCATTAAAAGAAGCAAGCGAACAGAGACAATCTTGGCCACCAGGGAAAAAGTATCATAATAGTCTGAGTCATATTGTCGAAAGTGTACCCTTTGGCAAATCAAATTGTGCATTAAGTCGATCAACCTGAAAGCATCATGTCCCACTTTCATTGTATAAACTCAACGACAACCAACAGCAAACTTGCTAAGAGGAAGAGCAACAAGCTCCCATGTGCCATTGGAGTAAAGAGCATCCATTTCCTCAGCCATTGCCTGTTTTCATCCCGGATGAGAAAGAACCTCACTAGTGCTTTTAGGGGTAGAGACATAAGACAAGGTGAAAACAAATGCAAAGTAGGGTAAAGATAAACGATGTTACGAGAAATTATAAACGAGGTAGTTAGAAGTGAGCGGTACCTTTACGAATAGCAATAGGGTGGAGATCATCGTAAGGTTGGGTGGAACTGCTTCGGAGGATGACTGTGGCATAGAAGATGATTCAACAAGAGGCCCTATAAGAGGACGAGGGCGACAAGTATAAACCTGAAGTGGTCGAGTCACAACATCTGTAGGTGAAGGGGAATCTGGAGATGGTAAGACAAGAAGAACAGATAAGACATTCGGAACAAGAGGACGCGCTACAGAGGAAAATAAGGAGGAATTCTCAAAGAAGGTGACATTAGCAAAGATAAAGTAGCGATTAATGTCGGGAAAATAACAACGATAACCCCTCCGGGCTTGTAACAACCTTAAGAAGACTCGGTTTTGGCCGAGAGTTCGGTTTTGCCCAAGAGCGAGAATATGAACAAACAGAGATAACTAAAGACACGAGAAGGAGGCAAAGAGAGGTTGATTAGGTAGTAAGGACAATGGAGGATCCATCATGAAAAATGTGAGACAGACACACATCAACAACATGCAAATTCAAGATAAAGTATTCCCTAAAACGTTTGAGGGAACCTTTTTATGGATGAAGGGGAGAGAGGTGCTACTCAATTCAATGATTTATTTCATGCCAACCACTCCATTCTATTGAGGAGTGTAAGCATAAGATGATTGATGAAGAATTTCATGGGAAGACATAAAAGAAGATAATAGCGTAGAGAAATATTCATTTGCATTATCACTTCTTAAAATAAGAATAAAAGTATTGCATTGAGTGCGAATTTCAGTATGAAATTTTTTAAAGATAGAAAATAACTCAGCCCGAGTTTTCATTAAAACAAATCAAGCATATCGAGAATAATCGCTCTATAAAAGTAACAAAGCAACGTCCTAAAGTAGATGTGTGTATCTAGAAGGACCCCAACATGAGTGTGACAGCTCAAATGAGACTGTCTGAGCGAACTAAACGCTTGGGGAGCCATGACACGAGTATTTCCAAGCTTCACACTGACTCACACCTGCACATGGTCAATCTGTGTACGATAACCTCTAGCTTCCGAAAAATGTGTGAGAGGCCCGATGACTATATAATCTGTGGAGGAGGAGTTCGCATGCAAGCAAAGGGAACAAAGAGGCAAGCTATGAGCAGTCCAGACTCATGTCCGATGCTAATCGTCTTCCTCGCATCTCTGGCCCTACAAGGTTACACAGGTGGAAAAAGTAAGTGCACAATGAAGGTCACGAGTCAACTTACTAATGGAAATAAGATTAAAAAATCACGAACATAAAGTACAGAGGTGCGGCAAGGAAGGAAGGAACAAGCTCGAGCCAATGCCTTTAGCTGGTGGTTTTGAGAACCATTAGTTATGCAATATAGGTGAAAGGAGATTTTAAAGGTAAGAGAAGAAAAATCTTTATTACCATAGATATGATCGAGGCTCAGTACTCAAGGATCCACAGCATATGAATGTAATAACACACAACTCCTCCTAGTCAGCCCTCTGCTATTACTACACGGGCCACTATTTATAATCGGCTTTCGACTCACCAATGTTCCGACCAACGAGAGAACTGCTCATCTAAGCAGATGGAAGAGCAAGGTTTATGATATTTCGCAAGCGTAGTATCATGCAACGCTGGAAGATGAGATTTCAAGGTCGGACAAAATCTACGCCCCTTTAACACATACTCAAAGATGGAGTGGCAAATAGAAGCCCATCACTACCATCTTTCCCGTTGAGCTGGTTAGGACCTTAACATATGGACTAAAGGGTACTAGCACATCTTGGGCCTCATATGTCTTTTATGTCCATGAAAATTCTATGACATCTTATTTCGTAAATATGTGCCCGACACACATCAAACATGCGAACATTCCCAAGCCAAAATACACAAATTCTAGAGGAGGCCAAAGTCGGAACAATCCCCCACGCGCCCACACGCGCGTCGCATGTGGATCTAGCTTGAAACACCACGCGGCACGCATTCACGCTCGTGTTTTCGCCTACCAAATCTTCAGCAGCTCATCGACGCATCAATGGCTTCTCGTCTGGCGGGCGAGACCCCACGCCTCTCGAAATAGGTGTTTAAAACAGACCTCTCATGTTTCCTTTGAGTTAATCTAAAACTACCTAACAAAGAAGCCAAAATCCTCCCAACCCGAGCCCTAAGCTCGATACCATGTAGAAACCAAGAGGAGTAAGAGTCGAGGAATGAATTTTGTTTATTCCATTGATTCATCATGCATATATATACATTAAGGTCGACTATACATTAGGTAAGTCAATCTACTCTTCCTAAATGGTTAAAAACCCAAGTATCCTAATGAGAGTACAATCCTATATGTAAAGTACATACATACTATAACACTTCCTTTTAATCTAGATCGGCCTAGAACTTTCACTACCCATGCCTTCGTGTTTCTTCAAATTGGATCGCACAGATAATGTGCACTTGTAATACCAAAATGAACTCAAACCATGAAGTTAGAAGGTAATAATATTGCAAAAATAAGGAAAAAGATAGTGACATTGGCAAACTCTCTCTTTTTCTCTCTCTCTCTATGACTCCCTTTCCCTCTCTCTATCTCTCCCTGCTTTTCTTCTTCCTCCCCATCCCTTCCCCCCTCTCTCTACCCCCTATTGTTCTCTTCCTCACTGCTCCTCCTATTTTCTTGATTTAAACTTTGATCAGATAGGAAAATTGGCATATTTAATAATAATATAAATTGAGCCATAAACATAGAAATCTGGAAAATGGCTCACAGTTGATAGTAAAAGACAATAATACTTAACATGCAACCAGTTCTCAGAAAGTAACCAGTCTCTGTGCGAGGATAGCTGATGAAACCAGCTTGGTAAAGATCCTCCGCCACCTGGGGAACATGTCAGACAAGAAATATATCACAATTCTCACTGGATAAAATCTAAGTCAATAGAAAAGACAATAATCAAGATTTTATTGTAGTGGTTGCTTTTTTAATGAGAACCTAGATATTAGCATTTCATAGAAGTAAAGCAGCCAGAACAAAAGGGAACAAGTAGCAGAGCTCATCAAGCTTTTTCTTCTGGTGACAAATTGACAATGACTTAAATAGTCACTTAACAAATCCATGAAAGCAATAAAGAGAAAAGAATTTGTTACCACAGAAAATCAACTGAGTCATGATGGCATATGGTAATTTTAAATAATTCCAAACATCCCATGGAACCATCAATTTATACATCATATATATAAATTCAGTATTCAGCTGCAGCAAAATGACAGCAGCACTGACAGTAACTCATGCTGCTAAAACTGAAGGCACTGGACAGGAAAAGGAGAAAGAGGTGACTCCAATAGATATGTGTTAGACGATCAACTCTCCTAAAAGCCTGCTTGTAGGATTTGGATTTATGAATATCATTACTACACCTCCTCACATGCATGTGGCCCCATATCCGCCCATTTGGAGAGTCGGAGTCCATTATGGACTTCAATAAATGGGAATCAAATATTCAAATTTGCAAGGAGAAGGTTCAACCCAAGACCTCTTGTCAAACCAAGCTCTAATACCATGTTAAACAATCAACTCTCCTAAAAGCTCAAACTTGTAAGATTTGAATTTAATATGAATATCATGGCTTCACGACAAGCAAAATGAAGTTTGACAATAAATAAATTGTCGAGATAGAAAATTATCTTAGTCCTCATCGATATCATATATATATCCTAAGGCATAAAAAAAGAAGCCATGGTTGGTAATTACATAAATCCAATTGAGATAGCTCACTAGGGTGAAACACGAGTGACCTAAAATAAGGCTCTAAAAGGACAAGGAGAAATATAAAGTAACAACTAGAGATAAAGAGAAAAGACAAATGAAGAAACACGCAAAGGACACTGAAAACTTTACTCAATGTCTTGGGCATAATCTCTTCTTAAAGGAAGTGTCCTCTCTTGTATTTTCAGTTGCAACTGTTAGATATTGTACAGTCTTTTCCTTTATTGTCTTACTGTATTGTGGGTCCCATGAGTGTGTATATATATAAGTCCAATATGTGGATATGGCAACTAAAAATCCTATTTTTACTTCTGTTATCACTGGATCTCCTACTATTACATCAGAAAAATCGATTGGTAGTGAGAATTATCTTTCCTGGTCAGCTTTTGTGGAACTCTGGCTCATGGGACAAGGTTATGAGGATCATCTTATTACACAGGAGGATGCTATACCTAATGTTGACAAGGTGCACTAGAAGAAAATAGATGCACAACTATGTAGCGTATTATGGCAATTTCTGGGCTGATCCAAAATTTACTTCCATCTTCGGGCTTACAAACATGTTCTAAGTTTCGAATCAGCAAAAGTTCTATATATTAATTTAACGATATCCAACGCCTTTATAAGGTGGCTTCGCTATTGTCAAAACTGGCCAACAAAAGAGATGGATTTATCTAATTATATTGGCAGATTGCCTCTTAAGGAGGCGTTTCGATAATCGACAGCCTTCTTTACTAAATGATGTTGGGGCTCAACAAACGCAGATTGACAAGTTCTTCATGGTCCTTACTCATTGGCCTCCGTCCGGATCTTGAGACCGTCCGAGATCAGATTCTTGGCAGTCCATTAGTCCCATCCTTGGATGATGTGTTTGCTCGCCTCCTCCGTATCTCCTCCACACAGACTATGTCATCTAATAGCCCTTCAGATTCTTCTATGTTAGTTTCTCACACTAACCTTCGGGGAGGACGCAGTGGTAACCGAAGTAGAAGACAACGTCCTCACTGCACCTATTGCAACAAGTCGGCCACACCAGATCTGTTATCGCCTGCATGGACGGCCTCCCGCACCGGCCGCCCTCACGCGGGCCTCGCCCCTTCTCCGAGCCCCCCTCGATCCTCACCGCCCCAGACCCGAGCCCTCCACATCTCGTATTCCGCCCCAATCGACAGCGGAATATGGTGACTTGACCCGCTTATCGGGCAACAAGTCGGCCTTCATTGCATCCGCGCCCACCGCAATGCCTCCGCCGCCTTACTCATACATCTTCGACCTCGGGATTCAGACTGCGCTCCGATCACATATCCGCAATAAAGATCTTTTCTCTGACGGCACTCTTACTTTACCTGCATGCTACTAAATAATTCGCTCAAATCGGGCTAGTTGCATGGTTCTGGGTACATCCTCTCCCCTTCCCTACCTCTCACTTATGTCCTTTATACTTCCTTGAAAGTGTCCCTTTAATCTTATTTCCATCCGTAAAATCACTCATACTCTTAACTGTTCCATTATTTTTTCTAATAAATTTGTGACCTTGAAGGACTGGAGTACGGGGAAGACGATTGGCATCGGACGTGAGTCTCAAGGCCTCTATCACCTCACAATCATCTCCCAGCTATGCCTAATCGATGCTCCATTCCTCATCCACGTCTGGCCACCCTAGTCTTTCTAAGTTCCGTAAGATGGTCCCCTGCTTTTTCACTTTGTCGCTTCACTTCATGTGATGAGTCCCGTCACTGGGAAACATACCGTGTCTTGTTCTCACAAATATTAACAATCGTGGGGCAAAATCTCTTTGAACTTGTCCACACCGGGCGTTGGGTCCTTGTTTGACCGCCTATTTTAGGATTTCAGCATTTTGTCACTTTCATTGATGACTATTCTCGATGTACTTGGTTATTTTTAAAGAAAAATCGAGCTGAGTTATGTTCTATTTTACAAAAATTTTATGCTGAAATTCTAACCCAGTTCAATATCTCTATTCGTGTGTTACGTAGTGATAATGTCAGGGAATATTTTTCTGCACCCTTTATTTCATTTATGTCCCAACATGGGACTTTTCCACGTTTTCAGGCTCATACTCCTCAACAAAATGGGGTAGTTGAACGTAAGAATCGCTATCTTGTTGAAACAGCTTCGTACTTCTCCCCTCCCTCCATTATCATGTTCCTTTTCCGTTGGGGGACATCGCTCTACCGCTTGTTATTTGATTAATCGTGTGCCCTCATCTATGTTACATGCTCAGATTCCTCATTCCCTTCTTTTCCCTGACCAACCACTTTATTTCCTTCCTCCTCAGATCTTTGGTCAGACTTGCTTTGTCTATACTCACTCCAGACAAGACAAGCTACTCTGAAGGCCACGAAATGCATCTTCTTAGG